>BLSF01000067.1:0-62016 GCA_012862575.1 Parietichytrium sp. I65-24A
GAATTAAAGTGAAAATGTCTGGACAGCACCGAACTTGAAGATGGCGTCTAGTTAGTCTTATATCCCAATGATTCTGGAATTCTTTACTATCTCGTGCTAATTAGCCATCGGTAAGGGTTGAAATGGGTTGAAGATGGTTGAAGTATGTGAATGTTGTGAAAGTGGAAGGAGGGAGGGATTGGTGGAAGGAGTGAAAATGAAATGAAAGTGAAATGGAAGAGGAGATTGATTGATTGTGTAGTTTTGGATTTTAGCGTTTTTACATGTTTTTGACAATGAGCGGCTTGGACCATTCCTTGAAAAACTCGCGGTCCTGGGCTTTTGTCACGGGTTCTACCTTTGGTAAGTACTCGAGGCTCCGAATGGTGGAGACGCGAGGAATGTGCAAGAGGTCCCTGACGAGGTCTTTCTGGAGAAGGGAGACTCTTCCAAGCGCAATGACATTGGATGTTGTCCAGAATAGAAGAACGCCGATCGGCATTCCACAGGCCAGAGGAACCGTGGAAACGGCCACAAAACGTGTCATGTTCTTGACGGGATCCCACCAATGGTAGTACACGCCTGCGGAGAGCTCCATCAAAAGAAGCCATGATGCATTGCACAAAACAGGCAGTAAAAAGGTGGAGTCCACCGCAGAAAGGTCGTTCATCCAAAGCACGCCTTCCGCCGCACATGACGGTTCATAGAGTAGAAGGTTGTGGATCGCAAAATAGCTCGAAAGTATCACTGGCGGCAGCAGCAACGGAGCGTAAAGATCTTTGATTGGATTGCACTTGTGTTTAGTGAGGATGCTGCACAAGGTTTGGGATCGTTCAACCTGGAGAGAAAAAAAAATGGTAACAGCACTCAGCGCGGACGAGTCAGTCGAATATCAAGTCATCTTTGCATCACCTTTGGTCCATAACGAACTTACCTGCTCATCCACCGAGAGCTCCCTCTTGGTGTCCCTTTCGGCGACTTCTCTTTTGAAGTCGACAATCTCTCCCATTGCAACTTTGATGCGTGTGGAGTTGCGAAGAAGTTGTACGAACATTGGCACGAGAGTCATGCGCAGACAAAACGTGTAAAACATGATAGTTCCCCACCATGGTAGGTGCAAAGTGTTGTGGATCCCGTAAAGCAAGTTCTCTACAAAGTGAATGGTGGGAAAGTCCGCCAAGTGCGACATGACATCCGGAACGACTTCAGCTTCGTAAATGTCGTGTAGTTGAGCTTGTCTCTCGAGTGCGCTCATGCGTGGTTCGAACATGCTAGAGAAGGCTTCAAAACTTGCGGCAAGCGCAGTGAAGCGGGTCCCTCGCTGCGACTCTTGCTTGTCAAGAGCCTCGCTCTCAAGCTTCGCTCCGGCCTGATTGCTAACTACCTTGGTAGCTCCAGAGTTTGCGGCTGCAAGTTGGTTGCCTGCGGATGCAGACGCAGCAGTCCTGGCCTGCTGAGTTGAGTAGTGCCTTGCGCCAGCTGCAGCGGTACGACCGGCCATTCCGCAACTCCGCGCGTGAGCATGCGCTTTCCAAGGGTGTCGATAGAGATGCCACTTGGCGCGGATAATGTCCTTGAGGAGCGGGAATTGCCATCTTTTGTGTAAGGCTATGATGGCGAGTCCTGCCGAGAGTGGAGATGCCACATGCCTTGCAAACTCCACGACGGGGTGATGAAATGCCGGGTCAAAATCTCGTTTCTCGCCTTTGTTCCTTTGCGCTACACCCACCATTTTCCGCGCCCCTTTTCAACCAATCCAAAAGCCTTCCTCTCTCACTGGAGGGCCGGGGCCTCTGGTCCCCAACGTCGCGGTCTCCCGCTGTTGATCCAAATGGCAGACTTGTGCGTGTCTTTCCTCCTTTCGTTGCAGGTTTGTCTTCAAAGATGATCGTCGGACTGCCACTCGGCTGTTGCTCGACCGCGTCCTTTCCCTTCCTTTCCTTCCTCCTTTCACGTTTCATCGCTTTGCTCCCAGCGCATTTGAGAGCTGTAACAGCACTTCCACATCTCCACTATCGCTCTTCTACACCAAGCAATAGGAGTGAGGCATCGAAAAGGACGACTAGGACCTGCAGCTTTGCAATTAGGGCTTACTGTTAAGAGTCAGCTTTCCTCGAGCAGACCAGGCATCTTCGCACTTTGATGCGGAGCCACGGTTGGAGGGTGCTAAGGTTTGGCGTGGTTGTACGGTAGGGGTAATGAGGGGAGGTGCGTTTCAGTCATTGCCCGATGGGAACACTCCGATTTTGATAGCGGAAAGGGGACAGCGAACGGAGTGTTTTGTTTGTTTCTCTGTCATCAATTTTTTTTTTTAAATTATGCTGCGGGAACTCGAGCGCTGAAGGAAAGTGGACAACAGTCTTGCACTTTGCTAGATTTGGGGTGTTGGCGGAGACGACGGCGCGCAAGTTGGTGGTTGTGTTGTGTTGGGAGAATTGGATGCGGACATTTGATGAATGGAGATTTTGGACTAATTGTGCGTGAGAAGGCTGCCGGGCTTTTAGGTGGAGATAACGTTGGCCCTCCTCGCCTGAAAACTAACCTTGACATAGCGCGATTCATTTTTGCCGCGCCGCGATCGCCGGCCCACCTTTCAACGAGTAATGTATAGATGCACAGAGTTCAACATGGAACGCTCGCTTTCACACTTGCCGGCGTGAACTTTCTGTAGTGTTAGGAACGGAGAGTAGAACACCTGTTCTTCACAGTGTCTTTCTACAACCATACAGAAGCGAGGAAGTGTGCGTTGTGTGCGTTGGCCAGGATAGGCTGGGCCACGTAGTGTGAGAAGAGTTCCGGGACAATTGCATTTTGATAGAAGACCAAGTGCAGCGTAAACAAACCCTATCGGAAGGCAAGGTAGATAGAAGACGTGCAATGAATCCGGATATCCGAGACTTTTGACAACAGTTGGAGCAAACAAAGAAATAGGTGACGATTCGAAGATCATGTGTTTGTAAAACTGTCTGCTTTAAGTCTTTATCGTTCTTTAGGCCTTGCCTCTCTTCTTCATCTCCTCCAGCATGGAGCTTCCCAAGCGAGCTGGAGATTCTGACACAATGACTCCGGCGTCGCGTAGTGCCTCAATCTTTGCAGTTGCAGTGCCCTTGCCTCCAGCGATGATAGCTCCAGCATGGCCCATGCGGCGGCCAGGAGGAGCGGTCAGCCCAGCAATAAAGCTCACCACAGGCTTGTTAGGGTCTCCGTGCTCCTTGAGCCAGGCAGCAGCGTCCTCCTCTGCGTTGCCTCCAATCTCTCCGATGAGGATGACTGCGAAAAAGCGAACGAGGCACGTGAGTTTCATTCGACGACATAAAGTTACTCACCCTGCCAGCAACAAACAAGCAATAACTTACTTCCTTCGGTCTCTGGATCGTTGGTGAAGCGCTCGAGGCAATCAATAAAGTTTGTTCCATTAAAAGGATCCCCGCCGATTCCAACGCAGGTAGACTGTCCAAGTCCAGTCGCGGTGGTCTGGGCGACAGCCTCGTAAGTGAGGGTTCCGCTGCGGGACACAACGCCAATCTTGCCCTTCTTGTGGATATGGCCTGGCATGATACCGATCTTGCACTCACCAGGCTTGATGATACCTGGGCAGTTTGGACCAATGAGGCGCGAAGCAGTCTGCTGCCTCAAGTGCCATTTGACCTTGACCATGTCCTGCTGCGGAATACCCTCAGTGATGGCCACAATGAGAGGGATTTCTGCTTCGATGGCCTCAATAATGGCCTTGGCAGCGTATGGTGGTGGGACGTAGATGGCAGTGGCATCCGCTCCGGTAGAGTCCTTGGCTTCCTGCACGGAGTTGAACACTGGGAGTCCAAGATGGGTTTGTCCACCTTTGCCTGGGGAGACACCTCCAACCATGCGAGTTCCGTACGCGATGGAGTGCTCAGAGTGAAAGGTTCCCTGCTTTCCGGTGAATCCTTGGCAGATCACCTTGGTGTTCTTGTCCACCCACACCTTGGCGGTGGAGGACATGTTTCTGATCGAGGCCGCCACATTCGCCTTTTGCCCGCGCACAAGAGTGGACAACATTTTCCTTTCTTCTTTTTGTAAGCCCTTGGTCCGCCCTTGTCACAACTTTTCATCCGCGCCAAATTAAATCCCCGGCAACCAAACGCCATCCAGTCGCATTGGCAACACATCACGCAGCCCAGCCAAGCAACGCACACGCACGCACATACACACAGTCTCAGGTCAGCATCATCACTCTTCTTATTACGGCCATCTCCCAACTCGTCCAAATCCGCCACCTTTGCAAAACCTCTCTCTCACTCTGTCTCACTGTCTCTCTACTCGTCTCACGCCACTCCCCACCGAACGCAGCGCTGCGTTGACCTAGCGTCGAACTCACCGTAAACGCGCACTCTCTGTGAATCGCTGAATACCTCACAGTCCGCACAGTCCGCACAGCCCCTGTCCTCTCACCGCAAGCTGATCTTTTCTCTTTGTTTCCTTCTCCCTCTCCTCCCTAACAGCCGCCAGTCGATTGCCTAATGGTCTTCAGATCATCCATTCTCCGTGGTGATAGCACTACCTTACTCGCTGGCTAGCCTATTTACTCACAATCCTCAGTTCTTCCTTTTCACTGAAGCCTAATTGGCTCTATGCCGAGGCTAGGCGACTACGGCATACCAGCTGCGCACCAGTGGCTACATAAAACAAGTAGCAATGACAGGTCGTCCTAGTATAGGCTCCGCCCCTACTGGAGGATTATGTGATTGGTTAGGTGTATGCCATATGAATGACTTACCCGTGCGGCTAAATGAGTGACGATCTGCAACTCCGCAAGTGGAGCTAAGCTGCACCAGTAAGGTGGTTGTACAGAACTCATAATTCAGATGTCATGTCCCCGTGACTAGGTTTTGTAATATACGAATCTTTAGGGCTTTGTTACGCATAGATACATCTACTCCGTACTATGATTTGGCAGTCACATAGTACCATTAATCCCTCAGATAAGCATGTGTTGATTAATTAAGCAAAGTTGTAAGCGTCGTGTTATTGGATACTGGTGGTCTTGAAGAGTGGAGAACCGAGAACCAGCTTCGCTGAATGCGTTGTTTGTTTCCGTTGGCTTCTTTCCTTGCCAACAGTGTGACGATTCTAGAGCTCACCACCCCAAAATCTCTCGATTCTTGTACTTGGCTTCCGTTCTAAAGTGCGTATCGCACAGGGTTTGATATTTTGTCTGAGTTCTGTGCATTTGGCCAGGTCTCTTCGGGTCTGTCTTAGGCCAACACTTTGGCGAATGCAGAAGCAGAGCTTGGCGTCTCTCTCTGCCGCGCTTCTCGTCAGGCGATTGAGCGTGGAGCAGTGAGGAAGCTTGAATGAATAGCAATGCAGAATTCGGAAACACTAGCTATATGACGAATAGAAGAACATTCATTAAGTCCGAGGAGGGCCTTCGATTCCGTTCTTCGCAAACGAACATTAATGATCAATTGGCAGGGACTTGATTCAAGGCTCGAGGCTAGGCTTTCTCCGTTCTAGTATACTAGAATGCATTGGGACAAATTCGGTCTCCACTTTTTGCTGGCTCACGTGACTTATGCAAGCTCTTTTCTCGCTCTTTCTTTCCTATTCCGTCATGAGAGACATGAGAGACTCGACGCTATAACGGCGCGCAATCGAAGAAACGAACGTTTTGAATGGTTTTTGAAGTCAAAGATTGACATGTAAAATGTGGAACTGAGTACAGTACTAGCTAGTACCCTTGTAAGAGTGGAATTCCATGTACATTTTCGCGTCCCATAACGCCTAACTTGAATAGCCAGGGTGCTAGCATGCACGCCCAAACGCTCAACGCTTGCTCGCAGAGATGTCTTGAGATTGTGATATCACAGGCATATTCACAGCCAGAATGTCGTACTCACTGTCAGTACTCTCCCCCCCCTCTAGCTAGATGCTCCGACCTCATCAGCACAAACAGAGCGTCCCGATTCCCGGCAGACAGCCCCCTTGAAGGTATATATTAATTTCCAACTTGTGTAGGTTCTCGGGGCCATGTGATAGAGGAGCAAAATCTTTTGTGCTAGCTTGTGTCATCACTTATGCATAAACTCAACAGCGCTTTTGGCTCTCCCAAGCGGCATCGCCGAACGCGACTCGTTCTCGCCGAAAGCAGAGCAGAGCTTCACTTCTGGCAAGACGGGTGCACTGAATGCAAACACACTGCGCAGCTCAAGAACGTTTGGGACACACAAGGCCGACAGATTTGATGGTGCGAAGTCGATGACATTGAGTTGTTCTTCAACAGTGATTAGGCTAGATTATTTGGGTTTCTTTGTACTGCCCAAATGGCGAGAGCAAGAACCATTCATATCATAAGACTGACACCCTGCACTACATTTGGTTCTACCAGTTAGCTAGCAGTGAACTTGGAATCTCAAGTCAATTATTTTATAACTTCTTTCTTTTCGATCCTGGTGCTGATACCAATTTACTGAGGAGCTATTTTCAATGAAAGAAAGGTTCTCAATCACTTTTTACCAGATCAATACTCAATAAGATGCGAAAAACTCGCTTGCTCAGATGAAATATGAAAAGAATAAAAGAGAGATGAAGAAACCGTTACGGCGAAGAAGACTATACAAACAAGCTCACTACGCTACCAAAAAGTTTGGACTCGACTTCCCATTCAAGAATTTCAAGTCGCAAAACTGTGACACACTGTCACGTCTACTTGAGAAGCAATTCGAAACCCAATGAACTGTAAAATGACAGCGGTTTTGACGTGCTTTTTAAGCAGTGCTTGCACTTCCTTCATCCATGCGAATCAGTACCCTGGTACAGTAGCTTTGGTCATCGCACTTCTCGTCGTCCACAGCCCCGAACTATGCTTGATTTGCTTACCGATATAGTACACTACACGTCGAGAGGGACGGAGCGCAACAGCTCAGCAAATCCGTCACATTTTTTGGTTGAAGCACAGGCAGAAGATGAGGTAAAAAAAGTGCGATCCCTGAATTAGAACTTGAGAATTCAGAACTCAAAAGAGAGAAATGGTGGAAAAACCCTCGGTTCACTCCCTCCCCAGTTCCGCTTCATCTCACAGCCAGTCTCAGGCTGTGGGCCACTTTAGCGGCTCTCGTGAATCCGTGCACTCACTAATAAGCTGTGTACTAGAGTGTCGCCTTTTCCCCTGTTGGAAATTTGCATTTTGGTCCTCTGATCGTTTCACTCTAGTCCACACTCAACTCTACATATAAGCCATCCGTCTCGTCTCACCAACGAGTTTTCTTTTTTCTCTAGCGAGTATGTAAACAAAAAGAAAGGAACATAAGACTGAAACTGTCTTCGACCGTTTGAGTCCGTAGCTCCTAGTTGGAGTCCTCTCCGACTCTTGAAGGTCTGCCTGTCTTCCAGCACAGTGCATAGAAGTTTAAATGCTTATGAAAGTTCATAGCGCGACACGGAGATTTCCTGGAAATGCTCCACGAAGAACTAAGTTTAACTTGCTTTCAGGAAGGTCGAGGGAGCAGCTTCCCCCGGAAATCTTTCAAAAGTTCAAGCAAGCTCTTCTGTTCACGGAGAGAGGGAAAAAAAAGGGATAGGTTTGGAAACGGAAAGTAGAATGCTGGCCTAGGACAGGAGAGGGAAAAAAAGACAAGTCTTTGTACATAAACGACGTGCTTTGTTGGTGAAATCTAGGAGTCCGTCGTTGGACCCAACAACAATAGACTTTGAATTCTTTGAATGGTCAGATCTGCCATCTTGTGCAAGCCCTGACTGTGAGAAAGAGCCCTCTCAGGGCCAGGCGTTCATTCAATAGCAGCGATACCGTACGAAACTCTTGACTTGCTTCTGGTGCAATTGTTACTCACAGTTCATTTTCAGGTCAACCGAGAGTCAGCAGTCACGAGCTTTAAATAGAAGGTTAAAGGAAAAAGATGTTTGCCAACGACGCATGGAATGCTAGTACGGATCTGCTGTATCAACGCGCGCGCATGCCGTCACTGTGAATAATGACTTACAACTAGATTTGACAAAGTTGGGAAACGTGGGAAACAAAAGCAAGAACCGCAAACAGAAGGCCCGGGCTGGGCGCTAGAGCTAGTCAGGAAGAAGCAGAGAGAGGCGTTCCTGCAACTCACGTCACGGCGCTGTTGAATGTAGGAGCGACGAATCTAAACCACAAGCTTTCTGAGCTGGCCACTGACGGTCGAGCAAGTCGAGCACCAAGTGCGACTCTCTAACGTTTCCTTCTCAGGTCACTGTGCACTGTGGCACTGTTTTTTCCAAACTGGAATTCCAATTCAAAATAATGAGTGAATGAAATCAACTGGCAGAAGTGCAATGAAAAATGAGTCAATGACTCATCGCAGTATTCAGCTCTACAGGTATCAGTAGCTGTGCTACCAACCATCTAGTACGCGCTTACCCCTACATATAGTCCCAAACCACATCGCTCACACCTCCTCTGTCAGTTGGGCCACTCTCTCTCACACACACTGTCAGCAATAGTACTCAGTACTCAGTACTGTACTTACCCCATGAGAGGGAAAGGGAAGAAAGCACAAAGAGAGGAAGAATGGAAGAAAGGAAGAAAGCGGCGGGAAGAGGAGGAAGCAAGCAAGCTAGCTAGGAGTTACCATGGAAATTACGGTTAGAAAGTAGGACAGTAGGACGGCGCTGTGGGCACTCTCTGTAAGCGGACGAGCCTCCTACTGCGACCTACGCTGTCTACGCGGTTAGGCGGGGGGAAAAATCCTCGCGGGCGAAGGGTGCTAGCGCAAGTGGTAGAGCGCACGTAGGGGCGAGGCCGTTTGCGAAGCGCCTCTTTCTATCTCTCTCTCTCTCTCTCTAACATTGTCAATCTCTTGTCTCTGTTGCGTTGTTGCGTTGTTGTTTGATTTTTTTTTTCCTTCCCGTGTTCCGGTGTTCCCATGTTCCCATGTTTGTTGTTCGTGCATTCTCCTCTTTCCTCTCTCTTGCAGCTAGTTGCTCAGTGCTTAGTCTGTGTGTGAGCGAGCGAAGGTGGGTGAGCCAGTCCTATAGTCCTATTGTTATAGTCGTTGTTGTTGTTGTTGTTGTACCGGTATGCTGTTTTAGTTGTAGTAGTTGTTGTTGTTGGTGATGGTGTTGGCAACAGCAGAGATCCAAGCAAGGCGTCCGACCTCGGTTCATCTTCAAGCTGGCAAGAGCACAGCTCAACTCAACTCAGAGCAGCGTAGCGCGCCAGTTTGGATTGGGAGGCGTGCTTCTCACAGTTTCAAAGTGTCTTTCCTTCCACAAGTACTTGGGCGTTGTTGCTCCGTCAGAACGGAGAGAGTCCATACCCTCGAGTCGGAAACAGACCCGTTTTGTGTGTCCTGCACTTGAACTTGCAGGGCGCGGCATTTCTTCTCCCTCCTTCTTTCTTTCTCTCTCTCTCTCTTTCTCTGGAGACGCCCAGTCTCTTTCATCTCGTCGAGACTCGTTGAGTCGTCCGCAAACTGCCGAAAAGCTCCACAGAGGAGAGGCGGAGGCGGAGGCGAAGGGAAGAAGCGAACCGCGAAGAGGCAGTGAGCAAGAGGTGAAGCGTCCCGCTCGAGCCTGCGAGTGGTCCTGGTGCGTCTGGTGCTGATGCGCAAATGAAGGTAGACTCTACAAGACTCACGTGGCGTCAGGCTGCCGAGCGGCAGCAGCCAGTTGATTTGAGAATGATGGACAACCAGCGCCAAGAGGACTGCGACCCACTGCTCGACAGTGCATTCCTCTCACCCGTGCCGACTTTGACGGCGATGCACGAGTGCGCGTCGCGACCCAGAGTCCCTCAAAATAGTCTCAGGGAGCGACGAGCGCCTCTCGCCCCAAAGCGCCCGCTGACGGTTTCCACCAATCGCTTGTGTAACAAGAGGAGGAGCATCAATCGTCTCATAGATCTGGACACAGGAGACGAGACCACCCCGGAGCACGGGCGGCACACGACCCCGAACCATCCGGAGAACTGGCGTTGTTTCGATGAAGAGGACGTCAGTGGGGAGTTGGCTCTATGGCGGGCAGAAGCAAATGCGCGGGCTCATGGCGAGGGGCTGAAGAGTTGTCTTACGCCCCTGCAAGTCCATGAGAAGACCTTCACCGAGGCTGAGAATCAAGGAGAAAACATTCTTTTGAATGCCGGCGCAATGAGGGCGAGGAGTGAGCGCCCATACCGCCGCCAACGAGAGCGGATAGCCGCGATTCTTTCGCTCGAGTGACGAGTCGCTGTGGCGCAAGCAGCAGGGCTGGTGTGGGAAGGGTATCAACTTCAGCCTCGCCATTGTTTGCGATTGTAAAAAGCACTATCCTTGTGATACACCTTGGTGTCAAGGGTTGTAATCTTTATTTTCAATTGTTGAATTGTGTACATGACAGCCAAACAAACGGAAACAGGAATCAAACATTTACAATTACATTTACGCTTGATACGCAAAAAAAATAAGTTGCGCAAGAAACCACTAAGGGCACGTCGGGGCTCGTTCCCATTGGTGGACTGTAAAAATCAAAACTTCAGAAAAGAAAACACAATACATCCTGAATTAAGCACATTGAACTTATTTAGCGACTTGTGCTTTATTTTACATGATTTGCTTCCCTCGCAACCTGAAGCAAGCTCGCCCACTGCAACTTGTCCAAAGCTCGTGATTTTTCCGGCATCTGCACGATGTGCACCTGTCACAGTACTGATTCATTCTTTGATGGCACTGTTCTGCACTACCTCTCTGAAGATCAGTCCTTGTCCTTGTGATTGTAGCGTTTCAAGATTTTTCGAGGTTTTAGTTATGGTTCAACACTATTCCCCATTTTCTCTCTTCCTCTCGCACGCGACCACTCTCGAAAAGTACACATGGAATTTGTCAACTCGACAGCATTGATGATTCCCCGTTCGCAGTAGTTGATGGCTTTCGTCAAAGTGATAGAAATATTCGTTGCAACGTCGAGTTGCGACTAACTGTGACATTTTCGAGATCGTCCGTTCTGCCGCATCACCAACGTCGACGAGAGACATTGGTTTCCAGCATCAGAATTCAGCTTTTCTTGACAACTGTTTAGAGAATTCTCTAGTCAGGCGGGCGAGCTAACACTGTGGCACTTCAAGTCCGCAACGGACATTGGAGATCGATCTCCCGTGAAATCGCTAATTTCGGAGTGGGCGGCGAGTAGCTGTCCGTGGCAATGGTGTGAAGAGAGTGCCGTGCAAGGCTGTGCGAGTTCCCGCGTGAAAGACGATCTGCGCGAAATAGGGGCCAGCGTCAAAGAAAGCCTGTGAATCATGGAGCGTGTTCGACAGAGTATATTGAGCCGGCCAAGCAAAGAGCCGGGGTCGCGAAAGATGCATCAGAGCTCGGCGGACGAGCAAGAGCACCGCGACATGGAAAAGCTGGCCTTTCTTCAACAAAAACGAGCACACCAAGACTCCAAGTTGCTTGAAAGAACAGGCAGTGCGTCCTGGACTCAGGGCGACCGAGACTATTTGCAAGACTTGAAGAAGCAAATGGCT
Source organism: Parietichytrium sp. I65-24A (assembly GCA_012862575.1). Lineage (NCBI taxonomy): Eukaryota > Bigyra > Thraustochytrida > Thraustochytriidae > Parietichytrium > Parietichytrium sp. I65-24A. Next base: position 11,447 of record BLSF01000067.1, read on the forward strand.
GACCAAACTGTCAAAGAAAAGGAGGTACAGCGTTCTGAGAAGGCAGCTAGCCGCCGTCTCGCGGCCGGCAAGGATATGGAGCTCGAAAGAAAGGAAGAGGAGCGCTCTCGCTCGAGGAGAATGTATTGCAAATCCATTTTAGACGAAAACCGGAGTAGCGCAGCGTTGAAAAAGGAGAACGCTGCACAAAGAAAAGCTGCCGAGAACAGGGCAGAGAGAGAGCGCATCGCAAGACAAGAGTTTGATGGTCGATTTGGTTCGTCTGTCTGCTAACTTCGTCGCACCTCGCAGATTTTGGAGCATGTTGAATATTTCTCATTGATAGACGAGTAGAGTAGCCGGGAAAAAAAAAGTGAACGAAACTAAACCAATTTTCTCCCATGTTGGATTCCACACGGCAGAGGAATGAGACATTACAAAAGCAAATAAGTTATTGATAAGTTAATTAAAAAAAGAGGACCAAGGAAACAACCCGAGGAGAAATGGGTGAGGTGGGCGGATCCTCTCAGAACTGTAGAGGAGCAGATATCACAATAGGAGGCGGAATGCTTTGCTGATGGCGCCGCTGCTCGTGTTGTGCGTACTGCAAATAAGCTGGGTAGAGATCGAAAGCCTTACGGTGCTGCTCCACAAACTCTTGCCATGTTTGCCCACAGGTTTCCTCCAAATTGTAGTCATGCCGGCTCTTGTAAGCCTGCGAAAAGTGCGCCTCCACGTTCAGAGACGCTGCCATACTGCCATTGATGTGCAGACCCAGGTGGCGGTAGAGAGCCGCAATGCACTTGACAAGGTCTTTCTTGCAGAGCTCGTAGTGGAGAAAGCTAAATTGCCGAGTATGCGCTTTGAGCGTCCGTCTCACTTCGCGCGGATAAGTGTAATGGAGGGAGCACATCTGCGTTAGCAGGCGATTGAAAGGATATTTGACGGTTGGGCTTGCGAAAAACCTCCAGCACTGGCTAATGTAGGAAACCATGGACGGAATCGCCTTAAATGGATTCCTGACCATCACCAGGATCTCCGCGTCAGGAAATGTCTCGAGAACGGAGCGCAGCCGTAGCGTAAACGTTGGGTTCTTGGAGAGGTATCGAAGCCCGTCTCCATGGCCCAGCAGCCTCCGCGAATAGAGGTGTTTCTGAACACATGTTTTGTAATAGCTAAAGATAGCTTTGCGCCCGTCCTCCTCAAGCGTGCTATCAAAATAAATAAGCGGGGAGAAATCTTCAATTAGTGGCATCACCAGAGAGCTCAGCTGACACGCCGAGATGTTCATCATGAGCCATTCGTCCTCCTCTGCGTGCCAAATTCCGATGGGGTGCACGTTGGTGTATTTAAAAAAGTACTTGTCCACCATGCCCACGGTGGTCTGGAGGGGGCTGCCCAGCTTGTCATCCAGACGTCCCAGCCCGTGGAACATCATCCGCCAAGTCACTGACTGTGCTACCACCATCTCCCACAAGGCCGGCGCCGTGAAGTTCGCGCGATCCTGCGCCAGCACGCGGTGCGCCCAGGTGGTCCCGCTCCTCGCGTTGCCCACGATGAACACAGGCTTTTCCACCTTCTCCTTCTTCCAGCCCCTGAACATCACATCGTCTAGGTAGAATCCCACGTGGTTCCACACGATCAGCGCCGGCACGCTGACGCCCACTGCCACAAGCACGGCCATGCGCTTTGGCGTCATCTCGAACGGCGCGTCGTCGGAAGACCCCATTTCCACACCAGTGTCCTCTGGCGCAGGCTGCGACCTTGGCCGCGACTCGCGGAGACTCACGCCCTGTTGCAGCTCCTTGCGCCACGTGCTCACGTACATCTTTCCAAACCGCCAAAGCGACGCCACCACGCCCGTCGACGACAGGTCGCCCATCGCGCCTGCCAACTGCCACGTGCTTCGATTACAGCTACCTAGCTAGCTTTGACTTTGACTTTTACTTTAACTTTGACTTGTGCGTCTGCGCTAGCGAGGGATGACTTTCACAGCGCCCACTCTGCCCACTCTGCCCACTCTGGCCACTGAGATCAACAGACTAATTTTCAATTGAGAGCGATTCAAATAGCACCAAATGTTCCCGAATGTTCTTCCCAAATGTCCCCAAATGCCTGCTCGCGACTTGGCGGCTGCCTTTGACGTTGTTCGCTCCGACTTGTTCGTCACAACACAAGCCACTGAGCAGATGGTGACAAGCAGATTCAAGTTCGGATCTGTCCGCGCAGACAGCCGCAGGACGCGCGCGGGCGGCTAGAGTTAATGGTATGGGCGCGCTAAGAGACACGCAACGCACGCACACGTGCCAGGTACGCGCGCACCCTGCGTAATTTGCCGGTCGGCGAATTGGCTTTCCCCGAGTGCACTCTGTCTGTCAACAACTACGCAAAACAATTCGTCACACTATCGATGACGTCAGCAAGACTGATAGGCCCAGCTAGGGTCCCCGTCACAGCAATAGTAAACACGAACAGTGTCTCATGTAGGCCAACTCCTAAACAGTTCTATGTGGTGTAGGGGCCGTAGTAGAAATTGACCGATTCGCTATTCGTACTACCGAATACGGTGATCAATGGTGATAGTTGCACCATAGAGAGATGCTTAACTTTGGACAGGAGTTAGTGGCGAGTAGGGATGGATAGAGTGGTTAGCAAAGTGATGATGTCAGCGGAGCGTGGCTAGGGCGAGAGTTAATGTCCAGGACCGAGAAAGCTTGCAGCGGATGTGGGTTCTAAAGGCAGAGAATATATGGAGCAGAAAATGTCGCGACTCCGGAGCTTGATTGCTTGGTGTTTCTGTTGCTGGTTGGTGCTTTCGTATCTGGGATGAAGAGGAGGCTTGTTGAAATCTGTATCGGTTGGGGGTGGTCTCGAACAACGAAGAAGAAGAGGATCATTTCAAAACTGTTTTCAAAGGTGATTATTACTACAAAGAAAATTTACTGGACTGCGCGCTTGGCGGTGTCCTTGGCCTGCTCCATCTTGTTCTCGGCCTTATCCTTCATCTCCTGGAACTTGCGTCCGGATTCGCGCTCCACGTCGCTCTCGGCCTTGGAGGCCATCTGTGCAGCGGTCTCGGCCTTGTCCTCAGCCTTGTCCTTCATCTCTCCAGCCTTGTGCTTGGCGTCGGTAGCCATGTCCTGTGCCTTGTGCTTGGCCTCGTAAGCCTTGTCCTCAGCGGTCTCCTTGAGGTCTTCGGCCTTGTCCTCTGCTTTGGAAGCCATCTTCTTGGCCTCACCCTTGGCATCAGCAGCCATATCCTCAGCCTTGTCCTTGGCTTCGTAAGCCTTGTCCTCAGCCTCGGAGGCGACGTTCTTGGCCTTGCTCTTGGCATCAGCGGCCATGTCCTCAGCCTTGCCCTTGGCCTCGTATGCCATGTCCTCGGCCTTATCCTTAGCCTCGTAGGCCTTGCTCTTGGCCTCAGAAGCGGCAGACTGTGCCTTGCTCTTGGCATCAGCGGCCATGTCCTGAGCCTTGTCCTTGGCATCAGCGGCCATGTCCTCAGCCTTGCCCTTGGCCTCAGCAGCAACCTCCTTGGCCTTCTCGCCAGATGCCTCGAGCTTCTCCTTGAGCGCTTCGGTCATCTCGATGGCCTTCTCCCGGCCAAACTCCTTTGCATCCTGAAGCTTCTCGCCGAGCTTTTCCTTGGCGCTCTCCATGACGGACTGAGCCTTCTCGGTAGCAGCCTCGGTGTATGGCGCAGCCTTCTCGGCAAGCTTCTCCTTCTGCTCGCCGAGAAACTCGGAAGCATCCTTGAGCTCCTGCTTCATGCTGAGTTCTGGCTGCTCGTTAATTGCCTCGTGCACAGGCTTAACCTGCTCGGTCTCCTTGGCGCCATGCTTGTACTGGTCCTTGGAGTCGAGGTGCTCGCGCCAGTCAGCCTTCTTGCTGCCCTCAGCCTTGTCGGCTTGGCGAAGGTTCTGCTGGTTGCTTGCGAACCCGCGAAGTCCAACGCGGGAAGCGTTGTTGAACCTGTTTGCCACTTGGGCGGATTCGATGCGTGCGATGCGAAGTGCGCGATACATTGTGTTGTATTTATAGTCTGATCTTGGACGTTGGTAATTGCTTGGGTGCTGTTTTGGGTTTGCAGCTTATTCTTGCTCTTTTGGGTTTTGCTTTTTGGTCTTGCGAGTTTGGTGTCTGGCACATCGAGTGAGTCAGTCCCGACCAAAGTCCAACTCAAAGGGTTGGTTCTTACCCTGCTTTCGTCAAGGTGGTACGCAATATGGGCGGATTCGAAGAAAGGCCAGCGACTTTCTCGCTAGGCATTCTAAGCTTTCGCGATCCAAGATGGGCAATGCAAAGAATATTACTCTTGTTTCAGCGTTGAGTATAACATTGCGATCGAGAGACGGAGCGAAGCCTCTGCCCTGCACAGGCTCGCTGGGGAGGCTGTAAAGTCTCTCAAGTCTCCACTCTTCGAGAATACAAATGCCTGTTCTGAATTCTGATTTTCGTTCTTCACGCGGGCAGTACAAAGTAGCACTTTCAGCACGATACACTGACCAAACGGCGGCCTGTAGAGCACAGTGCTGCGGAGTGACAGATTCCTTCAAGTTGGACCTGGTTCAGGCAGTCGCACCAGTATGTGGACTTGGCACCCTAGCACCGTCGCGATCCTGTTGAGGCTTAAAAGAACTTCGCACCTCCATCCCTCCCTCCTCTGGGGCCTTTCTTCCACGGTCACACTGTGTAAGTACAATTCCGAATTAGAATATTAATTCAGGAGTGCCGTGAGATGTGGATGGACTATTAGCGTCCAAAACTCTCAGGCAGCTCCTGGCAAGCGGCTCGTAGGAGAACATTTGCTCCAGGGAAGGTTGGCCGCTGTCGCCTGCTCTATTGAAGGCTGCAGAGCCCACGGAAAATTCTCCATGAGGAGCGAGGGTTCATACCCGACCTTCCGTTCACTGCGAATCTGCTGTCTGTGAGCACAGCATATTTTCGTTCCTAGCGGTCTCGTCGCAGGTCGGCTTGGCTTGAGGCTTGCTAATGTACTTTTCGTGCTGTTTCATGCGAATTCCAACGCGAGCGGCCACCGCTATCTCTAAACCGCAGAAGACCCTGATAGCAGTGAAATTGCAGTGCGGTACACAGTACGGATACTCGTGCAGCTTTCATGGCCTGGAGCGACCCGCCGGGCACACAGCATCCTACCTGTGTCAGGAGTCGTTGCCCTTTGCAGTAATGAAGAAAAACAACAATTTCGACCTCTCTCCAGCGGGGAATTTATTCGTACATTCTCAAAAAGCAGGCTGCGAGTGAAGCGCAGGTTGTGTAGTGTTTGTTTTCCTTCCTCATCTCTCGCTTGCCATCACGCGATTAAAAGTACTTAATCAATCAATCAATTTGCATGACTCCTGTGCGTTACAGTACAAGATCCTTCTCCGAGTCCCTCCCTGGTTTTACGGAAGGGTGGCCATGGTGAATTGTCTGCGTGAAAAACCGGACAGCTGATAGTGATGGTGTGCGTAAAACAGCGACAGATACTTTGTTTTAAGATTGATTATTTACATTTACATCTGAGTTACCTCGCTACACCGTGACCACGCTGACAATGCAGCAAACACGCGCGCCAAATGGCGGCTATGAAAGTCGTGAAAGTTACAATCTTTGACGAGCCTGGAAGTACGAGCCCCCTAGGATGCGCTAAGCAATTTAGGCCGACGCGCAATTTTTCCAACCGCTTGATCAAGATGTGTGCAGTGAAACTAACACCCCTCATGCAAGTACTGACGGTGAGTATGAAGAGCATTGAGTCCTCGATATTCTGACTTGTGAATTCTGAATCAATGTTCTTCTGAATTCTGAAATTGGATGATGGTGTCCTGTTCAAATTGAAATGAACACGTACTTTCGGCAGTCTTGACCAAAAGAAGACAGAAAATCTTTCTTGGTGCGCAATGACACGGCATAGCGCAGAGGTGACCACGAGTAATAGTGTAATGTACCCAGTACTCTTTGGCTCGGCAAGATGTCTCCAGCCAGCGGAGTTCAGCGATGCTTACTGTCGAGCGGGCTTTGCAGGCTTTGCGGGCTTTTGCGGGGGCGACGACAGCAGTATTTGTACAATCTTGACTGGAATCTGGATTGTTCGGACGAACGAACTTGGAAAAGCTTGTGCTTCAACATTCGCTTTGAAAATCCTGGAGAAAGTGCTATGGTATTTCGGATAAACGGCGGGCGCAGGGCGGGAAAATTGGGAGGCTCGTATAAGTGGATATGACAATATCACTGCGAATTCGATTTATATTCTGATTCGTATTCGTGGTTATTTTTGCCAGTTACATTCGTTCTATCTGCAGTGCGGGCAACTTGGTCAACGATGGACCTGTCGCTGAAGCTTTTGGGGTCTTCAGTGATTGACTGGGTCTCTGCAATAGCGTCATCGATCTTCTCTCCGAGTATTGTGCGCGATTGTAGTGGCCCGGCCTGAGCATCAAAGGAAATTATGTGAGAATCAAATTCATTTCCAAGTCGTGCGTGAAGCACGATCGATACAAACAGGACCTGAGTTCTTAGCGCGGGGTATGCTTTTTCGACGCTATATGAACCTACACAGTGTGAAGATGTGCGCTGGGATCGGCGCAGTGGATACCAAATTTGCTATAGTTTATTCTCTTCTTGTTACACAAGTTTAAAACGTGCTCTCCAACTACTGTAAGTGTGGACTCACTTACCCACACGAGGAAGCGGTGGCACTTTGCGACTTTTTGATTAGATGGGTCTACTTGCAATTGTTCCAAAATCTAGGGAAGAACCACTCTGAACCGCGGCAGCAACGGTTACACGACGTTCCTGCAAGACACGTTGTGCCCCTTCCCCAACAAGGCTCCTGCCCGCATGCTGTCCACGCTTTGCCATACCAGTAGCTTGATGGCCTGCAACACTGCTTGCAGGTCGTTCCGAGGCCACAGTGAGTGCCGTCGCGCATACAAGGCTCGCTTCCACAGGCATTGTAACCTTTGGCCCACCAAAACTCGCTTTTGCCATTTCGGCACATCGAGCAGTGTTTATAGGGAACGATGTTGCTTGGGTCACAAAAGCTCCCATCCGAAATGCGCCCTTTGAAATCGACGCAGCACGATTCTTTCGAGATATCCCCAATATCATCGGCGCTCTCGTCACAAGCGTCTTTGATGCTGTTACCAATCTTCAGGTCGATGATACTTTCTCGTTGAACATTGACCGGCATCGAGCGCACTTCTGAGGGCAAAATCAGGCTGTGCCTCTCCTCCGAGTACTTTATGGTGGTCGCTGAGCAAGATGATCCAAGGAGGCTGGCTTTTGTATTTGACACGCTGATGACAGGTGTAGCAAATGTGGCATGCTCATCGAGCTCCAAAAGTCTGTTCTTGAGCGGGACAAAAACCTGAAGAATCTGTTCGTACAGTGTTTCGCCTGCAAGACCAATTAGTTCGTCCAATGAGTTCTCGACTTGGGTGAACAGGCCATCGAGTGGGCACAACGCCACGTCAATCACTTGTCCCACCAGAGTCGCCAGTTGTTGCAAGGGTTGTGGCGTGGCGCAACAGAATCCCTCAGTTACTGTGTCACCAACAAAGTCGATCATGTTCCCGAAAGTGTCCACAACGGGATCAAAGCTTTCCTTCAGCTTTTGAAGGTGCTCGATGATCAAGTCGAGGTTGAGATTTGCCAGGTACTCCTCTACTTGACTGAGAACTCGAGTCACTTCGTCTGAAGCATTGTCGCACTGCTCTGCAACTTTGAGGCCCGTCGCGAGGGGCCTCTTGACATCAAGGCTGAATGACTCCAGGTTAGTGTCATCATCACAGGCCGTGGAAGCTTCAACGCAAGCAATGGAGTCTTCGTGTTTGGCTTTTGAGATCTCCGCTGCCTTGGACGCCGCCTGAAATGCCAACTTGACTTTGGACAGTGTACTGGATGATCTGCGCGCCACACTGTCCAATTTCTTGAGAAAATCCGCTAAAACTTTGATATTTCCGAAAATTTTGTTGAGAGCAGTATAGGTCGCATCGGCCAGCCTGATGCCAATGTTTACAAGCTTCCCGTACTTTGGGATCCGAGACGCAACTTTGGAGATCTTTTTCAAGCTCTTTTGAAGACCGGATACTACGTTGTCAAGTTTCTTGCTCCATTCGTCAGCGTTCTCGGAAAGCTTTTTCGCGGCAGAGGTGAGCTTTTTAAATCGACCCATGGCTTTTGCCGGTGGAGCTAGGTACTCCACGCAGAGGTCAGACTCCCGCTGGATGTCCCCGAGCATGACGGCGACCTGTTTGGACGCCTCCACTGCATGGCACTTTTCTCTTCTGTCTTCGACCTGCTCCAGTGCGAAGCTGCGCAAATTGCTGTTGACGACGCCTTCCGCCAGTGCGAAGAGCAAGCAAAGGACCACGATGACCTTCATTGCCTTGGTTCCACCTCTGTCAGCTCAGTGTTCGAGATCTGCCTGCCGAGGACGCTCGACTTCTCCTCATTTTGTTTCTCAATCAATTTGAAAGAAAACTATGAAGAGAAACCACGTGAATGTGCTTCTCGAGGGTTCCTCGTCACGCCGATCATTTCTAGGTGGGCTTGCAGCTTTGGCGGTATGAAAACCAAAAAGACCGTGCTCAATGTTGTCACGGGACGATTCACAAGATACAGGGCACTATTAATGTGAACTCCTACGACAAAGCCCCGACATCCGAACGTTTCGAGCTCGAAAAATTTTGCGACATGAAAACTCTTCAACATTTGCTAAACGTTGACTAAGAATGGACAAACGCACACTGTGGGCGATGACTTCCGAGAATTGGTGACAATTGGTGGAGCCAAGTGAAGACACGTGATCTCTAGCTAGTCTAGCTACTATGCATATGTTTAATAACTCCTGGTCCGTCCCAGATCATGCATGCCTCAGCTGCCTCAGCCCAGTTGCCTTTCCAGTTGACAAGCGATTCACTAAACAGAATTGTGACGGGAAACTTCCCAGTCTATCGGCGGCTCCTGTCTTCCTGAACTTTTCCAAAGATTGCAGTGTTATTCTGCCACAACAGATATGTAAGCAGTAAACACGGTCAACACCGTTTGCACTGCGCGAATAAAGTTCGTGTGAGACGTGCAACTTGGCAATTGCGATCGAACGATTCCACTTGCATGGTCCAAGAATCGCACATCGCGACCGTCTTGCCAAGCCCAGAATGCCGCCGCAATCGCGCTTGCGATGTGCCCTGGAGAGAAGCCGGTTTTAACCTAAAGCTTGAGCGTGGTAAAGCTTTTTGAAAAGCGATTAGTCAATGCGACTCGGCTGTTTGGCTTGTTTTCTTCTGCTCATTGCAGGGCGGGTGTGCAGTCAAACCCCGCCGACTCTTCGCGTCCTTGTTCTGCGCGAGGCGGGATCGTCATCTTCTCCAACCTCTTATGACCGCCTTTTTCCGCGATCCCTTAGCATGTGCTCATCTGGTTCTTTGGCTCCGTTTTGAAGTTGGGATCACGCACGCAATCCATCTTCGCTTTCGAGGGTTTTGGAAAAGCAATTTAGCGCAGCGTCATGGCTTAGATCAGCGAACGTCCCTGAAACGATCACACATGAATGGCACACACCTCTCCGGGTTCTCCTCCGTGCAACGACGGCACCCTAGTGGACGGGGTCCAAGCCCCGGAAATACATGTCTTGTATCTTCCCAGATTTTACTTCGTTTTGGAATATTGCATCACAATCCTTTCCATCTGTTTCCGAAACAGACTCAAGAGCGCTCGTCGAAAAAAAAGGCACCCAAACCACCATGAGCCTTGCTGTTCATCTAACTCTTTCCTTTCATCGAGGTTGGTTTTGATAAATCTGGGAATGGTTCTTTGAACCAGGAGAACTCAGCGAACCGCATTCTGTTCTCTCCGCATCCTCTGCATTTCTCGCGACCAACCCCATGAGTCAGTTTCCTGTGCATGCTGAGCGAGACCCATGCCTGTTCTAACTGTAAAACCAAACACGCAAAGCCCAGTTCTTGTGTTCTTGTTCACAGTCAACGAACAGGGTCACCCAAGCCGTTGTTTTTGTTGTTACATTTCGAGCCGGCGCGGAAGGCTTTCGCCAGCATGCATCGGCTCTTCCGAACGCACATTTCCCCCGCAAACGTGCGTTTTCGGCACTCTGGAGTGAAACGTTAGAATAATTAATTCATTGACAGTCTTCTGTTCATTCTGAATTCTGTTTCTGTCGAGGAAATGTCTTCTCAGACAATGACCGGCTAGCGTTTACACCGACGACCTCCACGAGGGACCACTCAGTGAAACGACTAACCGCGGGAAAAAACAAACTGACTGTGAGTCCAGTACTAGTATTGGAAGATATTTTTTGTTTTGTAAATTTATTCTTTTGGTTTTTGTTTTTTCATTGCGCCTTTTTTCGCTGGACTTGCGAGTCTACTAGCCAGCTAGTCGAACGGGCGCAGAAGAGCGAATTGCAGAGCCTCTTTCGCCACTCGGGAGATTGCCATCCGTGAATGCAGAATTCATATTTTAGAATTCAGAAATCCACAGTCAAACCACCAGAAACTCATGAACAGAAAAGCGCACTGCCTCCTGTAGCCTTCTGTAGCCTGCCACTCAAACAGAAGAGCAGCACTTGCTTTTGGCTCACACTTGCACTCGCAACATCGCGGTCCGTACCGATAACCAACTCGTGTGCGGTCCTCGAGTCTCAGACACTCACACGGAGAAGAAAAGTAGAGAGAAGCTTCCGGCAGAAAGAAGGAAGAGCTTCCAAAATGCAGTCCTGGGGACACGAAGATTTACCTGAAAGGCTAGCTCCAGGATCCGACTCGAAACTCTCCCCGTACCTGATTCTCACGTCAACATGGAATATCCCGCTCGTTAGCAGAAAGCTCTATTATTCTGTGCAATGGAAGAGCGAGCTTACGACAAATGAATGCTCGAGTGAGTACTTCTTGGTGGGATTTCCGTCTTGTTATACGCTGGGACTCAGTGAGCCACTTGTGGTTTCACTTGTCAGTATTGCATTCACAGTCAATACCATTCGCGATAGTGCACTTCATATTCTTCATATCACTGGTGTCCCAAGTTTCAAGCTTCACAGTTGTTTCAATTGCCTCGTTCGTTGCACTGGACGTTAGCTCAAGTTACACAGGCGACAATACCAAGCTCTTGATCGAATTGGAAACAGCCCCCTCGGGTTAGCTTCAGCTATCGCCCACACAGGGAAAACGCTCGCCTTCCAACTCGGAACGGGTGTGAACCACAAATCATACGACATGTCATGCTTCTTACCTTGCGCTCTCTTGGCCCAGCAGAACAGAACTGCACTGCCTGCACTGCCCAACGAAAAATGGGGCACTAGAAGTTTTCCACAGCGCAATGATTGATCTTTTCCCCAAAGTCGTGGATCTCTCTCTAGCTACTAGCCGAAAGACATAACCGAAAGAACCACAATCTCGCAGAGACTCAGGACAGTGACTTCCACAGTTTCACGTGTTGACGCTTACGAGTTTGAAAGACCTTTAACCTCTGCCACGGTATACGCTGGGCCTGGGTTCAGCAGCTCAAACCTTGGGGCGCCATCTTGCATTGTTTCTAGTTGATGGATAATGCAACGAGTAGGACCCTCTCACGCCAGGAGGAAGGACAGGAGGCCTAGCGCCTGAATAGTTTAGATAGTAGTGTTCAAAACGTTCGACAAGTGCTGAACTTTCAGTGGTGCTTCTTATCTGGGAGAGTAGGCATGTATTAGGGGGTTGCGTAACGGCAAAGTAGAAGTCTGATCGGCTGGGCGCCAGTGCGCTTGTTGCTTGAGTTGCTGGACTCGCTCTCTTCCGGTTCCAAATCCGAGCGATGCACGGGAGACGGTTCTCCAGTACCGAAGTGATAGTCCTCGTAGTCCACGTGGGCATGCATTTCCCGGAGAGTTGAGCCGATTTCCGGCTATTGAAAACTATACCCATCCTTTGTTTCCTTCAATACCGCAGCAGCCTGGACAAGCTTAGCGCTCTCATCCGTGCATGCTTAGCTGATATACCGCTGACTTCTAGAACCAGCGCGTGTGTGCAAGGCCTTATCGAAAACGTTGACAAGTGCTAGTGCCCGTGGACCATCTCGTCTCTCGCGGAGTCGGCCTTGTAGGCCGTGTGGGGAGATCCCACTTTTCCACTAGACACAATCCCACTATCCCTGAATTTCACATAGTCTCCTCGTATAGAACATTTGCATTTTCTTGCATTTTGCATTTTGCAAAATCTGTCTGAACCCGTTCTTCGGCTCTTTGAAGTTGCTCTCGTGGATGCACTGATTGACTCATTCGACGTGACTTCTCCTGACTGGAGAGCCGCTTACGCACAGACCGTACAGCTTCATTTGACGTATAAGTTTCCTCCCTCCCGACCTGTGACGGACCCAGCGGAGCAGAAGCTCTTGCAAGATGCAAACATTTTGCAAAAACATACAACAACCATGCATAAGTTCGGATTTCAGAACAGAGCCCAAGGTTCGGGAAGGAGATAGACCGCGGCTACGAGGGCTTCAGGGCTCGAGGTTGGAACGAGAGCAACTACTTTTCGCACCATTTCCCGTTCCTCGCTGCCCATGTCGCGTATGCCGTCAATCACGGTGTTCCTGAAGAAATCAAATGAATAATTAAGTACTAGCATTGCATTGCATTGCAGTCGTGTTGAATTACTGTGGTTCCAGCGCTCTGGGTGTTCAGAGTCTACAGAAGCTTTTCCGACACGCTACTAACTAACTTTGAAAGTCAGTACCACCTGCTCCAGTCCAACACAGCACCAGGCTTTCCTCCCTCGCTCCCGATATGTCCCGGGAAAACCCAGATCCTTTCCTTCCCGCGCCGCGCGGCTACCAAAGCAGGTCAGGCCCGTGCTCATCTCTTTTTTTTCCCCTTTTGCTACCGAGTTGAGCGTTCTGAATTCTGAATTTTGATCATTTTAAATTGGGTGATTTATTCTTGCTTTTTGATTGATTGCGAACAATAACAGCGAAGGGAAGAGATGTTCTCGTACAATGCTACTCAACATACATCATTCTAATGGCAGTATAAGGAGCGAAACAAGTATAAGTACTAACTGGTACCTGCGCTGTCACGAAAGTAGAAAGTAGAAAATTACTTTGGCTAGATAGCAGTTCCATAGGATCTGTACACCATTATCGTATGCTGCATGTGTAAGGACTTTAAAGTCTTACCCAGATAGAACCTATAATCCTGGTTGGCCTAGGATCCATTTGCCATTCCTCCTCACGAAATTGGGAAGCTGTAGAAACTATAAAGCCAACAGGATCGACTGCTCGCTCTTATTTCTGAGCCGATGAGTGCCAAAAGACTTTTGATTGATTTCAGGATGAGAGGGGCGCGACACAAGCTCATCCCCTCCGAGTCTTTCCAGAGGTCCAGTCGCACTTATTTCTGAAGCTGCTCCAGTTGCTGGAGAGAATGGACAATGTACGAGTATCCATGGCTGTGATACGGGACCTGCGCTTGGAAAAGCTTCAAAGCATTTCAAAGCCTGCGCCGAGGGGAGTCCAAGTTGGCAACCTTTTGCCCGGACAAGCATGGACAAACCGCGTCCCTCCTCGTCCCCCGCCTTCCCTCGTCTTCCCTCGTGTCGAGCCCATTTGTCCAGGGGTGAACTCCCTGGTTGTGCTGCATCGCATGTTACATGCACTGGTTTCAACCTCTTTGTGCTCTCAGAAAGTGCCTATCCTTCACAGAGCGAGTTAGAGAACAGTACTCGCATGTCAGATCCCGGTATCGGGTCAGCCAGGCATTCGAGTCACAGTTGGCAGTGAGTACAGTACGGCAGCGAGAAAAATTGTGGGCATTCACTGTGTCGTGCAAGAGCATTGGCATGGATGATGACAATTTACAATTTACAAAGAGAAAGTTCTGTACAAGCTGAGGTCCAAAAGTGTTCCGATGCGGCCCACGGTGGCGCTCCGTATGGCATGAATTTGCTTCGATTCACAGCCTTTGTTCCATTAACTTGAAAAATTCATTCGCAGTCAACTTGTCAATCTGCATGCGACTCTTGCGTCAAGTTAAATCATCCGGCCTACTCTAATGAAGCGTTCATCACACAGGTGCGAGGCGAGTGTATAAGGACCGTGAGTAGCGTGGGCTGAACCTGAGAGAAACAAGTGTTTTACAACATCGCGAATCTCTGATGAGCCGCACTGAAAACAGCAAGTCTCTTATCTTTTGAATTCGAAAGAATTCTTCTAAAGATGACTCACAAAAATACAATGGAGAGAATCAGAGAAGGAAACAAAGCCTTTGTAAAACAGCACTCTTCTTTTTCTCTCTTTTTTTTTCAGAAGAAAAAAAACATGTTCAAGTATTCCACTGCTGCCGTAAGAGCTCTTATCTATCTAGCCTAATCGAGTCAGCCAAAAACAACAGGTTCAGGTCGACAGTAGCCCTTTGTTACGGCTCCTCTATCTAAAACAATAGCCACAGGAGCGTCGCTCGGCTCCCTTCGCCTTGTGAGACTGTGGTTCGGAGAAAACTATCTTGCACTCTAGCGGGAGCTAGAACACGGGTACATGGCACTTACCAACTTTGCTGAAACCTGCCGCCAGACTCTTGCACGACTCACAAAACTCTCTCTGAGGTCTCCGCTTCAAAAGCAAAGGCCGCCTGCATTCTCTGATGAATGAATCTGTTTGACTTGAGCGCCATCGGTTCTTTCCTTGAATATTCTCGGGAACAACGCTACGAGCAGAACGCGAGGAATCGATTCCGAACCTCTTCACTCGAAAAAAATGAGTGAGTGAGTGAGTGAGTGAGCGAGCGCAAACTTCCAGACTTGGGAATTTCAGAAGAGAGTTTCAGAGGAGGAAGACCGTCTCTACTCTGGTCTACAGTGAGAGCGTGCAAGTTGAAAATTGTGATTCTGATTTTATTTTTTAAAGGAATGCAAAAAACAAAATGGAGAGTCCTCTCCTCCACCCTCCTCCTTCAGCTGGTCGCTACGTCTCAGACAATACACAACTAGAGACGCTCCACACAGTCGTCGTCCAGCACCACGATGCACGCCCCTCCTCCTTCCTCCTCCCCTTCCCTCTACTCCCGTCGTGCTCCCGCTCCCTTCCGCTAGTACCTATTAACGGAGGCCTAGTCCTGCGCGGAGTTTTGGAGTGAGGAGAAAGTGGTGGCCTACCAGCCGACATAGCCATTGACGGATCAGAGCATAGCAGAGCTGAGAAGAAAGTGAAAAGTTGCGCTCCAGTTTCTCACTGCGATCCTACTCAAATCCTAGCGCAGAGGAACTAAACCAGTCTCCTCCTCTCCGCGAAGCCCATGTGGCGACCCGCTAGCTAACTCACAGTCTAGCCACCCTTACTCGCGCGGATGCACGCCTAGAGCCTCCACACTCGGCCCGGCTAAGAGTCTGAAAATTCGGCTATCTTAAACCATAGTCCCGCCGGGAAAGAGAGGGACGCGGTCCTATCTCCGCGGCTACCCCGCGCCGTAGTGCATTCGTGGGCGGAGAGGGAGGGAAGATAGTCTATGCAGTACGTACTGCATCTAGGCGTAGCTGTAACGAGTGGAGAGAGAGGAGAGAGAGAGAGAGAGATGTGAGAGAGAGCAGCCGCAGGAAACACCTTGACAAAGTTAGATAGATAGATAGATAGATGTGAATGAAACGAAAGGAAGAGAGCAAGTTGAAGAAAGAAACAAGGACGACAAACTTGGACAAACCCGAAACTCGGAACCAAACGCGCTACGCGATACAGAGCGGCAGCAGCAACAACAACAACAACAACGTAGGCGCCAACCGCCGGATCGTGTGTTGAGAAGAACAGCTGTTCCGGAAACGCACAAGTGCGAGCGAGGGAGTTTTTGATTAAAGCAAAGCAGTTTGCACTTTGGACTTTGCACTTTGCGAGAATGAAGGTCGTCGCTGCAGTGGCTGTGGCAGGGCTGCTGGCGCAGCAGGCCGACGCTCAGACGAGGCCGGACGCATGCGGGACGACGGGCTCTACCCTGACTTTGACGCAGAGCAACACATGGTGCGGGACGATGGGCGAGCAGAGCGTGAGCGCAAGCTTCGACTCGTGCTGCCCTGAGCGCGGAGGCGATACTCTGCGGAGGATGTTGCAGCTGGACGCCTCGGAGGAGTGCAGGTACATGGTGACGGATGCAGCTTACTGCGATGAGGACACCAATCCTGGATGCACAGACTACTTGTCCTCAAACGATGTCATCACGCTATCCATCGCAATGGAGAACCAGGGCACCTCCGGATCGTGCTGCGACTTGTGCAGATGCTACGGTGATCCTTCTTGCATTTCCTTCAACGGTGTGCAGGATGAGTGGGTTGTTTGTGATGGTAGAACTACTAGCTGTGAGATGAAAAAGAAGGCTTGCCAGAAGCAGCTTGATCACGCCGGAAACCAGTGCGTCTGGCTCAAGGACAGTGAGGACTGGGAGAGCTTCGTGGTAAGCGGATCCCCTTGCCAGCCAGACTGGGAGGTGAGCGGACACCCAACCATGACAATGTACGATACTGGTGACTTTGCGCTCAACCTCACTCTTGGCGAGCGCGGTGTGATCGTTTCCGCTGTCGTCAAGACCGAAGACGGTGTCTTCACCCTTGACGCAGACCGCTGCTTCGAGTACGATCCTCGCACCTCCGACACCCCAGAGCTTGCGTGGACAGGCGGCTCCATTCCATCGACTTGGAGCTACACCATGCCAAACTCTATCGAGACCTGGTGGGAAGTGATTGACTCTGACCTCGGAATCGTCGTCCAGATCGCGTGCACCTCCGTCGCTGACAGGCACCGCCTCGACATCCAGGGCCTCTATGAGACCAACGAGAACCGCCCGGCTTCTGCCTCCGGGTTCTGCGTCGATGATGCCATCTCCAAGACCGGAACCACTGAGCGCACCACCGCCATCTACAGCGAGTGCCTCCAGCAGAACGCTCCTTCCTTGCTTGTGATGTGCAAGGCCCTCGTGGACCCTGCTTGCTCATCTGGAAACGTGGCCAACCTCGTGAGCTACTGGTGCAACAACGCTGATTTGGCTCGCACCACCGCCACCACTGTAGAGGAGTGTGAGTCGATGATCTCTGGAACCGATGACGAGATGAAGCTTGCATGGACCACCTTGGTGTGCGAGGCAAACCAAATGGACGTCGACCAGTGCATGACCGAGATCTCTCAGTTCGGATGGGAGGCTTTCTTGGCCACCAAGTCTGATGGTATGGTCTCGCAGGATAGCAACCCAACCTACACCTGCTCTTCCAGCTACACCGATTACCTCAGCACTCCAGATGAGTGCGAGCGCGGTGTGTCTGTCCAGACCTATGAGAACGGAGAGTGGGTCACCCAGATGTTCATTCCATACACGATGCCTTTGTGCGACAACGAGCTCGTGATTTCTGCTGCGGAGATGCCTGCACTTTTCACTAGCCAGATCCGTGTACAGCAGTGTGGCCTCAAGGCTGCTTGCGTCGTCGAGAACTCTTGCTCTTCCGCTGCTGGAATTACTGCAAGCGTCAACTTCGAGACTTCGAGCTGCCCTACCCCATCGCCAACACTCTCGCCAACTAGGTCCCCTACTGTCTCCCCAACCGTCTCTCCAACTGTGTCACCGACTGTCTCCCCAACCGCATCTCCAACCGTTTCACCAACTGAGGCGCCCACTGTCTCGCCGACTGTGTCCCCAACGACCTCGCCAACCACCTCACCAACTGTGTCTCCGACCAGCGCCCCAACCGTGTCTCCAACTGAGGCACCAACTGATTCGCCGACTGTGTCCCCAACCGCTTCGCCATCCACATCGCCGACTGTGTCCCCAACCAATTCACCAACGGCCGCCCCTCATGCGTACTGCGAGGATGTCGTGGTTCCTGGAACCCTGGTGACCACTCAGTCGGAGTTTGGACCAAACTTTGATGTGCTCATGCAGCTGTACGTCAACAACCCTGTTTGCGGGGAGGGCGATGTCCCCGTTATGCATATTGGATGCGGTTCTATCCCATTCTTCTCTGCTGTCATGTCTGACTGCAGCACTGAGATGCAATTTATTGTTGCAAGCAGCCAGAACATTCAGAACACTTGCACCGTCTCTGCTGACCTGCTCCCACTCGAGGCCTATGTCGTGATGCTCATCTCTGCACTCGACGACCACGTCACCGTCTACTACAACAACGAAGTTGTGTGCGAGATGGATGTCGCTGGTTCTACTCTTGCAGGGGCTGATGTGTGCGTGTACGAGGGCACTCCTTCTGGCGGTGTTGCTGGCGATTTCTGCTTGGAGCTCGACACCATCACCTCTTCCCAGGGTGAGCAGGGCGAGTGTGTGCAGATGGAGATTGGCCAGGAGTTCTGCGAGGAGCTTTCCTCCAACAACGAGCTTGGAATGTGCGAGAATGTCTGCCCAACCCCTACTGAACTCGTGCAGAGCCCCGCCCTGGTCGATACCTGCCGTGAGCTCACTCTGCCAGCAGCTTACTGCAGCCTTACCGACGACGATACTAAAGACAAGTGCTCCAAGCTCAAGACGTACGATGGCACCTTCACCATCAACCTCACCATTGACTCCAGCGACGATATGACCTCGTGCTGTGACACTTGCTCTTGCTTTGGTGACCCAGAGTGCATTGCCTTCGACGGATCTCAGGATATGTGGCTCCTTTGCGATGCTCGTAACGACCAGTGCGTTGTCGAGGAGGCTCTCTGCGTGAACGAAGTCGACCACGCTGGAAACAACTGTGTGTGGGACAGCACTCGTGCTGCTGCACTCAAGAAGCGCTCCGATATTGGCGCCGTCGGATCCCCTTGCCAGCCAAACTGGGAGGTCAGTGGACTTGCAACCATGCTCATGTACAGCCGTGACAACTTTGCAGCCAACTTGGTTGCAGGAGAACGCGGTGTTATCGAGGAGCTTCACATCACTGTTGCAGACGGTGAGTACCATCTCATTGCGGACAACTGCTTGGATATGAGCGCCTGGACAGATGCTTGGGAGTCTACCGACGGATCGAGCCCAATCGAGGAGGTCTTGCAGATCAATGCATACAGCGGCCCTGCTTCTAACCAGTACACTTTCGAGATCATTGACCCTGCCACCAACATCTTCATCCGCGCAATCTGCTTGAAGCAGACCTCCTCGAACGGCAAGTACAAGAACGCTCGCCTCGACATCCCATCGCTCATCGAGACCAACACTGAAATTGACTCTGCCTCTGCTGCCGGCGGCTTCTGTGCTGCTAGCGATGCTGTCATTGACAAGGGCGAGACCTCCACCGTTCGCGCAGAAGCTGTGCACCAGTCTTGCGAGCAGTCCATGTCCTCAGACTTTTTGCTCTGCCGCGCTCTTTACTCCGAGAGCTGCACTCTCTCGGACGTGCCTGCTGCAGTGTCCTCGTGGTGCTCCTCCGCAAACCTTTGGCCAGACAACCCAAACCGTGTCCAAAAGTGCATCAACTACATTGACGCCAGCGACTCGAGCGCGGAGAAGGTCACCCAACGCTGGAGCGAGCTTTACTGCCAGACCGTCTACGACCAGGCTCCTAGCGGAACCGAGCTCAGCCACTGGGTCGCTCAGTGTGTTGCTCGTCTGCAAACTGATGGCTACACTTCCGTCGTTGAGGAGCTCGGCCAGGGTGTATACTCGGCTTCTTCCTCCACTTCCTCATACTGCGGTGCAAGCGAGTCTTCCTACGCTGCTCGCACTGACGCTGACATGTGCGTGCCAGGTATTGCCATCGAGTACATGAACAGCGATGAGGAGTGGGTCGAGGAGCTCTTTATCCCGTACGCATTCCCGCCTTGCGATGGAATCCTTGAGCTCTCTGCCTCCAAGCACTACAACCTCTTTGTGCACCCAGTCCGCTTCCGCCAGTGCAGCTTGAGCCTCCAGGAGTGCCCAGGTGAGGTGGCATGCTTGCCAAACATTGGATTCTCGGTTGGTTACGAGTTCTCCCAGAAGGCTTCGCTCTGCACTGGAAGCCGCCTTCGTCAATAAGTGAAAGTTTTTAAGTTATTTCGCCTCGGACAGCGATTAACCATTCGTCCACTGAGTTGGACTCGTCGTACAGTTATACAATTTTTTAGCCAACAATTTTTAGACTTTGATTCCCCCCCCTCCCTTTCTGTCTCTGACAAGATGCTCTTCATTCTTCCCTTTGTCAATCAACTGTTTGAGAATAATGTCAAGGAGAGTTTTTGGTTTTTCATTTACTTTTACTGTGGGAATATGTGGGAATGAATATATGGAGACACAGGGCAGGGACAGTTTCTTTCTTCCTTTCTTCCGACTATACTTGCTTGTACATTGTGATGCCGATGATCACGAGCAAGATGAACATAACCGTAAAGGCAACGATGAGCAACTTTCTGTTTTTCCATTCCTCGCGCTTCCGCAGGTCGTCGGTCTGTCGCTCGAACATGCCTGACTGGTCCTGCAGGTGTTGAGAGAGGCCTTCGATGTGCTTAGTTTTCTCTCCCAGCTGCAAAACGCTTTCAATATTGTCTGCCATTGTCGACTCCACTTGACGAGTCTGCTCCCTAGCCTGCAGAATCTTGTCCTTGGAAGAAGGGTCTTGGAACCCCTCCACCACGTTGGAAATGAGGGGTCGGCATTTCTTCGTGAGGCCTTCGGATTTGCATTTCTGCGCCTTAGCCACCAGGCCCTCGCGCCGCAACGCATCTGCGACTTGCTCTAGCAACAATTTGGCCACCCGTCGCGGATAGTCTGGTTCGATGATGACCACGTAGATGAGATTGTCGAACTCTGATTGGACCATGGCGAGGCCACCAGCCTCCAGATCAACTTGCGGCACCTCGAGGTCGTTCTTCACCATGTCCAGGTATTGCAGTCGCCGAACATCTCTGGTCTGGGTCAAGCAGCTCGCCACAGTATCTCGATCATCGCTCCTCAGCACTGCAACGAAGAGCACTTTGGTACCCGCGTCTGCCACGCTCATTTTCTCTCTTCTCTTTTTGTGCACTTGTACGAGCAAGACTTCAACCTCGCAACCGCGCGATTAATCGAGTTTGGGGTTTGCCCTTGTTGAGTTGAACCGACACTGTCTATGGGGATACCCACCTACCCTTGCAGTTCCTTGCAAGTTGTCTCCAGAGTTCTAGGCGCTGCGCTGAGGTTCTCTCTCGTTGGAGTTCTGCTTGGTCTTGGCTCGCATACATCCGGTGAGATAGTTCGCATCATGATCATATATGATCCACAGCGAGATCGAAATCGCCAGGCAGACAACTTTCCTCCGTCTTGCTCTGAATCCAAAGTATAAGGTCCAACTTGGACTCCGGCTGCACTATGCAGCTGTCACTGTCAATGTCGCACATGGTGCGTTCTGAATCCCACCAGCCTGAGCGTGAGAGGAGAGAGGTGTGAGAGGTAAGAGGGGAGGGATGCCCAGGGTTCAGGAGTGAGGGCCCAGTTCAGGGTTTCTGTTTCTCTACCGTCGATGTCTATGTTGGATGGGATCGGATCAATCGAACAGCACTCACTCACTCACTCATTCATCATCGATCGAAACGAAAGATACCACCAGAAACTAGCAAGCACCCGAGTCTGTGGGCAAGCTCAAGATTACGAGGTTTCGGAAACAACAATGGAGTGAATGAATACTGTGCTAAGCTCGCTTCGATGTGGAGAGTATACATACCGGTACAGTATACCAGGTGCACGGTTTGTTGGTTTGTTTCCCTTTTTTGCAAACCCTTCGAAAGGTTTCAGGACACCCTCGCTACCTTCGGACTGAATAAAGGTGATGAACTCCCGTAATTCAGCTCATGACTGGGTCTGGTAATACTCGCATCAAGCTAATCGATTGATGATCCCTTGTATTCTATGCTTTGTGCATAAAACCAGTACTGGTGAACCCTTAGTTTCCAAAGAAAGGACCTTTGTTCACGAACAGCGAGGAATGCTGAAGTGCTCAGATTCCGAGAGCGGAAATGATGAACACCTTGACAGTGATGCAAACTATTCACAGTGCCAGGTAAGTTCCCCACGACTTGCATCACGACTTAACAAGCAGTGTTCTCAAGCCCGCCAGGTCACTACGAGAGAAACGCGCTAATTTACCGCGAATCCATGCATTTGACACTTCCATCTGGAAATGTATTGCAAGAGGACGGGCGTCATAAGTGACCTTGTGTGATGGGCTTGCATGAAAAGATCATGGACGTTGATCACAATGAACGTCGCATGGAATCAAACAAGAGAAGGAAATTTAAAGAATGAAAAAATGAGAAAATCACGTCTATAAGGGGAAAAAGAGTTTACTCCTTCTTCTTGCCCTTCTTCTTGTCCATCTGCCTTTTGTAGAATGCGAGCTCGTTGCCCTCGAGAATGTATCCATCGCAGCGACCAGTCTGTCCTGGGCGGGAAGACACGCAGGCGTAGAGACGGCCAGAGTTGAACTGATCCTCAATAGCAGACTCGAGGGACCTTGTCTTCTGGCGAGCAGCGCGAACAGCGAGAACGTGTCCACTCTGCTTAACGTCCTCCTCGGTCTCGTCCTTCTTGTGGCGCTTGGTGCCCACCTTCAAGCCGTAGTACTTCTCGTACCACTGGCGGAAAGGGGTAGCATCGATCTGAACGATGCAGTTCTTAACCAGAGTCTTGGTGCGGAGCAACTCGTTGTTGGACGCGTTGTAGGTGACATCGAGAATACGAACCTTGCGGGTGCAGTTCTCAGATCCCCAGGAGAAGTTACCGGTATCCAACCTCAATGCGCGCTGCTTGAAGTTTCCTCCGCGAACACGAACAAGGTGGACGCGCTTCTGGCCGAGCTTGGTCATCGAAGATGGACGGCCCAACTCGAACTTTCGGCACTTGCGAATGATCGAGCGCTTGCCGCCGGTATGGCGGCGCTTGTGCATCGAATCACGGGAGATACCCATTTTGCCTGCTCCTTATGCCTATAAATTCCACCACCGTCCACAGAATCCAATCAAAACATCAAAAACAAAACAAACAGCGCCACGCGTCAGTCACTCGCTCAATCTCCTCCGCATCTCATTGCTCTCCCCATCTCCATCAACACTCTCGCTCCCTTTCGCATCACCACTTCCATCCCTCTCCTCCCATCACGCACCTCAACAATCACCACACTCTCGCAGCTCTCTCTCAATATAACTCTCCCCCTCTCTATCTTCCCCTCTCTACCTCTCTCTCTCTCTCGGCCGCCCACTCACACGTGTACTCGCCGCGCACTTACCTGACTCACGCTCCTCGCGACAACGACCTGTGTCTCTGTGTCTTTCTCTCTCTCTTTCTCTCTTTTCTCTTTTCTCTCTCTCTCCTTTTTCTCTCACACCTCACTCACTGCTACCGGCGAGCATAGTGCGCATTAGGCAGCGCGCCCAAGCCACCCATCGACCGTGGCACTGCCGCTCCTGGCGCGCGTTTGTGACTGGGACCCGAGGGAGGGGGCTAGGGTTTGTGGTGAGAGGGGGGTAAGGAGTGCCCGGTTCTGCAGAGGGGACAGGGCTAGGGCTGGAGGTAGGCAGATTCGGGTTCTCGTGGGTGGGGTAAGAGGGCCTAGGCGGTGGGAGCCAATCAGTGGGCGGGTGGATGGGTGGAGTGGAGGAACGGGAGATTGTTCGGCGTACCCTAGCCCTGGCGGAAGACGTTCGTGAAGAGTTCCCTGGGGGTGGAGCGCTGGCGGAACGCTTTTTGAACGAACTGCTCGCGAAGGGAAAGCGATGTGAAGTTCGATGAAGTTCTCTGCAGAAATTGATTGTTTTGATTGATCCAATAGAAGAGTGGCGCGGTAAAATGTGCTTGTGATGGTGGCCGTGTGGAAGGAACTACCGCGCTGCGCAGGTGACAAAGAAGCGGGCGATACTCGAGTACAAACAAACAACAACACCGCAACTGGCAGAATCTGCAGCAGCAGCATCGCCACAGAACGTCTCGCGCTCACTGCGCCCAATTTCGAGCAAGTCTTCCAAGTCCAAGTCAAAGTTGCAGTTGCAGAATTTTAAAACATTGCCACGTTCCTAATCAACGCATAGTTAATTTAAAACCGGGCTGATACTACCGGCCAGCTAACGATAACAACAACAATCCCAGCGCAGATCTCTGAGCAAGCTATAGCTTCCATTACACAGCATTCTACCCAGCTCCATACCTGACCCAGTATTCCCAGTATGGTCTCTTAGTCGACTTACCGTATCTCTCGTAAAAGCCGGCGTCCTAGTCGATGAATAGGCGTAGCGGGTAGTGCAGGGGCAAACGCTCGGGACTTGGTTTGGTGCGAGTGGAAAGAGTGGAAAGTGGAAAGTGTCGGAAGCGTGGCAAGAGTGGCAAGAGTGGCAAGTGCGCAGGAGCAGAGAAGCGGGAAAATCAAAAGCAAAATCAAAACCAACATCAAAAGCAAAAGCAAAAGCAATAGCAATAGCAATAGCAACAAGTAAAAGTAAAAGCATTAAAGAGCCCTCGCAAAGCCTTCGGTGGCGGGCTAAAACAAAACCAAACGGTGTGTCTGTGCAGTCTGTGCAGTCTGTGCAGTCTGTGCAGTCTGTGCCGAAAAGGAGCCAAGCGCAAGTTGTCAAAGAATTATTACTAATAAGTGGACGAAGAGCAGTTGCGGTTGAGCTGGTCGCCGCGCAGAGCTGGACTGTGACAAGATCGGGAAAGAACGCATTCGCGTTACGGCGGGCTCGGGGAACGGGTGTGTGTTGTAATTTGTGGGTAGCGGAAAAGATTGATCACGTGCTTTGTGGGCCAACGGAGAGGTTGGTGGTAGTGGTGGTGGTGAGGACCTGCAAATGGACGCGTCCCCGGGGAATGGGACGGCCTCGCCAAAACAAGGCGAGGTGGAGAAACTGTCCAAAGATAACTTCAATTTGAAGCTGAAAATCTTTTATCTGGAGGAGCGCGTTCAAAAGCTGCGCAAAGGGGCCGAAACAGATGAGTCTTTGCAGCAGGAGATTTTGGAGCACAAGGTACTTTTGGAAGAAAAGCAGCAAGAGTTGGATGACCGAAACAAACTGCTCAGGAAAGCTCGAGATGCCATCGAAGGCTTGCACACGGATCTTGCTCTGTGCAGAGCAGAGTTGGAAGAATGCCGCAGCAATCAGATCTCTCCCGAGATGGTGAGAGCCAAACAGGTGGAAATCGATGCGCTCAGAAACAAAATTAGAGAGCTACAAGACCACGACAAGCTGCGCATGGAAGACATCATGCTTCTCAACAACCAGGTTCGGGACTTGACCGAGCAGGCAAAGTCCAGCAAGTCGGAGATATGGGCACTTCAAACCCACAAAGACAACCTCGAGAAGGAGGTGCAGACACTGAATTCGAAACTGCAGCTCGCACATTCACAGGCTCAGGAAAGATCGAACCAAGTAAATGAACTAACAGAGAACCTCAAGGCCATGCGCAATGAAATGGAGCTAGCTCAGAAGAAATTGGTAGAAAATGCTCGATCTCTTGGCGAGCAGCGGAGTCGGGAAGCCGAGCTCCTGACTCGTATGCAAGAGTCAAGCAGGCAAGACGACTCGCGGGTCGCAAAACTAGCCGAGCAACTCAAATCCATTGAGCGGGAACGAGACCAGACCATACGATCGTGTGCAGTCGCGGAGAGGAAGGCGGAGGACTTGGAAGAGCGCCTGGAGGAGTCAAAAGTGACCTGCAACAAACTCGAGGAGAGAATTCGCCGGCTGGAGCTCGAAGCAAGTCATGCAAAAGACTTGTATTCCACCAAAGAAGAAAATTTGCGTACGCAAGCTGACATGATTCGTGAAGAAATTCGACGCGAGTCAGGATCAAGAGAGTTGGAGCTGCGCAGTCAAGCATCCGAATTGAAAGGCAAAGTTGCTGCCTTGGAATTCGCTCGCGATGAATTGAAACAGAGACTTGAGCAAGAACAAATTCGATGCCACACCCTTGATTTGGAGCTTCGCAACTACAGAGAATCCAATGAGAGCGGCAGAAAGGATTTGCAAGATGTCCTCAAGTCCCAGCAGCGAGAAATCATGCACCTGAAGAATCAGCTCGATGAGTCCTTCACTTCCAAAAAGCAACTCCAAGCCGAGTTGGAGAAGGTCGTCTCTAAAGGGAGTGAGCGTGAGCGCGAATTCAGAGACCAAATGCAGGATTGGGAGCAAATTGTCCTGGGTAAGATTGACGAGCTGGGAACGATGCCAGGCAGTACTCTGAACGGTCTCAATAGGTCGACATTTTCGTTGAGAAGCGCTGATGAAAAACGCAGCAGCTACTCGGAAACGGAGGAAAACTATCGCGCCTCTGACGACGAGAACGAAGAAAGTGTACACAATACCCTCGGGTCAAGTGGCAGGTCTAGTCGCCCACTTCCACGAAGACATGACTACAACAATGGTAATGCCGGGTCGGGCCGGAAACGCCATCCGGGCAAGGCATTGCAGCGGAACGCCCACGACTCTCAGAATAACATGGTCTTTGAGCGGCTGGATTCTTTGCGACAGATTCAATCTTACTTTGTTCAGTCGCAATATCAAATAGAAGAGAAATGGCACAACAAATTCAAAGCCATTGTGCACGCGCTAGAGAAGAGCGAGTCCAAGTTGTATCAAGCCGAAAATAAACTGGCGATGTTCATGCACTCTTCCCATGCCATTGCAAATCATAACATGCAGCACCTCAAGGGTCACAATACGGACCTGGCCAACCGATACCAGATCTTGAACGAGCAGTTTCAAAAGGAGCGCCGGGACTTGGAGAGTCGCTGCGATAAGATGCTGGAGAATAACCAAGAGTTGAGAGATCAATTGGCCAACGCAAGGGAGCGGTCTGGCCAGCTTGAAGGTGAGATTCGGCAACTTCGAGCGGAGATTGAATCTCTGAGAGAGAACAAGCTCCGGATTGATGAAAAGTTGGAGCAACTTCACGGACAGAACGGCGTACTTGAGGAGAACAACAGAGTGCTTTCACTGGAGTTAGAGGACAGGGAAAAGCAGATTAATGGGCTTTCTTCTGCAGAAGACTCGTTGAGGCAGCAGATCGATAGCTTGAAAGAAACTATGCAACAAAAACAAACCATGGTAACGACGCTCGAAACCCGGCTGGCGCAGGCAACCAAACAGATCAAACAGCGAGAGCGCCAAATGAAAGAGACCAAAATGAAGTTGGATCGCTCTCTATACGTTGATCACCAATCGCCTTGGGGAACCAGTATTGGTGCTCCTTCTCCATACTCTACGGCGGGTTTTCCACACCAAGCTCCAAGTCACGATGATTTCGAGCGAAACATGTGGAGGCAGGTGGAAGAAACGGAGAGGGCCATAAGAAGTTCGTCTTCCTCAGACTCTTTCAGCGGCAATCGCAAAGGCAAGAGAAGCGATGCTCAGATGATGTCCATCTTTCAAGTGCAGCGAGCGTCATTGGAGAAAAGTGAAAACATTTTCTCCGAAGTTCTTATCGCAGCTGCTGAGCTAGTGGATCGCACTGATGTGATGTTGCAGACAATCTCGTCGGGGTCTTCGCGTGCAAGCAATGCTCCAGGAGTGGGTGAGCTTTTGTCGTCAAACAAGAGGCTGGCCTCGGAATTACAGAGCCTGGGCCGTGAAATTCATGCCATTCATCGCCGACTTTTGACGGGAGGCTTGGACCAAAATTTTGAGGACATTATCGCGGCACCATCTCTCTCTGCCTCTGGCATGTTTCGAACCCCAGAGAAGCCTGCCTCAGCCATTCGCAGGAAGTTCGACCATCCTAGCGCTGCCTCTGGAGGATCTGACGGCCTTTCTTCTGTACACAGGGATATGCTTGGAAGACTTGGCCGGATCAAGGCCGATCTGGAAGAGACTGCGACACAATTGAATTTTAGCAAACTCGACGATCGCGGCAGGTGAAGGATGACTGCAACTGTACTTGTATCATTCATTTTTTTTTATATCATCATCACGGTCAATCATCACGTGCTGTCATTCAAAGATTCTTGAAAACATGCTGAGCGATGGACGAACAATTAATGTCAGTCGCTTCACTTGCACGAGATGAAACGCTTACTCCACAGGCCACCCTTATCAAGCTATTTTTGGTTTGTGGTAGAGAATGAAAATGTACTGAGCTTTCAAGTTCTGGGCAGATTGACTCCGAATCCCTCTGAGCGACGACTCGCCCTTGGACGCAAATGGCGAAGCACAATACTTGTTCTCGCGACGCTCTTTGAAAGTAAACAAATAAAAGATCACAAGTTCACCGTCAAATCATCTTGATTATTTTCATTCATCAATCTCTTGAAAAGAGCAGAATTCAGAGACACTTCTGAAAAAACGTTACTCTAACCGTACACATAGGCTCATCTAGTAGAGATTAAAACGCCTCGCTTGCTATGTACGTGAGGATTCGCAACATCCATTAATCCCTTCGTGCGCCAAAAGAGCCAAAAGATGCAAAAAGAGTATTTGCAGTGTCACCTTGACCTCTCGCTCGGGTAGAGGACTTGCAAAAATGTAATCCATCCTCGCATGAGCTGATTTGAAAAAGCAAATCAAACCAAAAACATAACCACCGCCAATAGCAAATCGCTTACCCGGTTCGCTAACTTGGCCGAGGAACCTTCGTGAACCCAAAAACGTTTTTCTCCCAACTTGCTTCTCCAGGCACCCTTCTCTCGCCCTACTTGGTACTCAACCGCGCCGTTTCCAGCGACACCGACGAGAAATCAGACGCAATTCGCAGCCTTTCACTGTTCTACACAGCCCATGAAACAGCCTTCCAAGCCAAGAACCCGCTGCGGAACCGGTCCGGGCTGTCGCGGTCCCTCGGTTCCAGGCACTCCCGGGCTGTCCCAGGCACTAGGGGTTTCTACCGCTTTGAAGTAGGAACAAACGCAATCGAACGGGCATAGTTTTTCAAATTCCAAACATTGGACATTTGATCGATTGATTTTGGTTGCAAGAGAAGGCAAAGTCATAGTAAGAACTTAAGAAAGAAAGAAAGAAAGAAAGAAAGAAAGAAAGAAAGAAGAGAAAAGGAGCCTTCCATTCGCAAGTAGCGCAGAGAGAGAGAGAGAATAAGAGAGAGAGTGAAGAGTTTGGGTTTCACTTTCCTAACACTAGTCTCACACGCACTGGCCAGTACCGGTACTGCGCCTTAATACAGTACCAATGCATGCATAGCGCCTGTACTCATTCTCAGTAATGCGCAGTACTATCTACAAGTACTTACTCACAAGTCTCACACGAGAGAGTAAGAGAGAGTAAGAGAGAGAGAGTTAGAGAGAGTTAGAGAGAGTTGAGAGAGTTGGAGTATTCGTCGAAATTGTCCAAATGTCAATCTTCAAACTGCGACTCTTGCGCAACGCGAGCTAGCGACGAAAGCAACCGAGGTGCGCGGCAGTTGCAGGAGCTTTTGGAGAGGGAGTTGGTTGTGGTTGGGTTGGTGCGGCAGAGAGCAGGAAAAATGGCGTGCACGAGGTCCGCGTCGTGCAGATGTGATGACTGCGTGGCGGCGATGGGCATGTTCTCTGCGAAAGACCTTCAGGCTGTGTCGTCGTCTTCAGTGTTTGAAGACGAAGCTGCTCCTACTTCGACACCAACCGGCGATGATGCATCATCGCCTAAAGTTGCCGTAAGCCCTTCTCCGGCAGTGGTATCCAAACCAGCACAGGGGCCGAAGCCAGAAACCGAGACCGTTTCTTCCCAAAGCCCGGTCGAGGCTCCTGTGGCGGTTCCCAAAGCCGAGGAACCCAAGCCTGCTACGACTGTGGCCGCGAATAGTGAGCTCGAGGCGAGTGGCGGTGCAGTGCAAGTGCAAGCTGACGAAGTAGAGGAAACCTGGGAAGGCGTGAGCACAGAAGATCTGCTGGCACATGACAATTGGAAGGCGCGCAAGGAGGGTTTCGCCCAACTTGCGGAGAAGCTTGGCAACGGGGACAGCTCCCTGGCTAGTATTAAAGTTTTTCAAAGCTGCATAAACGAAGGCGCGATGGGTGCCATGGACAATGCTCTTGAGTGCGCACAAGCCATTGTCGAGCACACATTCACGGGAAAAGAAGACCAAGAAATGATTTCCAGCTCTGTCGCTACACTTGCCAAAAAACCGTTGGTGGGCCGTCCAGGGACAAAACGGAGGGCTTCTCATCTGATTCTTGGGATGATGGAAATTGACCAAAATGTCATGAGCACTGTCTTGCAGGCCCTTGAGGAAGGAATCAAGGAGAAGAATCCAAAGGTTGGTCAAGCCTGCGTTGGGTGCTTTCGTTCTGCCGTGGAGGATTTTGGCGCCATGAAACTTCCCATGGCAAACCTGCAGTCTATGGTGGTTGCAGCTGTTGATGTAAAGAATCCCGCAATTCGAAAGGAAGGGGCTGCTTTGGCGGCGGACATCAATGCGTGGTACGGCGGAGCATTTAAAGATATTGTCACCGGTGCCGTGGACAATGACTCCATCAAGAAGGTTATCGTCAAAGCACTGGAGGACGCCAAGCCTCCATCAGATCCTCTAGTCCCAACAAGGAAATTCAGGGGTGACCCAGAAATTAGCGCAGATGACGCCGCAGGGGCTGGGTCCAGCGGTGGCCAAATCGATTT
This sequence comes from Parietichytrium sp. I65-24A, assembly GCA_012862575.1. NCBI lineage: Eukaryota > Bigyra > Thraustochytrida > Thraustochytriidae > Parietichytrium > Parietichytrium sp. I65-24A. Next base: position 41,915 of record BLSF01000067.1, read on the forward strand.
GTTTGATGTTCTACCCGAAAAGAATATGCTTGATCAGCTGAGTTCCATCAACTTTGAGAAACGTCTTGGCGAGGCCAAGTGGCAAGAGCGGAAAGGCGCGGTGGACGAGGCTATTTCTCTGTGCGGCACGCCTCCAAAGCTTGCGAAAGGGGACTACCATGATCTGGTGAGGACTATGAAGGCGTTGATCCAGTCTGATGCCAACCAGGCTGTAGTCGTGTCTTGTATTCAGCTTCTTGGGACACTTGGCGCGGGGCTGCGCCATGAATTCCACATGCTTGCGAGAAGTTGCGTTTCGTTGCTGCTTTCAAAGTATAGGGAAAAGAAAGCGCCCCTTGTTCAAGCTGTAGACTTTGCGCTTGAAAACTTTGCGCAACATTGCCTGAATATTACTGAGGACAAACTCGTGGCGTCTATTGAAGAGAATATGTCGTCCAGCGGAGCAAATGGAAAACAAAAGAGCACACCGCTGCAGCGGGTAAACACATGCAACTGGCTTTCAAAATGTCTTACATCCGGGTGGTCTTGGGCGCCAAACAAACAACCCAGCCTTGATTTTCAGGGGTTTGTACAAATCATCCAACAGATCGTCGACGGCAGTACAGATGCCGACGTCAAAGTGCGCGACACCTGTATTGCTTGCTTGGCCCACCTTTCGAATCTCTCTCCTGGGGATGGCGCAAACAGCATACCTGAAGACTGCGCCACGCATATCAGCGAGAAGGTCGAACAGGTGCTTCGGGCAAACCCAAAGCTAAGTCCAAAGTTCAAGGCTGCAGCAAAGTCTGCGGATAGCTCGGTAGCTGAGCAACCTTCTCGTTCGGTTGGCACCGGGGATGCACCGAAAAAGTCTGCGCCCTCAGCTAAACCAGCCGCAGCTGAGCCAGCTGAAGGAAAGGCGCCACCGAAACCGAAGGGAACATTGCGACGCCCACCAACCCTCTCCTCGCAAGCAGATGCCAAGAAGCCAGCGCCTGCTGCAAAAAAGGCGGCGGCAGCTTCGAGAGCTGCAGCTCCTGCACCTGGTGGCGCCGGTGCCGATGCCGATGATGGTGCAGATGAGACCGGTGCGATTCTTGATGACGATGAGGCAGAGGAGTTTGTAAAAACCCAGATGGATGTCCCGGAGCTTGGCGAAGCAATCGCTGCGTTTGATGAGGCCACGAAATGGCAAGATAAAGTCAAAGTCTTTGAAGTCTTGCAGGCCTACATATCCGAGCAAGACGCTCTCCCATCTCACACCGCACAAGCGGTGGTCATATTCGCCAAGGTGCGAAGCAAAGATTTCAAGGAGGCCAACTTCAACATTATGAACGCGGTTTGGCAAGTGATAGCCAGCGCTGCGAATAAATGTGAAGATCCGCCATTTCCGCGACGATACGTTTCCTTACTCTTCAGTCACATGGTGAAAAAGCTCGGCGACAAGAAACAGAGCCAGCCAGTCCAAGATGCCTGGTTGGTCTTTTGCGAGGCTTGTGGTCCGAAGTATATCACTTCCAAGTTGGTTTCCAAACAAGACGCAATTTCCTCGCCCAAGGCACTTGAAGACGCATTCGGATTCCTGGCCAAAGTTGCCGAGGAGTTCGGGGCTCCCTCCTTGAACTTGAAGGCCGTGATCGACTTTTGCGCTGGTGCCAAAGGCCTTGGCGCTAGGCAAGCCCCTACAAAGGCCAAGGCAATTGAGTGCCTCACCGAGTTGTACAAGCAAGTTGGGGAACCCGTGAAACAACTTTTGGATGATTCGGCCGTCTCTCAGGTGAACTCTTCCTTTGAAAAAGTTGGCTACCAAGGAGTGCAAGCGGAAGCGAAGCGGAAGGTGAAAGGCGATGCGCCAGAAGCCCAAGCCGGTGGGGGTGGCGCAATTTCGCTCGGTGACCTTATTCCAAGAGCCGACGTCAGTCATCTGTTGGAGTCTCCGCTTTTGGAGCAGCTCGGCGACGAGTCGTCCAAGACCGCCTGGAAGACAAGGCTTAAGGCGATTGAAGATGTCATTGACATCCTTCAAGGCGCTAAATTGCGCATTCAGTTTACCAAGTCTGTCAAAGTGGTGACGGCAGAGCTGAGAAAGCGGCTGCAAGACTCTAACCGGAACTTGGCGGCAAAGGCAGCCACGGCGATTGGGCTCGTCGGTGCCAGTGTCGGTGGAGAGGGAGTCCAGTCTCTCGCAAAAGGAACTGCCACCCCGCTGCTGAGCTGTCTAGGGGACTCCAAGAAGGCCGTGTCCTCAGCAACCGAGAAAGCACTGGAGCAGTGGACTGTGCACGATGGCGCCGTGCACAAGGGGGCCTATCTCGCGATTCTGAATCAGATCCCACCGCTCATGTCAGACTCCAAAATGGACCATAAGGTCCTCCTGCAGTGGTTCATGACAAACTTTCCCCTGGATGAGAGCGATCGTAACTCTGATGAAGCCTTAGAAGCGCTAAACAGCATCGGTCAACCGTTGGTGAACTGCTTGCAAAGCCGCGATGCTGCAGAGCGCAAGCTTGCCGTTCAGGCAGTCGGCACGGTTGTTGGATTCTTGGGGCGAGAGGATGGTGAGTATTTGTTCAAGAACTCAAGCCGCGACCTGAAACCTGCCGTGATGAGAGGAATTGCTCCTTTGTTAAAGCAAGCATATGAGGGTGCGCCGAGCGGAGGCGTATCGCAACGGAGCGGCGGAACAGATGACCCAGTCAGCAATCATGATGACGACATTTCTAGCGTTGGGCATCCGCGGACCTCGTCATCTGTGACTTCTGGGTCGCGAAAATCTACTGCGTCGTTCAAAGCAAAACCTAGCTCGGTTTCAGGAGGCGGCGCTGGCGAAAAGAAAAGTTCTCGCCTCTCTTCTGTCCGCCCGAAGAGTGTCTCTACTGGGAGAGCCCCGTCAAGCAAGACCGGGACGCTCGGAGGCACCTCGCGGCTGAAAAAACCTGTCGGAAGCAAGAGTGCTGCGGACACCACTCCTGTGCAGCCCAGGAGTGCGCCGCGGTCCCAAGGCTCCCCTACAGCTGCTTCTCACTCTGGGGGTGATGATATTTTGTTCAAAGCAGTGCCACCTACCCTCCGGGAGAAGCGCGAAGAGCGCGGTCGAAGAAATCGATGGCCAGCGATGTTCGACGAGAAAGACAAGCGCCGGTTGGAAGAGTACCATGCGTCGCTGAAAGAGGACTTGGACAAAGTTATCAGCAGAGACTTGCTACAGATGATGTTTCAGGATGCGGACGGCGGGCGCGGCAGTCGCGGCTCCGCTCTGGATCCGGCCTACAACGCTCTCATCCAGGAACTGCCTAATTATGGAGCGGAAGCTTTGGAAAGCTTTGACTTGCTGCTCAAGTGGACGACCTTGCAGTTGATGAACAATAATAGCACCGTGACCAGTAATGTACTGCAGCTACTGGAGGTGATGTTTGAGCTTGCGAGCTTTTCAGAGTACTCCCTTTCAGAGTATGAGGCATCCGCCTTCTTACCGCACCTGTTGTCAAAGTTGGGAGAAAAGCAAAAGCGCTTCCGGGACAGCGTTCGTGGGGTCATGCGCCTTGTCTGCCAGGTGTACCCATTTTCAAAATACATTCCCTACGTGTTTAACGAGGTCCAGCCCTCGCAGAGGAGTCTCTACGTCCAGGTAGAGTGCCTTGACGAGCTTGGCCGTCTCGCAAAGGTCCACGGACTTCATGTTCTGAAAGTGAAGCTTGGTGTGCAGCAAGATTTGTTGCGCACCATTGTCGGTTGCGTGAAAGACTCGAAGAAGGATGTTCGCGGGGCCGCTTTAAACTTTCTGGAGCAGTTATGGGAGCATCTAGACAGGAGCCAAGATGCTCTCTTCAAGCTATTCAGTCAGCACAAGGTCAACGCCGAAGAAAGGGTCACCTCAGCAATCGAGAAACACCTTCAGACTGCTGCGACGAAAGCACCACTGCAGATGGAGGCAGCCACCCCTGAACCTGACGAAGCTGAGGATTCTTCTCAGCAAATGCGAAGAACTTTAAAGCTGAAAGCGCCAGGGCATAGCACAAGCCGTCTCCCTGCTCCATCGTCTCCTTCATCTGAACAACCACTTCACCCGGCAAATACAAACGAAACGCAAAGCCTAAGCGCATCCAAATCTCGTGGCAGTTCTCAGCATGCTTCTTCCATTCCCACCAGTTCTGCGCCGCCAGTAACTCCGGAGCTTAAGCCTTCCAGACTCCAGGCACCGAGCACATCCAAAAAGAGCTTTTCTGGCGTTCCAGGCGTCGACTTTTTGGACTTTGAGCTTCCCACAACCCCCCCTTCGCCCTCTGAGAGAAAGAGGCTTGCTGACAGAAACTCTTCCGTAAAAGCCCCCCAGGAGAAGGAAAACAACCCAAATACTGAGTCGATGTCTCACGCCATGTTTCAGGCATCGATGGGCTCCCAGACCAGACTTCACAGTCCAGTGGCTCCGATGACGAAACAGTCCCCTAGTGGACCTCAACATTTTGTGGCCCTCGTCCAACAGCTCGAGCCCGATCTGAAGGCGTATCGAGACTTAATCCTTGGGGAGCCAGTGCCGAACCCAGTGGCTTCCCGCGAGAAGGGGATCAAAGCAATTGCTCTTCTGGGCTCAAGCGATCCTCCTGTAGGGTGGGTTGACTCGGGGTTGGGCAAGCAGCAAGAATGGATTGCGCTTCTCGCGAATAACCTGTCGTGCGAGAAGGCATTGACGCTGATGCTCGACGTGCTAACCATGGGGGTCATTGAAGCAGATCAAATTTCCGCGCTTTCCTCCCCTGACGACATCGAGCGCGCTCGCGGAGAGAGCAGATTGCTGAAACTTTTGCTGCCTGCTGTCTTGGCTTTGTCTTGGTGGCCAGAGCTCCGTTCTCAAATAATCAGCAATTCAGCGTCCTCGCTTCGTTGGGTCACGTGCATGTGCGATTTGGTGAGCAGGCTCATGCATCAGCTTTCGGAGAACTCGGGGCCTTCTGATGGCCTTGGCTCGGAAGAGAGGCACGAGATTCACGCTGAGAGGAGCCAGCTTCTCAAGTCGGCTCAAACAACTCTGGCGAAACTCTGCGACACACCACTCTGGTTGCCAGCGATACTGAACCGTCTTCGGAAGTGCAACGAAAACTGCCGAGAGTATAACAACATGGATGAGCAATGGAAGTACCTTGATGAGCTTCGCTTGAAGCGCGTCTTGCGATCTTCGCTGCGTGAATTCACGGCACTGCAGGAGTCGATGGTGACGCCATACCAAAATGTTGCGCTGAAGGAAACGGCTCGTGCTCTGGACGATCTCCTTCGGGTGGGAATCTCGCCAAACGATGAAGAGTCTGAGCAGGACGGTACTCTTGCTGAGAAGGTTGTCAGATCGTTGCTTGTCTCCCATGGCAAGCGCTTTACGGAGCACATGCCTAGGCAAGATGCTCCCGGCGGAACTTCCGGTAGGTCGCTGCGCATTGTAGTGGCGCACATATTGGAGGAGGGCGGAAACAGCAAGCGCGAGAGCCGCCCGATTACACCAGAGACGGTTTCGGCTTCTGGTGCGTTGGGAAAGAACGACGAGGTGAGACTGTCGCAAATTTTCAGGAGAATTTCAGAAGCAATCAGCGCAGCTGACAAGGATGAGAGAAAAGAAGCCCTTCGCGAGTTGCACGAGTTTGACGACACCCATCCTGGATTTGATGCCAGGGCCTACATGGGGTCTACCTCGGCATGGTTTCAAAACTACATTCTGGAAGAGCTAACCAAGCGGCGCAAGGCTGCGTCCCCCAACGCCTCATCATCGCTGAACGTCGCCCAGATCCGCGAGCGAATCGGCAAGCTTCGAAGCGACTTTGTCAGAAAGAGCACTAGCGGGACTATGAGTCCTGACAGGGACCATTCCGTCTCGCCTTCTCGTCCCAGCACGGATTACGAGCCTCTTTCCGGAGTGACAAAATCTGCTCAACAGATATCTCCTCTGCGGGAACGCCCTTTGTCACCCAAACTTTACAATTCTTCGCATACGTCCGGCGCAAAAGATGACAACGTGTCCAATCCTGAGATCAAGGCGGCTACAGACAAGGCGGCTGCTGTGGCTGTAAACGTTAGTTCCTCCCTCGAGAGCATTCGCGAGCGAATGGCAGCTCGTCGAAAAGCAGTCAACATGCAGATGTCCTGATTGCGGCAATCATTCTTATTCATGGACAGTCAGCTTTCATATTTATACCGGTACTCACTGTCAGTACACACCAAATATTTCATTAAACGTGCTTTCCCACAATCAAAACTTCAAACGACACAACCTTCTTCCCTCTGCGATGAACTTTGTATTGCATGTGTTCACTGAAGTGATCCTGTCCTTCTCACTCTTCTCACTTTGGCTCTGTCCAGTGAATGAACAGTGAGACAAGAGACAACAAGTGAGGGTTTCATTCGTTTCATTCTTCATTCGCACTGCGTATCGGCTCCTAGGTAGAATCTTGCCGCAGAGACTATCGCCTACGCCAACAAACACTCTAAAGCGCTCGCCCACGACTATCACGACAATCACGACTATCCCTTGGCTCTGCGTCACACCAGACATCACCAGACACACCAGACAGATCAGACAGATCAGACAGATCAGACAGATCAGACAGATCAGACAGATCAGACGCACAGCACAGGCTTGCCTCGAGACTGTGAGGACTGTGAGGACTGTGAAGATAGAAGTGTGCGTTCGTAGCGCGGGGTTGCGAAGGTGCAGTGGCGCGAAGAGAGCGGAGAGAGCAAAGGGATGCGCACGCGGCCACGCAGGCTGCTGAAAGGCGAGCCGCTCGTGGCCATCTTCGCAGGCGTGGCGTCTGGTTTGTACATTTTCGACGGTCCTCTGCGGTCCATCGCAGCGCACCAGAACCCGAGCCCGCTCGAGAACCAGAGCCAGAGCCAGAGCCAAAGCACGGACTCGAACCAGGGCCAGCAACAGAACGTGGACGGCAAGCAGAGCCAAAACTAAAACCAAGTCGTGCGATCAGATTGTACGACTGAGGGATAGAAGGCGCAGCGCACGTGGGCGAAGGAAGAGGTGATCCGTCGGAGGAAGAATAGAAGCTGCGGTATGGGCCGAAGAAAAGGCACGCAAGCGGAGAGTGACAAGAGTCGGCGGCGCGGCTCGGATGGCACCAAAGAGCGCGTCAAGAAGAGCTTCGCGCGTGGCAAAATCGGTGCCATTGCGGCCTTGGCAATATTGATGTTGATGGTGGTGCTGAGGGCAAAGACAAGTACAGATTCGGGCACGGACATGGCGAGGAATTCGGGGAACGTTGCGGACAATAGACAGGAAAAGAATCTGCTGCGCGGCAAAGGCATTGTCCCGGAGAGCGTGACATTGGCGAAATCGAAGGTTCCTGGATCGAGCAAGTTGTATTTTGCGTACGCATCCGACTTGCTGACGGAGCGCGTGCGCGCGGGGTCGTCAAAAGACGCGGTTGTGGCTGGCATCGGCAAAGTCAAAGGTCTGATGCTCGAGTACACTGTTTTCTCGAGCGTGTGGCGCGGGGGCGTGGCGGATTTGGTGCCGCACAGACTTGGCGGCGAGACGGAAGCCTGGGGCGTAGTTTGGGCATTTCCGGAGTCTGACGAAGCCGCGCTAGATGCGCAGAAGGGCATTCGTAAACCAAAAGCAAAGTACCGGCGCATACCCGTGCAAGTGGAGATGGATGGAGGTGTGGTGGACGCTTTCACGTACGTAGTGACGGACGAGTGGCGCGAGGTCGACCCAGATGCAGAGCTTGGGTGGCGCAGATACGCCCCGTCGAAACAGTATCGCAGGTGTATTGTAAAAGGCGCGCAGGAAGCAGGCCTGCCGACGGATTACTTGAATCGTGTGAAGAATATCAAAGATAATGGCGACACATTTCGCAGAAAAAGCGTCGGCGATGCGTGCTAGTTTTACCTCCGGTTGTGTCGATGAACAATCTCTTTTCTCGTTTTGGAAGCGGTGGTTCCCGCGGAGTACACAGCTTAGACGACACGACACGACAAAATATTCCTTAAAAGAATAAATTAAATTCTAAAATCTCAGAGCTTTTCCAAAATAGCTTCGTTGTGACCTATGCGCAAGACAGCGTCATGTAGATCTCTGGCACATGTTCTATGAGAAATCGATATCAGCGTCACATTTGCCTCTCGGCAGCGGCGGGTGAATTCGCGCTCGAAATCTTCTGTACACGAGCCTAGAGCTTCGTCCAAGAAAAGGAATTGCGGTTTCCGCCACAGGGCGCGAGCGCAAGCAAGACGCTGCATCTCTCCAGAGCTCATACAAGCGGTGTCGACGATTAGACCCTCTTGAAGGACAGGCCCGAGTTTCTCTAACAATCCAACAGCGCCAAGAATAACTTCAAGTTCATTGTCGCAAGCTTGTGGTTGCAAATCTGGATAAGCAAGCTGATGGGCCACTGTCAATCCCGGGGGCAGATATGGGCGCTGAGGCAAAAACATAATTTCGCATGATGATGGAAGCGACAACTTGCCAGCATGCAATGGCCAAACGTGCGCAAGGACTCGGAAGATAGACGTCTTGCCAATCATATTATCGCCTTGCACGAACACGCTCTGACCTTGGATGAACTTTAGGTTGAGATCGCGAAACAGCGTTTGCCCTGGTTCTGAACTGATTCCTCGGCTGGGCGAAACGATCGTTCCGTTTGAAATAACAATTGCCTGATTCGCACATCTCTGGTCTTCCGTACTCTCTGTGAATTCGACATCTTCCCATGTGCCTGTAGATGATGGAGTTGAGGGTGCGATATTGTAGTCTTGCTCCACTTGCTCCAGCACTGAAACGGACTCCTTATCAAGGACCTGGAAGACTTGCGCAAGCCGAGACGAAGTGCCCTTCAGGGATTGAAGGGTGCGAAATGCAAGCGCGACGTCCTTAAAGGCGGTCATAAGATTAATGAGCAGATGGAAGCACGTCAGGAAAAAACTCGTGGGGTCTTTCACAGACTTTGCCCCTCCACGATTTTGAAGTGCCGGACTCATCATTCCCATTGCGACGAGCATGCCCATGTACCGAACCACATACGTGTCCAGGGAGGAAGAGATAAATTTCTGCACCGACAGCGTTAAGCTAGCTGTGGACAAGCTTTTGAATTGCTCATCCAAAACGTCAGCTTCGGCCTTTGAGCCTTTCGAGAATTCGATTTCCTCGGCATACTCCTGTAACCTAGAGTGACTCTGGAGGTACCTCCCCTCGTTCGCTTGTAGGCTTGCCGTCATGTTTGTAAGTGACGGCGTCACTTTCCGCGACCAGCTTGCCGCTAGCGCAAAGTAGGAGTAGCAAAGAAGCAGCGGCCTCCACCCCATCATTCTTCCCAACGTGGCCGACAGCACAACAGTCTCGGTAACAGGCTTTACCACTGACTGGAAAACCGTGGCGTACTCGTTGGCCAGCTTGTCTATGTCCGCAGTAACTCTTTGCGGGGCATCAGGCACAGCTTGAGCTAGTCTTGACAATTGACCATCTCCTTTGCCTATCAATCTGTGCACCTGGGAAACCAGTGCAGCGCGAACCGACAGCGCTAGTGCGGACGAACTGAAATCCACGAATGATCCCACCAGCGCGGCTGGAAAGGACCACGCGGCAAATTTAATCTGTACATGCGCCAGGTGCTTCCATCTGCGCTGCGCAAGCATACTCCCCATGTCGCCAACCAATCTCGAAATCCGAATGGACACCATCAGCCTCGCCACCACCGCCAGCACCACCACGACCGCTCTTCGCGCGACTGTCATCTTCCTTTCATCGTCATTCCGTACCCGCTCCATTACCTTCTTTCGCGCAAGAGCCTCGGCCTCCGATCCTGCGCGAGCACATCCCTGCTTTGCGTCGCCCGTCGTCTCCAACTCCAACATTCCTGCGCGAAGAGTGTTGTCCTTCCGCTCTTCTCCGGTCGTCTTTGCGCCTCTGCCAAAAGATCTCTGCGCTTGCCACGTCGCGCCTACTACCGTCACAAACCAGAGAGCCACTAACGACCTGCCAGTTCGCGACCGCGACCATTCTTCCGCGAGCATTTCGCCAAAGCTCTCTTCGTGTATGTGCTCCAACCCACACTCTCCAAAAGCCAAAAGCCAAAAGTCAAAAGTGAAAAGTGTAAAGTGAAAAGTGAAAAGCGAAAAGTTAAAAGCGAAAAGCAAAGGCGCTCCGGAAGTGGTTTCTCATACAGATGTCGTTAGTCGATAAGTTATTCAATAACTTAACCGTACGTGAGTCGCCTTGCGGTGGAAAGACATACGTTGCAAAGGTCCGCGGTCACTCGAATTCGACTTGCCGGGAAATTGAAAACGAAGGTGAGCCAGACTCTTATAGTATTCGTTAAATCAACCTTATGGGAAAGTATAGGCGGAGGTAGCTTCTAGCTAGCAGCAAGAGGACCGGACAGACACAGGTCTTGTGCGAAACGCACGAGGGAGAGGAGACCCCGAGGAAATGGATTTACGAGACCGAGCAGGAACAAAGAAGAGCTCCTCTGGGCCACGCTGGATCGCGTAACGATGGAGCCTTAGTGACGTGGGTGCGTGGGGGAGAGATCGTTGCATGTAATGATATGTTATGTTCATGAATGTTATGACGGATAGTGATAGTGAGGTGTCCGCGCGAACGTTGCACAGTATTCTTGCAAAGCAAAGGCCCGAACAAGAAGAGACTCTGTGCCAATCGGTTGTCTGGTCTGATTTGTCCTCGTTGTGTCCAAGTGTTTCGTAGTGTTTGGTAGTGTTTCGGAGTGTGAGCTTGAGAATTGGATCATCGCGAGACAGAATGGACCTGTTGGGTATAGTGAACGAGCAGGTCGTGCAACTGAAGGCGTTATGGAAAAACAAACGCACGCTGGCGTTTCAAGGCCTTAATCTGGCGATGATCGTGTTCTCGGCGCTGATGATTTGGAAGAGCCTGATGGTGTACACGAACTCGGAGTCGCCGGTAGTGGTGGTTCTCACAGGGAGGTAGGTTGACTTGCGGTGTTGGGATAATTTACGCGAGAGCTGACTGGAGTGTGAGTGTGAACTGACGCGCGCTTGGTGGTGATAGTATGGAGCCAGCGATTTTTAGAGGCGATATTTTGTTTTTGGATAATAGCTACTCGGACCCGATTCGAGTTGGGGAAATTGTGGTTTTCAAGATATCAGAGCGCGAAATTCCCATCGTACACAGGGTTGTAGATGTCCGCGTCGCGAAGGACGGCCGGCTTAGCTTGCTGACGAAGGGAGACAACAATAATGTGGATGACCGTGAGTCCTACGTTTTGCCTGCTGAAAGTACACGTACTTTTTTATTAACTGTCTATTTCCTTTTGCGCAACAGGGATGGGCATGATTTATGCTCGGGGCCAACGGTGGCTAGATCGCGACTCAATCATGGGCCGCGCTCGAGTCTACGTACCCAAGGTCGGGATGGTGACGATTCTTTTAAACGACTGTGAGTACCTTGTGGATATCGCTTTGGCCGCTCGCGCTGTGTCAGCTAACCAACCCTTTCTTGTGGTGACAAAATATTCGAATAATACACACAGATCCGTATCTCAAGTTCGTGGTCTTGGGAATAATGGGCATTTTCGTACTGACCAGCAAGGAGTAGCGCTTGACACTGAATATGTGGGCAAGGCGCATTGCTTGTTTTCATCTTATTTCTCTCCAATCGAACTAGAGGTAAAATATTATGTTCATCATTCAATCAACGGAGACTTTTCAAAAAAAACCTAAAACAATACTACGAGGAAGAAAAACGAAGAAGATACTACAAGGCGAGACGAACATCCATTTCTGCTTGTCGCAGAAAGTCAGGACCTCCACACAACGAAATGTGGGGCTTGGGAGAATAATAGGAAAAGCTTCAAGCTTCACATTCCTCACTCCTCATTTGGGGCAGGTTCTTTCTTCAGGCTTCTTACGGATTTGCGGAGTAGGGTTTCCGACTTTCGGCGGCTCCTCCTCTCCACAAGCTCTTCTGGTGTTTCCTTTGCTCGGCTTTTTCGCGAGGTTGTACTATGGCGCTCTGGGCGGCCCTCACTGTCCACATCTTCTTCGGTTTCCCGGGACAAGCTATCGTCATCATCGTCGAACTCGTCAGATGGGTTGGATCCAAACGCCGTAACTTTGCTAGGGTCGGGAACATTGATAACGCCTTCCTCCAGCTGTTTCATCGTAACCTCCTCGTTCGGCGTTGACCAACTTCTGAACATATTCGAGAGCTGGTGCGCGATTCCAGACTCCATTTCTGCAGCAACAACCTTCACCATTTTGGTAACATCGGAAAGAGTAACCTTCCCAGCACCATCTCGGTCATATGTTTCAAAGCAGAATTTAATCTGGGATGTGCCGTCCCACTCTTTGGCTGCTGTAGAAAGACCGATAATGATTTCCACGATGTCAGCCTTTTCGTTCCCAGTTGGATCGAATAAATCATAGATTGCATCCAACGGAAGCCCCGCGTACCCCAAGTCGGTCATTGCATACGAAAATTGACTCTTAGAGATCGTTTTTGCCGTGCTGCTGCGGAACTTGAGAAGAGCGCTTCGAATCAGAGTGAGCTCCTCTCCGGTGAGACCATTTGCTCTGGAAGTACCGTCGAGAAGCTTGTAAAGCTCCCTGCGCATTCCAGATTTCAGGCCCCACACAAATCCTGTGGACAAAGCCTTCAACTTGGTTTGAACGTTGAAAGCACGCAGCCTTTCAAGGCCAATGTAAGCATCTGCTGTCGCTGCCTTTTGAAGCAACCATGGGTGGTTCAAAAAGCCGGTGACTGTGATGCGTTTCTTAGGGTCGACGACCAGACACTTGGATACAAGGTCTTTCGCCAATACGCTAACTTTGGCGCTTCGAGGGTATGTGTACTTGCCCGCCTTAATTTTTTTGAACGTGTCCCTGTCCGTCTTCCCATGGAATGGCGGGCCGCCCACGAAAAGGATGTACAAGATGACTCCCATGGACCACACGTCGCACGCAGGCGTGTACTCCTTATTGGTCAAGACCTCAGGGGCAATGTAGCCCGGGGAGCCAACGATCGAATCCGCGTGGATGTCAGGGACGCCTTGGATGCAGGCCAAACCAAAATCCGTGAGCTTGATCTGAGAGTTCTCTTCAGGTGACTCGAAGACAAGGTTTTCTGGCTTGAGATCCCTGTGGATAATTCCATTGTTGTGAAGCACCCGAAGAGCGCGCATGATCCTGCGCACGTGAAATGCTGCGTCCTTCTCGCTGTATCGCTTCTTGGAAATGATACGATCGAAGAGCTCTCCGCCAGTCAACAAGTCCATGCAGATGCAAATTTGACGGTCGTTCACGAGCACGTCCCTGAGCTGAACTACGTTCTTTGTTTTCCTCGCACCGATCTTGGATATCTTACGCATCACCGCGATCTCGCTCTGCATAATCGCAATAACCCTCCTCTTAGCCTTCATTTCGATGTCTGTCTTCCCTTTGGCTTCTTCACTGGAGGTGTCTTTACCTTGCTTCTTCATCCTCGCTACCCTCATGTTGTGTTCGTCGACAGCTTTCTCAGCAATGTGGCGAAAGTTGACTATTTTCACGGCTACCTCTTTTCCCGAGTTGCGCTGGATACCTCGGAAAACCTTTGCGAAGGCTCCCCGACCAAGCTCCTCCTCAATCCTATAGTACTCCAGGATATTCCCTTGCTTGGTTGACACCTTGGCAAGATCGTCCGTCAGGGTGATGATCTGCGAGTCTTCTTCTTGTCCTTCCACCTTGCTGTTTCCCACGAGGTTCTTTTGGCTTCCCTTCTTCTTCGCGTTTCGCTTCTCCCGGAAGCTCTGCAGCTTTTGCTTGAATGTTGTCATGCGGGTCATCTTGGCTTTCACGGACGCCATCTTGCGGAATATATGCGAGTGCCTCCCGCAACTTTGGCGCCACTAACACACTGAGACACGGCTGTCCGGTGCTCTTTCCCAAAAAACAAGGGCGCTCTTCGAAACTCGGGCGCCAGCCTTCGTCCACAAGCACACACGCGCTGGGATCGAAGAAGCAGCGAGCCGTACTAGACGTCTCCAGGGACTACGGTCGTTCGTGCCGCCCTGTCTCCCCCTTTGTCGCGCTCTGTCCTGTCCTGTCCGCGCACTGTGCCACCAACTCGTGTCTACCTACCTACAAGTATTTGGAGCGGGCGCTTGGCGCTTGGCATCGCTTGGCGTTTGGAGGGAGGGGAGGGTGGGTGGGTGGGTGTGCTCTCACGGTGACAATCACGTACCTGGCATTAGAGTTGGTCTTGAACGCGTGAGTCCCTCATAGTCCCTCCATCGATTACTGATGATTATTGTGCTGACTGGTACAGTACTCACGGTCAGTAGCCACATTCTCTCGCACTGATATGATTGCCATCTGTCATCACTGTCATCACTGTCATCTGTCTGCGATTCTCCCTCCATCGCTCCATCATTATTGTTTTCCAAGTCCGAACTCGGCAGAGTTAGAGTGTGCGACCAGCGCAGAGCCCCACAGCCCAAACTTCCAATCCTTCACGTCGTTTGCAATGCAGCGTGCAAGCGCCGCATCATCTGCAGACGAGGTGCCCGCCATCATACCACCCTCTCCATCTCATGCCCCTGGCGCGGAGCATTTTCACATGGCAATCTCAACACCATCACCATCATTAACACGAACCGCGACACCAACATTGCAGCCTGTTGCGGGCCTCCTTCGTTCACATGAGCCACTACAACCACCCTTTTGCTCCCATTTTCAATGAACATCGATTGCAACTTCGTTTTTTGTATGTTCATGAATGAAAAGAAAGTGACATTTTCGCGCTCTTTCTGCATCCCATTTATTTGTCGTGTTATTTCCATTGCCTTCCAAAATCTTCCAACCATGAACAGTAACTCGCGGTACAATACGAAATACGATCCGACGCGCATGCGACGATCGTCGCTGTTGCTGTTGTTTATGTTGCTTCTGATAACCTACTCTGATTGCTGATTGTTGATTGCTTTTACATGTCAATTGATTGATTGTTTGAGTGATTGCTGTTTTCATTGATTGCTTGCTTGAGAGGTGTGCGCCTAGGAGTGGCTAATCAGTCCGGCGATATAGGACTTCTTACGCCGGAGAGACTAGTGCTGGACCTATCGTGTGAGGTTTATGGTAAGTGGCTCCTACGCCACAGTCCGCCAAACAACGAGTAGCACGCCGTACAACCTGGTACACACCTGCCGCTCAGAGATTTCATAGATTTACATATGCATCTAGGCTAGAACTGGTTAGCTGCGGAAGGTTGGCTTGCTAGTATACCAACTAACGTGTCGATAGCGCTGGTGAGTAGGTGATACGACATAAAGAATAGTTCTTTGATCGATGGCCGTTTGAAAGCTTCTTGTTCAAGTTTGCCGCGCGGCCAAGTGATTGATTGACACAAGTCAGTTCTTAGTGTGAGTCTAAAAGTAATCAATCAAGAGTAAAGAGGGAAAGTAAAAAGTAAAAAGTAAACGCGAGGATGAGTGAATAACTTTGGTTGATATTCGGAAGAGCAGTGGCCGAAGAGAATGCATGAAAAGCAGAGATTGGTGTCGATCGAATTAACTGTTCTGTAAATTATTGTGGAATGGATTGGGGTTTGGACGAAGCAATCAGTACTGGCGCAGGAAGTAGAAATGGATTGGGGAGAGAAATGCTGACCCGGATTGACCCTCCGAGGGCGTATCGTTGCGGATCTCAACGAGAAGAGCCTACACCTCCGCCTAGCGCAGCAAAATCTCCTTGCGTTCACACACGCACCTGGTCAATGCAGCTAGTTTGGCTGAGCTAGTTGAGCTAGTTTTCAAGGAGTCAATCATTGTCCCACTGAACACGAGTGGCGGCGTTCATCTTGCCCTTGCTGCGGAAATGAGCTGTTTAGGGAGTTCTTGCATGGGGTCGGTAGCATTGGTTGGCAAAGAGAGCGAAAAGTCTGTCCCGCCAACCGTCTTAAGCAGATGCTTCGGTAAGGGAGCAAATGTGGAACTACTCGCAGCAGCTCACCGCAAATGTGAAAAAGAAGTCGATAGATTCACTCGCGTGTCAATCGAGTCCTCATCTGGGCACGGATTGGGTAATCCACTGAGCATCACAACCGTCCCGAACCTAAAAGTCCCAGCAAGAGCCATTGCTGCCAGCGAGGGTGGACGTAGACACTCGTTTTCATTTTCCCCAATCGACAACGTAGTGCAATGCAATAATATGCAATAGCGGCGGCTTATCCCCAGTTACGAAACAACTCGGCGAGAGCGAGCGTACCTTGCTTCGCGGGCGACAAGCAGACAATTCCACCGGGAGCCTTCGATAGAGGTCCCGTTCGTTTCCTTCGTGATACCTGTACAGCTGCACGCTCATAAAAGTTCAGAGGCGTCTTGCGCCGAGCGTTTCATCTCTGTAGCATCGCGTGCTGAGAGGAGGCCTCTCGGCTGTGCCACGGATTGACAGAAATCATATCGCCTCAGGGCTTGAGGCACGAGGGCGATTGTGAATTGCGTCCAGGCAACGGTAGAGCGTTTCGCTTTGCACACGTGCCGTTCAGTTGCAGCGCGTGGAGCCGCTATTGGCAACGCGAGGGCAACTTTTGGCCCGTCTCGGTGTAAGTTCAAGTGACTAAAAAATCGCACAGGAGCTCCAAGCCATCGCGTCTCCTCTCCTCCCCATTTCAATTCTGGTTTTCTCACGAATCTGGACTTCTGGACTCAGCAGACTTAGAATAAGAAACTTGAAGCGGTGCTTCGAGGATCACGGCACCCAAGATGCCGCAAAAGAAGACCACAAGTATCGCCGCGTCGTTCAAGGTGCTCGACGTCGGTGTGGAGAGGCGTCTCCTGTACGAGGTGTTGCGAGAGCGCAAAATCACAGTTCGCGAGAGGGTCGCAAAGATGGAGCGCAATTTGGCAGAGTTTAAGCTTTTACAAAATTCAAACGGGGTCCCGACCGACTTGGACAGCAATGTCATTTTAGACTGCGTGCTTCTCAGCGATCTTATGATTGCCAGCGTCCACGGACCGGTTGAGCCGCGGGACGATACTCCATGTCCGTATCCAGTGGCCGTGCTAGAGCCGGAGTGGGCCGCAGCTCTTCAACAGCACTACAAAACAGAAAGCGGTAAATTTCTTGTCGGAAACGAAGCTGAGGAACGCATGCGAAAGGACCTTGGTGGTCGTCATGCAGGTGCTGTCAAAGTCAAGTTTCAGGCCAGTGCAGCACAAAATCGGCAAGCATGTTCAATCGAGAGTCCTGCAGGAAGAGCACCTAGCAATGCAGACGGAACGAAGGTAGCCAAGCCGTCTTCTCCAGTGCCACCTCCCATGCAGGCGTTGGAGCACGCGGAAGACAGAAAGCCGCGCAAGCCGATGCTTCAATCTGTGGCCTCCAAACTCCGCAAGAGTCTGCAGGGCAAGAAAACCAAAAAGATGAAAAGTACCGGCAGCAGGGAGACGATGGACGCTGAGAGCAACATGCCGTTGGCAGGAGGGGAAGAGGGTGGCGCAGACCAGCATATCGTGGCAGGTGCAAAGCGCAGACCAAAGAGAACATCAAACTATGGGTTCCTACCTTTCAGCTTCGGAGGCAGCGGCAAGGCTTCCAACAAGGAGGAAGATTTCGAAATTCACATGGGCGACCTGCTAAAAGGATACCGGTTGGATAAAACTAACTTGCAGCACATGCAGGACAAGAAAAGTGGACCAGGGAGCAAAGTCTCCAAAGCTGCCAAGCAAAAGAAGTCCAAACGCGGTAAGAAAAAGAGCCTCAACGATAGTCTCGAGTCCGTCAACGAAAACGAGTGTAGTGACATGGATCAGGACTTTGTCCATCATGACGATCGGCTTGAGTTGGAGCATCACGGTTCGGATTATGACCATCTCCGCTACTACATTAATAACAAAATCTTTGGCGGTACGTTTCGCGAGGGAAAGCGCTCTCGAGCGCAGAGCGGCGCACCTCGAGCTAGGCCGCGCTCTACAGGGAGCAGTGGTATGAATCTGGCCCAGATTAAGCAGCACGTCCGAATGGCAGACGGGGCGGCTGGTAAGCCACCAGTGCATTCGTTCAAATCTAAGAGTTCTCGCAGCTTTTCAATCCGGAAGCTCGCGTCCATGAAGGAGACGCGAAATAGGAAGCAAAATGCTGCGGCAGATTCCACGGCGAGCAAGCCATCTGAGAGCAAACCTTTAAAAAACAACAAGGACAACAACAATAGTAACGACGCCGAGCTCGCCTGCGCCGAGGCGGAGCAGAGTCGGAGTGAAGAGGGCGGCGATCTACTTGCTGGTCTTGAAGGAGAATCTCAGGACAAGGACGGCAGTAAATCCTTCAAGCGCTCAGCAGATGCGAGTGGAAAGGTTTCTGTGGCAGACTCTGAGTACACAATTCTGGAGGAGGACGAAGACGATGAAGATGCCAACACTGATGATCTTTTGAATGCTGAAGACGGTTTGGGACCCGAATTAGACACAGTATCTTCAAGCACATTTCAGGTCACCGAAAGCTTGGTTGTGTAAACCAGCTTTGGTCCTGCTCGATCCGTCTTTTCTCCGTGCAGGCATCTGCCAACTAGGAACGACCCAATGTAAACTAACATGTTCATTGAATAACAATAGAAGACAAACTTGTGTTTTGCAAAGAGACAGAATTGTAGTTTTCATGTCAGTTTCGTTGGATCAGATTTGATCACCAGCCGATCACGAGTGAGTCTTGGTGTAATATTTTTCGTCCGCAAGCCGAAAGGTTGAATACAATACCTGATGGTAATACATTGCCGAGCCTGGAGTCACTTTGTTAGCTCCTGATACACGGGGGATTGTTGTTTTAGAGCAGCAACTTACTTAGATTTTGTAGCACAAAGACGACTTGAAACCCTGGCATTCCCCAAACATCTGCCTCGGAAGCCTTTTGCACACTTTGAAAGCGAAGCTGGCCAGAGAAAACAAACGTCAGAATCCCGTGTCCATCGTCATGATTCCGCAACCTAAGAACACTTACAATCCGCATCACACCAAGAATTAAAGTGAGGAGAAGATACAGTATCTGGGCAATTCCCAGAAATTTAAAATCAGTGAGGACCACGCCGGGAAGGCCAATCTGCATCAGGTAGGTGTTGCACATGAGCAGAAACAAAGTTAAAAAGATGAACAGCTGCAAGCTTGTCTGTATCCTGTAGGGCGCGAAAATATGTACACACACGGTCAGGCCCTTTCTTATCTTCAAAACCTGTTTGGCAAAAACTTACACCAAGAACAGAAATGGCCAAAAGTTCGTCAAGCGGCCCCCGACAAGACTGTCGTAGCTGTCGCTGTTCACTGAGCTGTTGATGAAAATGTCCAGGAACACCAAGCAGTACACGAAGATTGCCTTCATGACATACCAGTGCGGGTTGTCCATCTTCGTGGTCTCCACCGGCCTCTTCCCTGATCCACCGGCCAGAGGCGGGGCGAGCCTCTGGTATCCCCCGCCGTCCGCGCCCATTGCACCTGCTCTCTGTGCTCGCCACCTGAACACTGATGCCTTGCTCTTCGCTTTGCAGGTCACTCAGGTTTGGCCACTCCCATCCGACAACAACCTGAACTTGCCCAAGCCCGCGAGTTTCGACTGTCGTTCGTGCACACTGACTTTCCCTTCCGAGTTTCAAGTATTTGACCACTTTCCCTAATTTGTACTTTACCGCGAGCCGTGACTTGCCACAACATATCACAACATGTCTCAACGGTCAATTTTACGAGTCACTAGAGCGTCTAGATGACGCGAATTGCGCAGATAGACGTCATGAGAACAGCATAGAACAAATATGAACAAATTAACGTCACCTCGGGGTGGTTGTCGTAATGTAGGGGCTGTTCGTTACGTGAAAGTCTTTGCCATTGGTCCTCAATTGATTCACGGTCAATTGATCTCAATTGATCTCGATTGGAAGATTTGGTCAAAGCATAATTTTTATTAGTATGTTTATTTCATCTTTTTTTTGGGTTTCCAGCTGCAATATGGTCGCAAAAGTTTAAGTTGCAAATTTGGTCAGACCCCATGTCCGTTATGGTAGAATGGGAAGAAGTGTTTTTATGGATTATAAGGATTGGTAAGGAAGTGTGTCGTTGAAGCTCTAAACGCGTTCCGCAGAGAAAGAACCACGAATTGTACTCAAGAAGCGTTCCGCACAAGGAGAAATTTCTGTG
>BLSF01000067.1:62526-220191 GCA_012862575.1 Parietichytrium sp. I65-24A
ATGGCGTCGGAAACGACATCGCAGACTTTGCAAATCGCATTTTAGGTCATTTCGCTCGACTCTAGAGGTAGTCTTGTTTGTGTTTTCTCGTCGACCAGACGCAAAATTTCATCAAGAGCCTCCGTCGCGTGACTTTCGCCTTGCCAAAACCTCAATGATGTAGAGAATGGTGTCGAAAGGCATGATGACGATGAGAATGTATCACCTTTCTGGAGTTCCGCCAAATTTACAGTGGAGTTCATGAAATTGAACTCTGCCGATGCTGTCGCTCAACTAGAGAGGTTCTGCTTTGAAGCATTAGCGAAGAGGACGAATGTCAAGACTCAAGTTTCCTTCCTGGTCTTCTTGCTGACGATGAAAATGTCACAGCGAGCGAGCCAACGAAGATGCGTCGATTGGACTCAGTGTCAGACACAGCCGTTGACAATGCCGTCTCAATGTCTTTGTAAAAATTCAAAATTCAAATTACAGTCAAATGTTAAAATAAAGCCTGGGCATCTCTAGTTAATACGAGGAATAACCATGGCTAATTATTCCGAAACAACTCCTTTGCGTTCCGCACTTGCTCCGTGTTCTGGTCCTAGACTTTGGTTTTGGGTGTATTTATCACCCTTACCTATTCTCATTTATACGGCTGCGTTAATACGAATTGGGTTTCGCAAGCCGTGTCATAGTACTTGTCTTATGCATTCTTACTCGATTGTCTTAATAAGCTTTTTTATAGGAATATATTGCGCTATACGATTACAAGACATGGGGAATTATATTACTGGTTTCATCTGGCCCTTTTACCTTGCAAAATTTGTCCTCTTCAATTAGCCCTATCTCTACAATTGCAGTAAGAGTTGCAAGTTATAAGGTTCTGACCTCTCAATATCATCAAACTGAAAAGTCTGAGAAGGAAGAAGTTGGAGACAGCAGCCAACAACGTCAAGTCTTTGGTCTTTGGTCTTGGGTTTTTCGGGGCGTGCGGGGAAGATTTGGTGTAAAGTGTGCAAGTTTATACACGGTCAAGCGAAGATCTGAGGCGGCTGGAGTGCCTGAGGGCTGCCAGATAGGTGGCGCACAAGACGCCTCGTGGAGAAATGGCTGCCACGGGGCAGGAAAAGTACGAGCTGCAGAGAGAGGTCGGGAGAGGAGCTTTCGGGGAGGTGTATCTTGCGGAGCGCAAGGAAGATGGTCTGAAAGTTGCAATCAAGAAAATGAAGCGGTCTTCAGGAATTGCTGGAATTGACTGGACTGCGCTGAGAGAGGTCAAGTTGCTGCAAGAGATCAAACATCCGAACGTTGTGGAGGTGAGTTACAGTAGATTTGCCTGTTTTGGCTCTCTCGCCAACTCTACGTTTTGCTAAAGATATGAAATATTTGCAGCTGGTCGACGTGTACGCGCTAAAGGATAGTATGAACATGGTGATGGAGTTTTGCCCTTTTGACATGAAGAAGGTTATTGACAACAGAAGTATCCTCTTGTCCGAGAACCACATCAAAGCATACATGAAAATGACACTGCAAGGTCTTGAAGCCGTTCACAACATGTGGGTATTACATCGCGTAAGTGATCTTCGATTCGATAGGTTGGGTCTGCATGCTGGTTTACAGAGGATCAAGCGCCAACGAACAAGCGATTGAATTGTGAATCTTCAGGATATGAAACCGGATAACTTGCTTATCGGTGAGGATCGTCAGATCAAAGTCGCTGATTTTGGTCTTGCCGCCATGTACGCGGAGCCGGACGAGGAGGACTCGTACAAAGTTGTAACCCTGTAAGTCCCCTTCCTTTCTTGTCGTTCACCCCGACTAGTTTATGGTTCTAACGTTTGAATTGCGATGGGGAACTTTGGGTAGGCCGTACCGAGCACCGGAGCTTTTATTTGGGGCGCGGGAATACGGCGTAGGCGTTGACATTTGGTCTGCAGGATGTATAATGGCCGAGTTGATGACACGTCTCATATTTTTGCCGGGCATGTCGGAAGAGGATCAATTAGGGAAAATATTTTTTATGTTTGGAACGCCTACTGAGAAGGAATGGCCAAAAATGCGCTCTTTACCCAAATACGCAGCCTATCAGCCCAAAGCAGGCGTCTCGCTCAAAGACAGATTTGGGGCGTACAGCAAAGATGCTGTAGACTTGGTCACCCAACTCATGAAACTAAACCCTCGAGACCGCCCAAACGCAACAGAAGCTTTACAGCACCCATTCTTCACTTCAACAGCAAACCCCGCCACACCCATTGAGGAGCTGCCCTATGATGTTTTTGTAAAAAAAAAGTAAGCCATTTAGGTTTCGTCGAAACATGTCCTTTCGAGTCATGGTCTGCTCCCTGGGTAATTTAGATGTCAGTTTAACGCTCGTCTCGAGACGACAATTACAGTATTTTCATCGCAAATATCATGCACGAAGTCTTCGTCCGAGAGCTCAAATCCCTCGGCGTCTTTCAACACAACTTGGTCCGCACCCTCCCTGACGATTTCTTCCCGAAGTTCGCGGACGGTCATTCGCGAAGGCAAAACTTTCATCACCTTCTCTCCTTTGAGAGTCATGACTTTGCATTTTCGTTTCGTCCCGTCCCGTTGCCTGTCCACACGAGAATGAGGCTTGATGGGCGGTAGCACTTCAATGCTGACCCCTTGGGTCCCGGCGAGCAACAGGCACTCCATTCCCTGGCAGGGAGGCTTAGGGGCTGGCGGCGAACCTCTCTTCACAGTGACAACCAAAGTCGCTGGTTTCGGGCCGCTTGGAAAGCGGAACCCGTTGCCATCTAGAGGAACAAGGGTCATATTCAGTACAGAGGCGACTCTGATGGAGCTCACGTTTAGTTGTACCACAGGATCGTGCCGTGAAACCTGCGCCACGGCGTCGAGCACCAATGTTTGCCCATCATTATCCGCATTGGGAGAAGACAGATCCAAAGGAATGGCACTCATGATTACCTGCACTTTCTCGGAGGATGGTATCGACTCTGGATCCAAGACGAGCTCCACGGTATTCACCGAGTCGGTCAAGAGGGCCTGTGCTCCGAACGGCGGCTCCAGGACTTTGACACTCTTCATGTTCTGTTCCCTCTGCTTAACGGAAAAGCTAGTTGACACTGCTCTTGCTCCCTGAAGCACGACGCCTTTCTGATCGGAAAGAAACGCTTCGAGTTGGTAGTTCCCGTCTTTAACGCCTTGAAGAAAAAGAGGTTCACCAGAGAGAATCTGCGCTACCGGTATAGCCCCGACAAGCGCGCTGTTGAGTTTGACTGCTATTGAGGTTCCGCCCCAGTCTGCACCAGACAGGTCGGAGTGAATGCTGGCAGAAATCGGTACGCTCGGCCACTCCATCACCTGGCCTCCGAGAGGGCTATCCAGCGAGACACTGATGTTTGGTGTAATCAGGTGAGGGTTCATATAAAAGCGAATTTGTAGTTCTCCAATCTTCTCGTGCTGCAGCAAGATTGATTGCATGCCCGGAGCTCGCAACGTGACGGAGATCACCGACCTGTTGCGTTCAATCTTGATTGGTGCCGGGAACTCTGACCCGCCAAGCGATTGCGAGACAGTGGCGCGTAATGCGTCAACATGATCTTCGTGAACTACTAATTCGACTTGTCTAGCATGCACGACGTGCGCGTTCGTCTGCCCGCTCCGCTTCATGCACCATCCTTTCGGCTCCAACAGCACGCCGCACCAGTCCCCGTCACCCTTCTGTTTCGTCTCAGCAGGACACGTTTGGCCGGTGCACACTTCCGAGGCGCATACTTTGCTCCCCAACTCGGCCAAGAGCCCCAGCGCCAACAGACCGTTGCCGAGCCTCATTTGCCGCACATCTTTTTTCCTTCCAGCGGTTGCTCGCCGGCCTGCACGAGGGACGGTTTTAGTCGTGGAGCTTCTCGCTGCTTACTGGTCCCTACGTACCGGTACAGTTCGTCAGACGAATACATCGAACATCATTTGTCACGCACGGTTCTGGGCTGCGTGGCGTTGCGCTACACGTACTGCGCACACACTGCCAGAGTTTAGCCGCAATCCTTTGGTCAGATCCAGAGATCGAGAGATCCAGAGTATCCAGAGATCCAGATCTGTCTGCACTGTCTTGCGCTCTCGCACAAATACTCTCGAGTACCGGTACCGGTACATGCTAATTCTGGTCACGGTCGTCACGGTATCTTTTTGGAAGGAGATCTTTCGTGATCTTTCGCGTGAATTAATTATTTGGGAAAGAGGAAACTCCATAAACTCGCTGCTGAGTGCTGACAGTGAGGACTAGTACCGGTGTTGTCAAGTTCATGAGTTCACGACATCGCATTCGCATTCGCATTCGCACCCTTTGTGTTTGTGCTGACCAAGCTGTCCATTCGCAGTCGCCGCAGCGACGTCGTTGGCACTGCCAGTCGTCTCCACTGCGTCCAGCGTCCAGCGCGAAGCAAAGCAGACGGATGGGCTCTAGTCATGATGTTCATTGACTATGAGTATGAATCGATCACGAACGTCTGTGACGTTACGATCTTTTTGATTTCCATAAAGTCAAATTCAACCACGTGATCTCAACTCAAAAATAAAATTTGGAGCTGTAAAGTCTGGAAGGGGAAATGGGGAAAGGAATTTGCTTAGGTCTTTTCTTTTCTCCGTTTCTCTTTCTTCTTTCTTCCCAGCTACTTTTACTGTACGGGGGTTACTAATACGAGCGGTGTGAGGGAGGGATTGAGCTTTGGAACCTTCGCAGTACTCAGTGCTATGCGCCAGGTTACTGAGCACTAGTCCCTCGAAAATAAGTCACTTTTCTGAATTCTAGACTTGCTCGCTAACTTGGCTAACCGGCGAGTACGAGTATCGACTGTGAATACTAAGCACTAGTGTACACTCACTCACCAGCGCACGTTGCCAGGTTTCTCCTACCTACGTTTCAGGAGCCTTTGTTGCCTTCAGGCGCCAATTCGGTTGATTCAGCGCAGATCCCGTCACTCAGGGCCCCCTGTGACGCGAAGGAGGTAAAGGAAGATTTAAGGTAGGGGGGCTACTTATATCTCCGGAAAGGAAGGAAGCTGGTTCCCGCGCTTTAAACTGCTGCGAAAGAGGCTGCCCGAGTATTGCGCATTTCCCGGACGAAGGAACATCAAGTGCGAAACGAGGAGCGTGAATAGCGTGAAGCGGGAACACGGCAGACAAGCGGGCCAGCGCGAAAGAGGCGAGAGAAGAGTGATTTGAGAGAGAGAGAGGACTGGTCGAGACAGGCTCTCTGTGTGAGAGTGAGAGTGAGAGTGAGAGTGAGAGTGAGAGTGCACTGCACTCGGACGGATTGGGGCGGTCTGAAGTCTAAAGTCTGAAGGCGACTTGGGCAAGCGGCGAAGCTGTTGACTGCCGGCAGCGGAATTGTCGTGAGGATAGACAAAGGGTTACGCGGGCAGCGCGAGCTGAGGTATTTGGTTTCCTGGAGAACGTTTGGTTCTTCTTCTTCGTGTTCTGGGAGAAGTCGGCGGCATGTCACTGTGTTTGGTGCGGAGCGGCACGCGCGCCAGCAGACTTTGGCGGAATGCAGGTCCTCAGCCAGTAGGCTTGAAGGTCGCAGCACGCGCGATGGCTGGCCAACGGCGTTGGTATGGCAAACAGGGGCCGCAAGGTTCTTTGAAGGAAGAAACGATCCGAGTCGGCATACAACGCGTCAGCGAAGATGACAAAAATGCATCCGGGTATGACGGACAAGTGATCTCCGAGCCGCTGATATATTCGGCTTCCTCTATCAAGGGGAGAAGGGGCTACATGGAGGATTTTCACGACGCTTGGGATCCAAGTCTCTCGGAGAGTCGCTTTTCGCTTTTCGGTGTTTACGATGGACACGCTGGCAAGAGGTGCTCCCACTTTTTGGAAGAGAACCTTCTTCCCACCCTTGCTTCTAATGAAGAGCTGTTGGAAAGTGACCCCGAACAGCATCTCTCCAGCACGTTTCAGAAGCTGGATGCTCAGTTTTGCAAGAAAGCCGAGAAGCATCAGTGGCTGGATGGCAGCGCGGCTGTGGTTGCATTGGTGGAGCGTGACGAGATCACTGGTTTGCCGCGATCACTTTGGGTGAGCAACGCCGGGGACTCAAGGGCTCTCATAGTCCGAAAGAGCGGCAAAGTGAAGCAAATGAACCGTGAGCACTCTCCGTATCTCCAGGACGAATACAATCGCGTCACCGAGGCTGGTGGAAAGATATTGTTCCAAAACGATGCTCCACGGGTCGATGGATTTTTGGCGATGACTCGCGCGTTTGGAAACTACGCCTTGAAGCCATACGTATCTGCAACTCCAGAAATCACTCACCGCAACTTGAGGAAAGACGATATGTATCTTTGCCTTGCGTCCGACGGTCTTTGGGAGGTTGTGTCCAATGAGGACGCAGCTTCATTTTTGCTGAATTATGGCGCACAGCTGGGGGTTATCCGTCTAGTTCAGCTTGCTTATGAGCGCGGATCGTCTGACAACATCACCGTGATGGCGGTGCGGCTAAACATGGTCAACGATCACCTGCCTTTTTGATCTGGCCAAGCATGCCTGTGTTGAGCAGGAAAAACCCTGTGCATTCCCTTGTGCAATACTTTTACTATCCGATCTATTTTATTTCTTTCCTTCCTCGCTCGGGGTAAGGCCAGCGTCATCGAGTTCCTCGTACATGAGCTTCATTCGTCGCCATTGCGAGCTCGGACGTGATTGCTTGTAAAAAAAAAAGTCAATTGTTTCCATTAATTTACCCGCCATGATCTGTTCTGAAATTCGTGTCTCCCTCTTGCTACTGCTGCAAATGCTGCTCCTGTCGTTGTTGTGCTGCCGACAAACGTTTAAAGACAAGCAGGAAGTGCAAAAGTAGAAAGTCGACAAACGTCTAAAGACAAGCAGGGAAGTGCAAAAGTAGAAAATAAAGAAAAAGATGGGCTTCATTCAGTGAGTTGTGTACATTCTACTTTTTCTTTTCTGGAGGTGAGCCAAAGCCAGCAGGAATAACGCTGAGTCGAGGATTGAGTTTTGGAGCTTCGGAAATAGCTTCATTGAGGTCCACGTGCTCCTTGATAGCGACGAGGGCGGTCTGGTAGCTGACCTTAGCGGCCTTGGAGACAAGCTGTGCCTTCCAAGGCTCTTCGGCGAGCATCTCCCAGCCGCACACAGAACCCCTTTCCAAGACCTCCTCCAATTGCTTTTTCTTGCCATCCTTGAGGTATTCATTCGCAGCAATGACCGCGAGGACCTTTTCGCAAGTTCTCAACAGCCTGTCGGCAAGAGTGGGATCTTCGTCTTCTACAGACTTTGCAAGTTTAATGCCCTTCTCCAGGTTTCCCACGATCTCCTTCTTCTCTTCTTTACTCACAAGCGTCTCGTGATGCGTGTGCGTATACAAGACTCGCACTTTGTAGTCCGCCTTCTCGGCCATCTCCAGCGCATCGCTCGCCTCGTCGATTTTGGACATTGGCTCCACCGGCGCGTCCTCCTCATCGGACAATTTGGTGCTCAGCTGCGACTCAGCCTTGGACGCCCTTTTGGAGGCGCGCTTGGCGGACTTTCTATCCATTCTGCTCGCCTTTTTCCTGTTCCCTCTTCCCTGTTCACGACAACACCGGAAACACAAAAGCACCCCACGACCACAAACCAATCCGTATATCGGGCGGCTGGTCACAGGCAAATCAGCAGCGAGGCGTCGTGCGACCTTTGCGACCTTTGCAACCTTTGCGGCGGGCTGTGCAAGGCGGTGCGTGTGTTTTATCGATCTCTCTCTCTCTCTCTCTTACCACTGTCGCACTTCTGTTTCTGTGTTTCTGTCCTCCACCACGCGAGGGAGTGAGCAACTAACTAGATACTAGTAGTGCAAGTGAAAGAGTGAGATAAGCTTATAGTGAGATCGTGAGAAGGTGGGTGTGCTACCTACTGCTCTTACACAAACTGTAACGTACCGGTAAAACCTCTCAGGGCTTTCGGAGCTGACTTACTGTGCTGTGTGCACTGCGATAGGGATAGTATAGAGCTCTAGCTAGCTAGAGAAAAGCGGACGGTTTGTTTTTGTAGTTTTTGTAGTTTTTGAAGTTCGAGAGTTGGCTTGGTGCGATTGCACGAGTTTTCGTTGTTATGATAGAGGTTGTGAGAGAGGTGGTGCGGTTGTGCCTAGTTTGACAGTGTACACTGCGGATTGTCGGAGTCAGAAGAGCAGTTGAGTTGGACCAGAATGTGATTTATAATACTCACATGGTACGCACAACAAAGTGCATACCAAGCCGTTAGGCCTCTCATAACGATATGATACACAATAGAACTAGCCAACGAGCTAACTAACTCCCGGCCCCCACCTTCCATGTTTGTTAAACGGCTGTCTAGCTAATAGTGTAGTATGCCGTCCCCTGTCGTTTTGGCAGCGGAGCACGTCCACTTGTCCACGTGCCAACTATGTCATAGTACTACCTTTGCTCCAGAGATAAGGAGCGGTATCTACGTTCGTCTGTAGGTCTGGAAGCTTGTTGCAGGGTCGAGTTTTGGTGACGTTCAAGGAAGGAGAACCCAAAACAGATTGAGACTGAGTAACGGAGTACCTGCAGAGTACCCACAAGCTGAAATGGCTCAAGGCTCTCTCGAGATATCGAAAGCCCAGAGCCTCTGAGATGAAAGGCGTCAACGGATACGACTCATTACCGTTTATATCAGGGTTCAGAGGCTCTCAGAATCCACCATCGCAATCAACTCGGAGAGATTAAAGCTCTGCAGCCCGAGATGCCGAATCGTTTGGCTCTCATAAGCTTTACTTTTCCTGTGAGGTTGAAGGAAGCCAGCCACCAACAAGAGAAAAGAAAACGTTACGAGGCCCAACTGTCAAGTGAGATTGTCGATAGAATCTTGAAGGCAAAGGCCGGTGTTGCAACGTAGTGGGGTGCACAGTGGAGAAGACACATTGTTGATATTTATGATATGTGATAGGGAAACGCTCGTGACAGAGACCTGAAAACAAGCACGGCAGCAGACCAAAGACCAGAGACCTGGTTTCTGTAGCTACCAAGAAAGGTCCATGCAAACGTATTCAGTACGAGGTGATGGCGGAGGCATGTCGACTTAGAACTCGTGCTTTGGGTTGACGGTTCCGGCGTTGTTGTCGCCGTTTTCCTCAAGGTCCTCTTCGGATGGCTTGAAGAATTTGATTCCTCCAACGATCATGATCACAGACAAGATGGTTCCACCAATGATAGCTCCAATGAGTGCTCCTGTGGCAGCGCTCTTCTCTTCCTCAACTGGTGCTTCAGTTGCTTTGTCTGTTGGTGCTGCAGTCGCATTGGTGATGTTGGAAGGTGGCAAAGTTGGTTGCAAAGATGGGACAACCGTCACATTGGTGCTGTTGGTAGGTGGCAGAGTTGGTTCCAAAGTTGGGACAGACGTCACGTTCACAGACGTTGGTGCAGCCGTCACGTTCACAGCCATTGTTGGTGCCGACGTCGAGTTCGTCGAGTTCTGCGCCAGCACAGCTGGGAGCACGAGGAGTGCGGCAGAAAACTTCATCTTTCCTTTGATATGAGTAGTTTTGAGAGAGGATGTGTGATTTCTTGTGAACTCTTGTGTTTGGGGTTTGCTCAACTCAATTTGGTTGACCGCGCTCACCTCAATACATTGCAATGGGCATAGTAAGCATCGACTATTTCTGGCGCTAGAATTGGTGTTTTTGCTGAGTTTTCGATAATCCACTTCAATGCAGCTACGCACTTCAAGCAACTACGAAGGGCACAAAAAAGGAGAGCGCTGATTGTGAGGGAATTAAAATTTGCAAGAGAATATATATTATTCAGAGAGTGAGAGAGAGAGAGAGCACAAAGAGAGAGGGAAGGAGCGAAGTCTTGTACCATTCTTATGCCTTGTTTCCTCTCAAACACACTTCAAACACAAACCTCTTCGCCACGAAAATGCCTTGCAAGACATAACAAATAACTTACCATGAAAAGAATTGTGAGACGCACACGAATTGCACACTACTACTGGTGGTGTATAGTGTCCAAGTAGGTTGACGAGGTTTCTGAGGGCTTCTTCGCCAGTTGAACTCGCTCAACTGGCGAAAGTATACATTCTCGTCTTTGACAGGAGTGATTTATGATCTTGATCAAAATGGTAAGTCGCTCACCACCCTCCCTACCAAATGCTGTGTACTGTACTAGCCCTTGTAGCTCCATAACTTGAGCCATTGCTTGAGCGTACGCATGCCCGACTCCGTACCACCCTCCCTCACAAATGAAGTCAAAAACTTGACTGACTTGCAAGGAAGTCAGAAAGGAAGAAAGAGAGAGAGAGAGAGAAAGTGTGGGCGAGAGAGAAAGAGGAGAGCAAGTCCAAGTGGAAAAGTCGGACTTGCCTACGAATCTACTAAGCCCTGTACGTACCGTACCGTCACAAAAAAGTCGGAGAAGACTTTTGAACCAGTATGTTCTCAAACTCCCTTCAAGAGAAACCCATGAGCAGCTGGAAAATGTGTCTTGCAACTGCTCGTCATGTCTTGGAGGACTTTGCGCAGTACAATACCATACTGCTCCTGGGTAGGCGCAGTTGTTGGATCACCATTGAAAGGTTAAAAATACGAAACGCCATGAAAGGAACACTGAGACGAGCAATTTCCCAAGAGTTCACGGCTTTTTTGTACCTAGTGGTAACTATAATGATCGGTAGACTGCCGAAAACTTCTTTCGGTCGTCGCTCATCGTCATGACTCGGAGGAAGCATTCGTGGTCCTACGTCCTTCAGGTACTGACCGTGAGTACTAGTCCCGTCTCAAGTAGTTCCAGTATGTTCCAGCTGAGCAGCTCCTCTTTCGCAGTCGATTGAATCGATTGATTGCTTGATGTTGATTGACTGAAAAACAAACTCGTTCGTTCGTGGTCATCCTGTTTGTTAATTCCCGACATCTGCAGGGAACACACCCCTCCTATGGAAATGCATAGACGCTGAGTGGCAATTCCCTTCAATGACGCGGTTTTTTAGCGCACACCATCTTTGCCCGTCTCCCCACTCAACCATCTTCATGCTCCTTCAAGCCGTTCGTTCATTCCAAAACGGCCCTTCTCTTACTCTCGGCAGTGAGCATTGACTATGGGTGACACGTTTTTACACGTTTACATTTTAATTGAACAGCATGTGGCTTGAGTGTGTGGATGGGGAGGAAGGCGGTTGACGCTCTGAAATTCGGAGAGTTGGAAAGCGAGTTTAGAACTCGCCAATTATTTTTCCTGTTTTAACTGTCAAGTTAAGAAGCCTTACAACGCTGTACCGCGCTATGTACTCTACGAGTCAATGCTTGCCAATTGTATGTTCATGTTCATTTAGATTGACCGTGAGACTGAGAGTTAATTAATTGTAAGAATTGGTTGTCAAGAAGATGTATTTTATGGGAAGGAGAGTCGGGTTACCGGGTGTGTAGCTAACTCTATTGGCCGGGTTTTGCAAGAGTGTGCACCTGCGTTGTTGAACTCAAACTATCTCAAACTGCTCCCTGGTAACGATTACTGTATGACTGCAGGTACACTTGTACCGTCACTTTGCTTCACAGTCAGTCGTCAAAAGAACTCGCGCCTCTTTGCTTCGACGGGCTTCAGTGTAGATGCAGGTTGTGAGTTGTACTAGCACCGAGTGGTATTCAGAGGTTCACAAAATTGCGCTCGGTTGGCGTTATACGAGTGCTGGTAAAACTCCTCGCCTCTGGCTTGAACTTGATGGCACCAAACTCACCAAACGATCTCCAAACCTCCCAGGTTCTAAGCTAGAGCTCATAGAACAATGTTCGTCACTATTTGATTGATAGCACACGACCAATTATTTTTCGGATTCTAGAAATGTTGGCATGGTCTCTGGTGTCTGTGGCTCCAAATTCTGAAAATCCGCATACTCACAGTCAGTACTGGGTATTGGGTGTTACTACCAGGACTAGTACGTACATTTTGAAGCGAATCGGAACAGCTAGTTTTCACAGCCAGGGGTGGCTTGCCGCCACGCCACCACCCACCCAGCACACACCTTCTGAATGAGCAGTTTTGGCTGAGCTCTGATAGCTCATGATTGTTGATTGTGTCATCCACAATGTAAAAGTGTGTTGGAACACGCTGGAAATTTTTTTGGCCAAAATTCAGAATTCACTGTCAGTCAGCAATTACTGCTCCTTCCTTTCTTCGAATGAGAAAGGTAGTGAATGAGAAAAGGGTCCAAAATTTGCTCATCCAGTGGGGTTGGTGTTCGTGCTCCAGCAGGCTTAATCGTTGCATTGGCATTTCACCTTCGCAGGGTGCTCCTGAGTAGCGCGACATGTCAAATCCCGTGCTGGACGTGGACGTGCACTTTACATTTCCAATTTTAACTTAAGGGTTAAACCTGCTCACTATCGTTCGCCTCCGCTCGAACACGAACTCGTGGCAGTAAATGGTTTGAGCGGTTGCACAGCGAGCAAAGAGGCGGAGTGAGCTGTTCCACATCCCTTGAGATCGAGTTTCAGCCCAAAAAGGGTGGGTTGCGTTCTCAAATTCGCTCACTGTCAACCAATTTACAGTTTTTCCATTCATGTTTTTGCAGGTCCAGTATTTACGTGAACAAGAGCGTTTCGCAACCCAAACACTCACTTCGCTAAACAGAATTGATCGCCTAAATAGCACTTAACGACACGGTAGTAGTCACGGAAACTAGAGACTCCTGGAACTCACACACGCCACTGTGGCAGGGGCTACCGTGCTCACTATCCCGGCGATCCTCACGCCAGAGACAGTGTAGTGTGTACACGTAAAGTTTGTTCAATGAATGTAAGTGTAAGTACTGTACGAATGAAATCCGTGTCATGCATATGACATCGCGTCTGGAAATTACCTCTGCTGAAAGGCAAATCTTCGAGCACGAATTGGAAGCTCAAAAGTGACGAAAGTGGCCAGGTACTCAGTACAAACACCGGGGCTCAAACCGGGTCACAGTGTGCGCGTAGAACAACACACATTGACCGTGACTGCGAGAGCTGGAGGGCTCGAGGTTGCAAAGTTAATGAGTTCCAAGGACATTCCAAGGATACACGAGGATACCAGCGGCCGCAGCAAGAGCCTGAGGTCGCAGCAAGAGTGAGCGATACTCGATGCAGATTGGTTGATGAGAGAAAGGCAGCACTCGTGCGTCAACCGCTGAAGCAAATATGGAGCATCTGGAACACCGGGCGGCGACCAGTCAATTCGGAGAAGGGCGCAGCGTTCGCACTTGATATTGCGCGAGAGGTTTGTCGCTCAAGGTCTGTGTCCCAACGTCTCCAGGGAACGCGAGGTCGGGTCGAGGTTTTTTTGGAGCTCGCTCGATATGCTGTGCTGCTGAGAAGCATTTCGAGAACAAAAACTAGAATCCACCTTCGCGAAAGACTTGGTCCTGTCGCTTAATCGCATTTTGGGGAGGAAGGAAACGCCGCTCTGCAGGTCTAGGCCACTTACTTTGCAAGAGGCAAGGACCGGGACCCACGAACAAGCCATTGTTGAAGACCATTTCCAAGGAATATCTGCTCCATGCTCGAGACACTCCCCTCAAGAGCACAGAGTTTTTAATTCACCTGTCTTTTTCAGCCTCTTGAACTTTCTCCGGTAAGGTCAGTACGCTTTTCGCAAGCACGCTAACCATCCATCTCAAACGATGTCATGCGGCCATTGCAAACCACCCACTCATCGTGCAATCCGTTGAATGAGATGTAATAAGCTCGCAGTGCGTTTCAGTGGTGTGACACTCTTCAACTCCCCAAGGTGTCCTGAGCCGACACTGACAAAGACGAAGTGCGGCCTGGTTTAATATTTTCGTCGCAGTACGGCGCGAAGGTTGCCTCGTTGCCAACTAGCTCTACTAGAGGATCAAGCAAACTTCTTCCGTGAGAACCGGTCAGGAGGTTGACTGGGCTAGCGTTCAAAGGTGGCGTTTGAGTTACACTCTTGAAGGAAGGTTCCTGCGCATCGCGGCCTCGCGCAGAACCGATATCCAGGTTTGAGAGGACGGGCTTCACCAGTGACAAGCTTGCAACCAAGGTCTAGTAACATGCTCACACACTTGAAGACTTTCGAAATTGCTAGGATCCATTCGAGGTCGCCGTGGGTTCTCGGCCGCAGCGGACAGATTCTTCAGACAGCGCGACGGTGGTGGTGTAAACGTGACTTCTCAACACTTTGCCCAAGCGCTTCAAGCAACTTGGCCATTGCCAGCTCACATGCAATTTTGTAAGAGAACCGTATTAACAACCTTGGATCCATGAGCTCTATCCGATGTGTGTTGCCATCTTGCTGCACCCGGACTTCCAGAAGCTCCGTTTGACATTCGCACTTTACCAAGCGCTCATTCTGGAATGCTCACTTCCAAGAGCGCTCGTGAGTGCCGTGAGTGCCTCTCCACATCGGAACCGGGATGGGGCCGTGTGGATCCGGGCCATGCTGCTCCTGGAAGAGTCGGTCCGGGCAAGCGGGAGTTTGTGCGTGGTATGTAGTCCTTACAGTCAGTACGAAATGCACGCGTTCGCGCTTGGCTCGAGTTGGCTGACTTGGCAAGACTTGGCGATGTTTAGGAGACAAAGGCGAGCCGAAAGGAAACGCACGATTTTGCGGGTGAAGAATGTTGGCAAGTTTCACAAGTTTCCCCGTTGCGGTAGCTTGGGTGAGGTTTCCTTTGTTGTGGGATGTTGTGGGACTCTTCCGGCAGTGTGTAACCCAAGCAAGAACCGAAATAAGCCTTCCATGCTCATCAACGAATGAACGAACGCTGGAAACATTCCATTTTCTCGGTATTCTAACATATTCTGACTTCTCATTCGCTAATCCTTGTCATGTCAATTTTTCTATCTTCTCCTTGTTTAACCTAACCTAACCAGTCCTACAGACGGGAATCCGGATGGGTCTCCATGTTGACTCCACTCTAGCTACGCACAGCCTTGAGTACCTCCTAGCAGGTCGTCATGAACCAATGAACCAGAATCGTATGCATGATGGACTGATGGCTGAATGCACTAAGGTTAAGCGCTAGGAAATGCTTACACCATGGTAGCGATAGATAGTGAAACGCCTAGCCTTGCCGAGCGAGTCGGAAGCAGCCACATCTGAAGTTTCTGTCAGACACTTTTGGGAAGAGGATGGGAGGTTCTATGCCGTGGCTACCTATCAGAGTAGCCCTCCATGGTTTCAGGCTTTTACCCTGTCCTAACATAAAGTCTAGGCGTCAGTGACCCCCACAGCCGATCCGCGGAGGGAAGAGCCTCGTAAGACTCTATATAGCTTAAACTGTAAGTATTGTATCCGAAGAGGTCAGCGTCACCGCTTGTGCGTGCATGGTAGGATCATGATAAGTAGTATTAGTTGGAGCGGAGCAACTCTGACTCTATTCGGTGTGAGCGCAGTGAACTCTTTGTCCTATTTTCATCAACTCAATTTGCGAAAACAGCAAAATTATGCAAATTTTGAAAGAAGCAGCGCATCTTTCCTCCCTCTTATCCTCGCATCAAAAGCTCATCGCAAACGCCAAGACGCCTAAAAGAAAAAGAATCCAATCTTTCGCACAAAGAGGAGCGGAGATCCCGCGAGAGAAAGATTTAAAACTTCACAATTAACTTAAAATTGTTTATGGGACGAACGAACAGTGGTGCAAATGAGCAGCACAATGTGGGCGAACGCGAGCGCCCCAGCCTCCATTCCTCCCTTCCTTCCTTCCTTCCTTCCTTCCTCTCTGCATCTTGAAGGCATCCAACCTGAGTTCTGAGATTTGCATTCTCAAAAAGTTCTCTCTCCTCCACGTGCATCCCTCCCTCCCTCTCTTCCTCACGCACTCTCGCTACTAGCACTACTATAGTAGGTCTCACCGTGACGACAGTCAGTCACCATACGGTCTCTGCAGCTCGCAATACGCTCGCAGGTAATAGCGCTGGTTGGTAGTCGCCCACTATCCCATACATCTATCCCGTCCTCCTCTCATTCTCCCTCTCTCTCTCTCTCTCTCACTCACTCACTGACTCTCAGCTCTCACAGCAGACGGATGCTCCACATTCTCCACATCTGAATTCTGAAATTCTGAATTCTGATGTGGTCTCGTACGCTCGGAGTACTAGATCGCGCGCTAGGCCGAACCGTGGCGGCGCTTCAGCACTGACATGTGAATGAGCACTGCGGTAGTAAAACTTAATGGCTGCGTGCTCCGCGTAAGTGGGAGATAGGCCTGCCTCCAAGCAACTAACTTGCCAGACATAGCAGACATAGTAGACATAGTAATCAAGACTGCCTTTGACAACTTTGACTCTCTGAGCACTTTGAGCACTTTGAGCACTTTGGGGTTCGCGTGGCGTGCACATCCTTGCATACACCGTACTCCCGTACTTCCGTACTCCGTTTCCTCTCTCTGTGTCGCCTCTGTCGCCGACGAGTCATACCAGAAAAGCACAGCAAGCAGGTCGTTCATAGTGCGGTGCGCGAAGACGAGAGGAGGCGAAGACTAGCAAGCGGCGGCGCAGAAGGGAGGTTTGGTTCGAGTGGCGAGGCTGAATGACCGGCAAGGAGGGCTTGCTTGGGTAGAGCGCGAATTTGGAGGTGGCAGCGAGCGGAGCGCTGGGTGTGCAACGCGCGGATGGGGCTCGCGAGAGTGTGCCTTGGAGCTGCGGCGGCATGGCTTTCCTTGGGGACTGTGGTCGGCGAGCAGGAAAATCTGAATGTGTTGTTGATATATGTGGATGATTTGAGGGGCGATGCTATGGACCTTGGCGTGCAGCTGCCTAATATTAGAACGTTCGCGGAAGAGAGCACAACGTTCACGCGAGCCTACTGTAACTTTGCTTTGTGTGGTCCATCGCGCGCAGCGGCGATGACTGCTAGGGATGTCAAGTCGCTGCAATATCTTGCTCATGGCGATGATGTTCCCGAGGAGAGCATCGTTTCAGCGGGGCTCACGATGCAAAAGTGGTTCAGAAAGAACGGGTACACAGTTCGCGGCGCAAGCAAGGTGTTTCATCAGCCGGCTAGCAACAAAAAAGTATACGGCGAAAGCAACTATTACCAGCTCCCCGTCGCCGAAGATGGCGGCTGTGGGAATCTGATTCGGTGCGGAGTGGCCACAGGAGATGCCTTGGTCGATCGCCAAGCTGCGTACTGGGTCAATAATGAACTTGAAAAGTACCAGGACTCGACCGATCCTTGGTTTCTTTCCGTTGGCTTCCGGCGGCCACATATTCCATACCGGGTCCCCGAAGAATTTTACGATCTGTACCCGGATGGGGTGACGCTACCACCAAGCACTGTACTTACAATGCCAGACAATGTGCCGTATGCCGCGCACAGTGTCTGCCCAAACCTCTTTGACTTCACGGAGACGGAGTCCTTTTACAAATACTCTGGTCCGCTTCCAGATGACATCATCGAATACATTCAGATGGGATACTACGCGGCGGCTTCGTGGGTTGACTCAATGGTGGGTCTGATCCTTGACAAGGTCCGGGAACTGGAAATGTATAATTCGACTTTGATTGTTATTACCTCAGATCATGGGTTCAGCCTTGGTGAACACCAAGCTTATTGCAAGAGGTCGAACTACAAAGTTGCCTCGAATGTCAACCTGATCATTCGCGATCCTCTGACTCTTGGCGACTCGGGCATTGCCACCCCTACTCCTGAGGGGCGCAACGAAGACCCGTTTAGTCAAGTGGATATGTTTCCAACCATTGCCGACCTTGCCGGAATTCCTGTTCCGTACACGTATTACGACAGCACTGATGGGCTGGAAGGCTATAGTCAGGCTCATCGCATTCGAGGCGTAGATGCAGTCTCTTCGGTGACGCAGAATGTTTTCAAGTACACGCCACCTGCTGGGGGGCGCTCCGGGCTCTATCCATTCGATTCGGTCACTTTCAGCGTCCAGCCCGCTTGCTTTGACTCGGACGGAGTCAAGACCGTGTGCGATTACGCCGAATCTTTCGACTTGGTCAGTTTTACTGTACGTACGCTCAAATTCAGATACACCCAATGGTTGAACTGGAGTGGGGGCTCAAGCGGCACGCCAGTGTGGGAGGATGGTGTAGTTGATGAGGAGCTTTATGACTTATTCTATGATACAGACGAGGTTTCCAACCTCGCCTCCCTGGAAAAGTACCAGGATCAGCTTGGGGAGCTTCGCCAAATGGCGTTCGCGCGTTATCGAAGCTGCTCGGACGGCTCTGCATCCGAAACCGCATGTGTAGCGATTGGTACCCACTGTGCGTACTCTAGCGTGTCAAAAGTCTGCGCCATCAAGACTAGTTGCAATTCATTCGCCGACGACCAAGACAGCTGTGAGGCGAACGAAAATTGTGTGTGGGATAGCAGCGACGCTGTTTCAAATTGTGTGTCTGCGTATGACTTGGAGGATTTAGTATCGACGGTGGAGTCGAGGACTGGAGCTCCTACGAAGGCGCCCACCGGAGTGCCATCTTCTGTACCTTCGGAGTCGCCAACCAAGTCGCCAACTAGGTTTCCAACAAAAGCGCCGACGACATCTTCCCCATCTTATTCCCCAACGAAGGCTCCTTCGCAGAGTCCAACGGCTTCCCCGACCATGGGGCCTACAAATTTCGGTGAGACAAGAGCACCAACGTTGGAGCCAACATCCTTCCCGTCCAAATCACCAACTTCTTTTCAAACAGACACCAACGCTCCGACTGCGAACGCTTCTTACGAGAGCGACGTTATCAATGTATATCCTGATCAACTGAGTGGCGCGCCAGCTCTCATGTCGTCAATATGGGCTTGCCTGCTTGTAGCTGGCTTACTCCTTTTCTAGACTTGTAAACATATTTTTCCTCCTCTGTTTTCCATTCCTTGTACCCCAACAAATGCACATTGCCTTCGTTCACCACACCACTTCCCTTTTTCTTTTGCTTTCGTCGTTGGCCAAGTCCTGACAGCGAAATCACAAATCATGTCCACCTTCAACCGGGATCATTGTTCCTTTGTGTACTACTATACTGTACGGTACTGACTGTACTGTTTAATACTGAACTTGGCGGTCAAAATGGCAAACAAAACGAAGGCACAATGGCCATACCCTGGCCTAGCTGGCAAAAGCTTGTGAGGCTGACTGTGTTGACACGCAGCGATACGCAATGGGGCAATCCAACGTAGCAAGCAGCGCGTGGAGGGGGGGTTGCATTAATAGGCAGGGTGGTCCGGACCCAAAGGAGCAGGAGAGGCGAAGTCCAGCGCACACAGGTCGGGACTTGCCTCTAGTGCTTGGTACCGGTACTGAGTACCTGAACAACACCCAAGGATTTGTGTCAAAACGTTTACAAAACTGTCACGCAGTCGAAACGCGCTCAACTGTCTCAAAACCTTTAAACAAATCAGTAGTTGTGTCATGTTCTCATCGTCCAACAACAGCCAACTTGGGTGCAAATCGCTCACATCTAACTCCATAGTAGTACAACTCCGGTACAACTCCTACTCCAAGACATCCAAGACCTGTCATCCTGTCTCCAAACAGCTACTCTCTAGACTAGCTAGCGTCTGCGCAGCAGAGTCCCACTGCTCCACTAGCGCTACTGTTCGTGATAGAGCTGGCTACCACTTCAACGCAAACCTTCGTTTCGCACACCCACTCTATCCCCAAGGGCTACTCGAGCTAGAAATGCTTAATCTTTTCATGAGGTAGGCCTACGCTTTTCAATCAATACTTCATCAAATTGAAATGGATGCAGCCAACACAGCCAACTAGCTGTTGGGTTTGAAACCCCAGTGGAAGCAGTGGAAGTGGCAGCGGCAGCGTCGGATCAGACCGCGTATTGTGTTGGAAGCAGTCCGCATATCCGGTGCTGCGAAAGAGCAAGCGGACACTTGGGTTTGCATGCTCGATACTGAGCTTTGGGGTTGCAAAGAAATAGTCTTTGCAAGGTGAATTGTGGTCAGGCTTTTGGTTTCTGGCTCGCAAGTCTGGTCGCTCGGGCGTTCTGGTCAATCTTGTCGCCCTGGACTCTTCGACGAAGAGACTACTTGCAATATGCAGCTCGTCAGCCGCGTGCTTGGTGCTGTGCTGGCGTGCGCGGCATTCAGCGGTGTCGCTGCAGAGTGCGACTGTGGATATGTCGGCGAAAATTGCTCCGAGACTGGCTTTGTCAACCTGAACGACGAAGTGGAGCGCGTGGTGTTAACCAGTTTTCCCAACGGAACGTGCGCTGAGACTGGGACGTGCTTGGCAAACAACGGTGAGGCATTCTGTGTATGCGATGATGGGTACAATGGGGAGCTGTGCGACAACAGAGTGGAGGTTATACTTGGTGTCCTTGTGGGGATGGGCATCTTGCTGCCTGTGCTTGTCATGACGGTGGCCGGCTTTTGGCTCAAACGGCACGACAGAATTACGAACGGCAAAGACTGGGCTTTCGACCCAGCCGCAACAGTCTCCGGCCGCGCACCAGCGTCAGTCATCCTCGCTTACCGTGTGTGCGTGTTGGTGTTTTGTCTCGCCACTGAAGTGGTCCAGTACGTTGGCGCTATCGACAGGTGGGGGGAGGTAAGATTCATTTACAGGTTCTACACAACCATCAACTTCCACCTTCTCCTGTTTTACTTTGCCCTTGGTGTCTACTTGTCGGCCAGGGCGGTGTTCGGCAAGGAAAATGACCAAGCTCGCACCAGCCCCAACTTTTTGGAAAAGCTGTTCTATGTTACTATGGAGGTGGAGTATCCTTCTACCATCTTGATATGCGTTGTCGTGTGGGCTGTCCTCTTTCCGCCTGCGGCAGCAAAAGGCTTTTCGTCGGAAGTGGTTCACTTTGTTTCACTCGTTCAACACGCTGCAAACGTGGTCTTCATGGGAATTGACTTTCTGCTAAACGGGCTTGTCTTTCGCGCTTCTCATTTCGGGTACGTCGCAATTTGGGGCTCCATCTACTTGTTCTATCACAACGTCATTATGCTCGTAGAATACTCGCTGGATATGCCTCACTCACCTTCCTATGGATTCCTTACCTCCTCTTCGCCACTGCTTGGGGTATGGATCGTTGGCTTGCTTATCGCGATGGCTTTCTTTTACGCCCTCACGTACGTGCAAAACAGATGCAAGCCGTCCACTGCTGACCAGAGCATGTCCAGTGACCTCACTTACGCAGATACGAAGGCGTAATAGCTGTATGCTTGGGTGGTCAAGAACGAACTTTAGGTTCGAACAACTTTGGAGAATTCGTGATCTATTTTAAAAATGTATGTTCAGTTCTGTTTTAAACTCTTTGCGCGATTTAGCCGGTTCGTTAAGCACAGCTTTGTAAAACGTGAGGCACACAAAGTGACGATGGAATATTGATTGAAACAGCGACGGGGAAAGCACGATGCATACGTACGTGAACTTTTCCTGAAATGTAGTAGCGAGTAAGAGAAGCAAAATCAAACGAGAGGCACGGTTTCTTGCTCAAGAAAACGCCCAGCGAACGCTGCGGCAGCCATGAAAAGAGTCGCGGCCCACAGACAAACTGCAAGGCCAAACTCGTCCTTGGTGTATTGATAGATGACCCCCGACAAAAGTGTACCAACTAGTCGCCCACCTGCGTTTGCCATGTAATAAAAGCCAAGGTCCATTGCCGCCTTGTCTTTGCCTGAATACCTCACGATGAGATAGCTATGTATGGACGAATTTGTGGCGAATATAAGAGCAAAGATTACAAGACCGACAATGAGCACGGTGGCAACAGCAGCTTCTGAACCGTCTGTCAAAGTGTTCAAGTAGTGCCGGTACACACCATACATAGCAAAAGACCACACGAACAGCTGAATGGAATTTCCAATCGCCCAGGAGACCACATGCTTTTTGCGACAAGGAAACAACACACCGAATCGTCAGCCCACAGTGGAAGAAGTCTCATCTTTAGGATAGAGAGGCAAAGCTTCCTCTAAAAAAACTTACCTTTTCCTTGGGAGCACCATCGAAGCGAAGGCATCGGCCCAACATGGACTTGGAATCCCTGGCCTTGAAGAGCTGCGTTGTCATCGTTTGAAAGTTGCCGT
Source organism: Parietichytrium sp. I65-24A (assembly GCA_012862575.1). Lineage (NCBI taxonomy): Eukaryota > Bigyra > Thraustochytrida > Thraustochytriidae > Parietichytrium > Parietichytrium sp. I65-24A. Next base: position 84,486 of record BLSF01000067.1, read on the forward strand.
ACAGAATAATGTACCCTCCTAGGAACACGCCAATCCAGTATTCCTCCCAGTTTAGCATGCTCCTTAGGAAAATGGGAGCGGCAATTTCGAACCAGACGTCGCGACTTCCGAAAAGGAAGAGCCTGGCCAAAGAAAGAACATTTACATTGTGAGACTTTTTCAAGAGGTCCCACGTGAAGGCCTTGAGCTTGGACTTGCCTCTGCCCAGAGCACGGTCCATGAAGAGGAGGGGGATGGGAATAATTGCCAGCACCACCCCCATCATCAGCCCGATCGCGACCTCAAAAGTCGTAAAAGCCACCAGAATAGCACCGAGCAGATGACCTACGCCTTTGAGCGTATTTTTCATACCAGTCACCCATGCCACCACTTTGAAGAGCCTATCGTGGTCGTCAGGCTTGGTAACCAGCTTGGGAACGGTCTTGCAACTCAGCTTCATAAAGTCTTTGCTCACTCCAGAGAGCATCTGACAGAACGTAATGTACACAGCCATTTCAATGCGCTTGTCTGGCGGGGCGAAGGTCTGCGTCGCTCCAAAGATAGGATTCACCATGAAAAGCATGATGAGCCCGACAAGCTGGAGTACAAGCGACACAAACAAAGTGAACTTAAGCCCCTGCTTCGTCGCCGGGATGGCCCCGAACAAATTTGTAACAACGCCGGCTAGCTCGTACAGCGAAAACATAAAAGCAATCTGCACCGCCGAAAACCCCAAGTTGGCAGCATGCAACAGCACAATCACCCGAATGGCTCCGTCCGTGATCGTAAACATGTTAAACGAGTACATCGTCGCGTACAGATTTCTCAGCGGCGCCACCTCAACCTCCACCTCGCTCTTTCCCGCATCCTTACCATTTCCAACATCCTCCACTTCGTCCAGCACCGTGCCTTCCAGCACTATCGACGTTTGCTCTTCCCCTGGACCACCGCCCACCTTTCCTCTGCTCCCCTCCTCCCCTTCCATCTCTCTCTCTCTTTGTCTCTTTATCTCTTTGTCTCTTTGTCTCTTTATCTCTTTATCTTTCGCTGCCTCTTGCTGCCCTTGCTCTCTGCGCGTGTTGGCGCATTGCCAATGAATATGGGTCCCCGACTGTGAGCACTTACAGTGAACACTGTACTCGAGTACCTTTTCCCTTCCAGTACTTGTTCAATGAAGTACTTTCCAAACTTATTCCAATTTGCTTTTGTTTGACTGACTGACTGACTGACTGTGATGAATTGTGCATGGCACACATGGCACCTTCTCTACCGCTCACTTAGCTCCTTCAGATAGTATTCAACCCTCCACGCGGCTTGCATAGAAGGTGTTAGAGTTGCGCCTATTTGTGGCTGGTGCAAGGGAGGCTGGGAATCACTAGCGCCGGGGAACGTGGTGGTGGGAGGAGTAGGATAGAATAGCTGCCGTTAGTGGTCTCGGTTTTATCGTCTGTGATATTTCTCCGGATGGCAGGCTGAGACTGTAGAAATGTTTATTGAATCTTGCGTCGTAAAGATCTTGATTGGTTGATCAAAATTCAGTTGAACAACAAACGATCAAGAGGTTCAATGGCTTCATAGTTTTAACTAAATTTTGTTCATCAGTAAAATAACTGCAAGAACCCAACGTGAAGGAACAACCAACCCAACAACTCCGCCCGCACGGCACGATTGGCCTATGCAATAGATTAGAAGACCAGTAAGCTCCGCAGAAAACTGCGAGATTCGTTGGCTTCCCGAATTGAATAAAATCGGCTGATGAGTGGCCAGGAATAGCTAGCTGTGGGATAGACACGGTGATTTGGGGGTTTATGTAATGTATGGGAGAATACCCGACATAGGAGCATGTTAAGGTTTCCCTATGTCCCTCCGGAAGAGTTGGAAATGACTTTTTGTCCGAGTCTAGCACACCATAAGGATTTGTATTGAGCGAATAAGCGAAGACTTCCAAGGACTTTCGAGACCTCCAGAAACTTCGCGAACCTTCTTTCGAAACCTCCCGAAACTTCGCGAACCTTCTTTCGAAACCTCCAGAAACTTCGCGAACCTTCTTTCGAAACCTCCAGAAACTTCGCGAATGTTCGGTGAGAATCTCATCTTGTTCAGAATTCAGAATTCAGAATTTTGACGAGGCCAAAGCTTCCCAGATGCCTGCAGACCCCGAACACAAGTTGAAAAGCAAAACAACAAAAAGGAACGAAACGCGAAACGCAAGAGCAAAACGCGAAAAGTAAAAGGTGAAGAACAAGCAACAAACCACAATCGTTTACAAGACAGGAACAGCAAGAGAAACAATGGGCTCAGAGAACGTCTTCATGTCAAGCGACTCCATGCCGCAACCATCGCAGCGAGCGACCGGAAAGGACAGCAAGTTCCACGATCAGGAGGCGCACCAGATGCCCCAAGAGTCGATTCCAGAGCCTATGGAGACCGAGGACTTTGGTGAAGAAAAGATGGAGGAGGCATTGGAACCAAAGTTCCCAAACGTGGAGGTGATTTTTCTTGCAGATACCACCGGAAAAATGGACCTTGAATTGATTCATAAACTGTACAAGACGTCCCAAATCATTCCCCTCTCGGAACTCGAGACGCAAATTGAGGCCTGTGGTCAAAAGGCGATGCCGCAACTCCTCTTCGTAAACGCCACTCCATCGCAGAAGGAATTCGAGCACTTCGACAAGCTCGCGGTGTGCTCCATGACCATCGAGATTGTGGATCTGTACGGGCCATCAGTTGAAATGGAGGAATCGGAGAAGCTCAAGCTCCGCCGCATCTACATTGACACAGAGAAAGCGACAGCATTTGACGTCCTGCAGTCTGCGAGATGCGCACTCGACAACCCACATCTTGACATCCTTGAGGTGAGGTAATCAAAAGTTCAGTATGACTGCTCTTGTAATTTAGTCGAACTTGAATGCACTGTCAAAAAAGTAATCATGCATTGTATTTATAAAAATAAGCAGTTGTAAAATATAGATCTTCAAATCCAATGTGTTACAAATCATGAACAGAAACCATTTGTGCAAGCGCGGTACTCTACATACCGGTACAATAAACAAACACGGCGAATTGAGAGACGGAATAAAACATTCATTTTAAGGATTTCAAATTTAAGAAATGGCAATACAACTCTACAACTATGCGGAAGTGGCAGCTTGGACAAAGCTACGGGCGCGAGCCTTGACATTCTCCACGTCCTCTTCAGTGCCGTGATCAGTCTCATATACAAGCCACTTCTTGAAGAATGCCCTTGTCTTTTTGACGCTCATTTTGGTGGAAGTTACTCTCTCGAAGAGCTGTCGGACACGATTCTTGTCCCCTCCTCCAAATTTGATCTCCAAGTCAATGTATTGATGCCAAAGGTCGTTTCGCTTTGGGGCCTTGCCAATAATCTCTTCGCACATAGTACGCGCGCGTTCCTTGGATCCGCCGGTTTCAGTTTTAGTGTATTCAAAGCGAGCATAGGCTAAGTACACGAATAGGTGCTTCCTCTCTGGGAGGCTCTTGAGAGCAGACTGCAGTAAAGTTTTCGCTTCTTGCACTTGGCCCTGGTTAAACTTGAGTTCGATGCGCCTGACCCAGGCCACCTTGCTCTCGCCTTTCTTTGCCTTGACAGCCTTTCGCAAGGCGTCGTCAGCTTTGTCAAACTCCTTTCCAGCCTCGTACATATCTGCAATGCGCATGTAGGCGTGTTTTGGCTCCATCTGCGGAAGCATACGCCGAATGACCTCCTCTACCTGCTCTTCGGTGCCAAACTTGTACTCAAGTTCCATCAAAGCGTACCATACGTTCTGTTTCTCCTGCTCCTCGCGATAATTGATCGTGCGAAGCGCTCTTTCCGCAATCGCGCGGGCTTGATCTATCTCTGTCAAAGCAGTCTGGAAAGCCATATACTGAATCCACAAAAGCGACGAGTTTGGCATACCCAGCAACAGGCGCTCGAAGTCGTCCACAGAACCTGGAGAGTCATCGTCGTCGAGTTTGGCGTTCTCTTTGGCGACCAGCTCGGCCTCCTCAATCTTCTTTTGGCGCTGGCGAGACTTGGAGAGGTCTTTCTTGCTCATTGCATTGCTTCCAGACTCACCTTCGTCGGCTCCGGTTCCATCGTCCTTCTCATCGTCCGAGTCATCTCCATCCTTGGCTGATCCAGGATTCACAATGTCCCATGATTTTCCTTTGCCTTTCATCTTTTGGAGGGCATCTTGAAGCGAGAGGACTGGCGCGTCTGCGTTGGGACTTTCATCATCATCCTCTTCTTCCATTTCTTGGGATCCATCCTCATCCTCATCCTCATCTTCATCCTCATCCTCATCGTCGTCATCTTCATCCTCGTCCTCCTCGCCACCATCGCTACTGTCGCCATCTTGCGCGACTTTCATTTCCATATCATCATCTTCGTCGTCACTATCACTATCTGAAAGAGCCTCCAGGATTTTCTTCTTGCTAAGCTGGGCCTCCTCGGATTCCTCGTCAGAGCTTTCCTCGTCACTGTCTGCCTCTTCATCTCTTTCGCCGGCAAACCACGAAGGTTTCAGGCTCAGCCCAATGCGCTTCTTGTCTTCGTCTACATTCAGAACGTATGCACGGACGCGGTCACCTTTGTTGTAGTTTTGCAGCATCTCTCGAGAAGGGTTGATATCCGCTAGCTCCTTGTAGTAGCACATTCCTTTCAAGCCCGCCGAGTCGTGAATAGACACAAAGAGGCCAAACTCCGTGACGTTATTGACAGTGCCGTCCACCCTGTCCCCAACGGCGATGTTCTCCCAGGTAATGTTTCCGCTGGCAGTTCCAATTACATCGGAGGAGCGAAGACTGAGCACCAGCTTGTTTTCCTTCGAATTCGACGATATCACGCGACCCACGACCAGGGTCCCCACCGTGAACTCTTTGCTCACGTCTTTGACAAACCTGTCCGCGAGCTTGCCTAGTGGCACGATCGATAAGATCGCCCTTGAAATGCGCACAAACACTCCAAATTTGTCCGTGCGTTCTACAAATCCCTTAACAAGCTCGCCCACGTTCGGAAATACTGTCGCCTGCTCGTATTCCGCGTCCACATCTTCCTCGCGAAGCTTGCCCGATGCAGCCTTCTTCAGAAGGCTGGGCTTGAGGCTGACATCTTGCCAGTCCTCCACATCGTGCGAGTTGGTGGCCGCCTTAAGTGCCACGCAGCGCACGAACTGGTCGTGTTTGACGGTCTCGAACGGATTGCTAGCCCAGTCTTCCGCGTCCGCGACCTCGGTCATGCGCAGGCGCAGAAACTGCGTGAGGCCCACCTGCACTTGCACGAAAATCGGGTTCTTCCCTGCTTGTCGCGGCACCACCACGCGGCCCAGCGACACAGTTCCCGCTTCTGCCAGCTCCTTCCTCGCGCGCTTCTCCTCCCCGCGGTGCTGCTGCTTGTCCTCGTCGCTCTTCTCCGTCTCCCGACGCGACCGCTTCTCCTTGGCCGCACACATTCTCGCTCGGTTGATCGATCTATCGATCTATCGATCTTTCCCCTCCTCTCCTTGTTAAGAATTAGTGAATTGGGTTCTCCACAAGCGCGCGGTGCCGCGCTGCTGCTGCTGCTGCTACTGTTCGTGCTGAGGGAAAGGGTCCTCGCGTACGGTTCAGCGCGGAACGTTACAGGCGGGCACTTGCGTTTGGTAGAGGGGCGAGTGGAGAGAATTGAGAGTGGAGAGAGTGGAGAGAGAGGAGCGGCCAGAGAGCCAGGCATAAGCGTTCCGCAGAATGTTCGTGAAGGTTCTTTGAGAACGCGCTTGCTCATGAAGGGCTCCTCCGGAACCTCTTTTTCATTTTAAGGGTCTTACGGCCTTACCATGCCTTGCCACTAATTAGAATATATTAGAATAATTGGAAGAAGTCAAATAGCTGCAGGGGTAGGTAGTACTGAGTACACGCATAGTGAAAGTGAATGCATCTCGTCCGAAATCACGTTGTGTTTGTTTTTGGAGAGATTTGATTTGACTGAGTCTGCTGAGATCATTGTGAGATGCACACCTTGACTGTGAACATCTGTGAACGCGAGGCCAACGAGGAGAGAAGGCATCTATCTTTCTCTCTTGTTGGCGGCGATCAAGTAACTAAGAGAATGGGTTGCGTGCTTCTGCACGGTACTGAGTACTAGCTAAAGTGCCACCGGGTACAAGTTAGCAACGAATAAATTCACAGTTGAACAATGCAAGTGTGAATCACAGTACAAGTAGAAAACGTGTTTAGAGTTTCCTCCATCTCCAAGTTTATCGACATGAGAGGATCATTGACTCTAACTTATTGACACAGTGAGAAGCGCTGCGCGGGTGAGCACGACATACTCGTGCGGCAGTGTCCAGACACTTGGAGACATACTTGTGGACAGCAACATAGGCTTTGGAACTAAACAGAAAGGCAGATTGGAATACACTGGCTCCGCAGGCGGGAGCGAATGAAAATGAGCCACCTGGAAAGACAGCTGAGCGCTCGCAGCCAGAGCGCGCAGCAGTGCCTGCACGAGTTGGACGTGAAGCTGAAGGGAACGGAGTCGCGGTTCGTAGAACTGGTGACGCTTGTGTCTCAGAACCCTCAAGTGGACAAGCTGAAAAAGGTTAAGGATGAGCTGGCGCTCATGGTGGGAGCGTAAGTTTTGAACTGGATGTTGCTGGAGAGGATGCGAAATTCCAGATTTCTAAGTTATGCGCGTTAATACTTTGTTGCACTTCAGAATTGACAAGTTGCAAATGAATGGCATTGATTCGGTCATGGTGAGTTGAACTCAACTCGGGGGTTTGTTTGGAGCTGGGAAAAGGCACTAACATCAGGAAATATAATTTTCTTTGGCAAACTCAGGTCGGTCACTTGGAAAGCGGGAAAGAAGAAGCCAAGGCCCATCGAAGAGAACTAAACAAGCGCGCAGAGGTGCTCAGCGAACGCGTCAAAGAACTGCATCGCGCGATTGCCGAACATCTTCAGGCCAAAGTCTAGTGAATAGGTAAAGATCTCCAGAGAAGACTTTCAATGTACATAAAGTCCGATGATCACTACAGAGCACCACAAACCCTCCTACGGTTTTCGTGTTCACCAACGCAAAAAGCGTTCAATACAGTTAGACACAACCAAAGAACACTTCCCTTGTCGACAACACTTTTTTTCTTTCGACTTTCTAGCGGGACAGCAACTGCCAGCACCAACTTACAGAAATGAAATTTACTTCTGCGGCACTATCCAAATTTGATTCCCACAGACAATGCGACGCGACTCGTACTGTCTGACTGCGATTTTCTCCAAGATTTGTTTGCACAATTACCTTGTACCGCGAAAAATTGAGCTCTACGCGATACGACAAAACATTAGCACCTGAAACCACGATCGCTTTCGCGTACATTCATGCTGCCAAGCAACTCACCTCGAAGCTTCTCCATGACCAGATTTGTGACAGATTGAGATAGCTCTGTGTTGCGCTCTTTTTCTTCGCTCCAAGACTTGCCTCTCAAGTACTCCTGGACCACTTGCGTGCACGTTTCCTCCACCTTATTTTTCGTAAACCTGCACACCACGACCGCCAACAGTCAGATTGTGCACGAATCCCCACCACCCCGTCCGCCCGCAGCAGCCAGCCGCCAGCAGCCACTTACCGATTGTCCATCACAGGGTCCACCTCAAAAGAGGGCTGTTGAATGCGAATCACGCGAATGTTGCTCTCCTCCATCTTGATGATCACCCTCTGCTGATCCAACTTCCAAGTCCCAAATCTATTCCAGCACGTGCGCCAGCCCGTCAGCTACCGTGCCTCCGTCGGACGTTTCCCTTGCCCCTACCTTCTTCTCTCCTTCGAATTGCTTCTTCTCCGAAGCAAAACACTTGTCAACCACTTCTCTCTCTCTCTCTCTCTCTCTCTCTCGTTTTCTCTTTCAACTCTTTCATTTACTTAAATTCGCGTTCCCATTATTTCCCATTCCAAAATCTCTGTCACTATGGTCTTAGTCGCGCACCCAGCTCATAGCGTAGCACCCCGAGCACGTCCTAGGAAAGATAAGAAAGTCAACGGACGGACCGTTGTCAGATGCGTTCCGCACTCAGGAACCCGAATGCGCGGGAACCAAGCGGAAAGCGAAGCAAACCTCGTCTCAATGAGTTCTTCCCACTACCGCCCGTCGTAATGCCGGAGCACGTATAACTGCTGCCTAGCCACCTGAGGAACCTTCCTACGAGCGATCAACGAACCGCTTCCTCCCACTAACCAACGGACTACCATACCGCGTAGTAGCCTGAGCGAACCGTCAGAGAAGCACAATCCTCAGCAAGCCGTGGCCCGTACAGTTAGTTAGAGCAAACTCTAAAAAGCAAGCGAACATTCGTCTGATCCTCGGCGTGGAACAGAGAGGAAAGGATGATGAAAAAGATGCAACAACAACAAGAACAACAACAACAGCAAGAGCAAGAGCAAGGCATACATACTCAGGTGACAGAAGGAGAGCAAAGTATTGGGTCCAAGAGACCACGAGACCACGAGACCACGAGACCACGGAGAAGTCGATCAAAGATATCAATCAAATTGACTGCCAAACAAATCGGGTTTCGCCGGTCGTGAGTCATTGAATCGATTCAGTCGATTGGTGGATCGGTCGCGCTCGGTTGCTGACGTCTCGGAAAGAGACGATACAATCTCCGCGAAGAAAGTAAGGAGGCAAGGCACGCATTTGCATTTGCATTTGCAGCGTTCAAAAGTAATTGTGGCGCTGCGCGAGTGAGTGAGTGAGTGAGTGAGCAAGCAAAATGGGTGATTCGGCATATTCTTTCAGTTTGACGACGTTCAGCCCTTCGGGCAAGCTATTGCAGATTGAGCACGCTCTTAACGCAGTGAACAAGAAGGGAAAGACGTCGTTGGGCATTCGTGCCACGAACGGTGTTGTGCTGGCAACCAGCAAGAAGGTCCCTTCGCTGGTGGACGTCTCTGGCTTTCACAAGATCAGCTCGGTAACGGATGCAGTGGGAGTGGTGTACAGCGGTCTTGGCCCGGACTACCGCGTGCTCCTGAAGCGCGCTCGCAAGCACGCACAGGCGTACTACAGGAAGTTCTTGGACCCCATCCCTACTTCCCAGCTGGCGCGCGGCACCGCGCAGGTCATGCAGGAGTACACTCAGGCGGGTGGTGTGCGCCCTTTCGGCGTGTCGCTTCTCATCGCAGGATACGATGACGACGGCCCGCAGCTGTACCAAGCGGACCCGTCTGGCGCCTTCTTCGGCTGGAAGGCAACGGCCATCGGCCAGGACTTTGTGAATGCGCGAACATTTCTGGAGAGGCGCTACAACGACCAAATTGAGCTCGAGGACGCGATTCACACTGCGATACAGACGTTGCGAGAGAGCTTTGAAGGCGAGATGACCGAGCATAACATCGAGATTGGCGTGATTGGAGAGGATCGCAAGTTTAGAGTCCTGACACCTGCTGAGGTCCGTGACTACCTCGACGAGGCCGCTGACTAAACTGCGGAAGGGAGGAATTATATTATAGTAACCATCAACCGAAGACTCATTCCCTTTGTGAACTTTGCATTTTATGAGAGAATTTGGCTGACAGCCATTCAATGTTCAGGACGTGGCGAAATTTCTTCTTGCGCGGTGCACAGGGAGAGAAAATTGTAAATTGTTTTACGTGTTCCAAGGAACTTGTTGTCGGAGAAGTAAAACCGTCCTGCCCTTTGCCATCATTATCTGTGCGCTCACCAAAAGAAAATGGATTTTTGATTGATTCACTGAACTCTGGTAATAAAAAACTTGACCTGATAAAAGAATTATGCTGTAAGAGACTCAAACTTTTGTTGTCATGAGTTCCGAACTCGCCATTACTTTGGTATCACGAATCTCACTCTGTGCTCGTCGATGTATCGATAGATGCGAACAAAACAAATTGCAATGGTAGGTAAATAGTAGTTCCGGCTAACGTTTGAATGGCGAGCAGTTTAGATCCAAGGGCGTTCCTCAGCAAGACGCTTCTCGTAAGCCTGAATCTTTGCCTCCTTTTGAAGAGTGAGGCCGATATCATCGAGCCCATGCAACAAGCAGTGGCGGCGAAAGGCCTCCACGTCGAAGGGAATCTCCTCGCCAGCCTCGGTTATCACGACCTGTTTTTCGAGGTTCACTTCAAGCTGCTGCTGCTCACTCGCAAGCTTGCTCAGTTTCGCTACTGTCTCTTCTGGCATACGAATAGGGAGGATGCCATTTTTGAAGCAATTGTTGAAGAAAATATCGGCAAAGCTGGTACTTATGATGCAGCGAATGCCAAAGTCAAGAAGTGCCCATGGCGCATGCTCGCGGGAGGACCCGCAGCCAAAGTTGTCCCCAACGATCAGAATGGAGGATTTGCGGTAGGCGTCTTGATTGAGGACGAAAGATGGATTCTCCTTGTCATCTTTTCCGTACCGCATCGAGTAGAATGCAGACTTGCCGAGTCCAGACCTCTTGATTGTCTTCAAGAACTTGGCAGGGATGATCATATCCGTGTCGATGTTTGACAGCGGCATTGGCGCAGCGATCCCTTTGTGGACAGTGAAAGGCTGCATGCCACCTGCAGACGCTGGCTTGGATCCAGCAGCTGCAGAAGAAAAGCTACGCGCGCCCTTTGGGGTGATAAAGTCACGCACATCAGCCAAGCGCCCAGTGATGGCGGCAGCGGCTGCCATTGCCGGACTCACGAGATGAGTGCGTCCGCCAGGCCCTTGGCGCCCCTCAAAGTTGCGGTTGCTCGTAGATGCGCAGCGCTCCCCAGGCGAAAGTTGATCGGCGTTCATACCAAGGCACATTGAACACCCTGGTTCGCGGAAGTCGAACCCTGCATCTCTCAAAACCTGGTCGAGACCCTCCTTGATGGCCTGCTTCTTCACCAAGCCAGACCCCGGCACAATCATTGCGTGCTTGACATTGGGCGCAATCTTCTTGCCCTTGACGACTTCCGCCACTGCGCGGAGGTCTTCAATACGTCCGTTTGTGCATGACCCCACAAAAACTTTGTCGATCTGCACGTCAGTAAGCTTCTGTCCAGGTTTGAGATCCATGTACTCCAACGCGCGGCGGTAGGCAGCCTTCTGAGCTTCAGTTTTCGCCTTCTCTGGGTCTGGCACGAGTCCATTAATCGGGGCCACCATTTCAGGGTTGGTGCCCCATGTGACTTGCGGGCTAATGTCTGCTGCAGCGATGTTCACCTCGGAGTCGTACTTGGCGTCTGGATCCGAAGGCAAGGTCTTCCACCAGGCGACTGCCTTCTCCCACACGTCCCCCTTTGGCGACAGTGGCCTTCCCTTGAGGTAGCTGAAGGTTGTCTCATCTGGCGCAATCATTCCGGCTCTAGCACCAGCCTCAATGGACATGTTGCAGATGCTCATACGGCCCTCCATGGAGAGCTTGCGGATGACGTCTCCGGCAAACTCGATTACATGGCCAGTACCTCCGGCAGTCCCGATAACTCCAATGATGTGCAGCACCACATCCTTGGAAGTTACTCCGACCGGAAGCTCTCCATTCACCGATATCCGCATGCACTTTGCAGGCTTCTGCAACAGCGTTTGCGTGGCCAAGACATGCTCCACCTCAGAAGTGCCGATTCCGAACGCCAGTGCCCCGAACGCACCGTGCGTGCTTGTGTGACTGTCGCCGCAGACTACAGTTGTCCCCGGGAGGGTGAACCCTTGCTCGCCACTGACCACGTGCACGATTCCTTGGTTCTCGTTGTTGAGCGAAAAGTATGGTAGCTTGAACTCCCGGGCGTTCTTGTCCAAGGTCTCCACCTGCAGCAGCGACTCTGGCGACTCGCCGAGCTTTCCCTCCAGACGCTCAGGTCCAGTTGGCACGTTGTGATCAGGAGTCACCAACGTCCTCTTGGGATGGCGGACGGGACGTCCTGCATTCTTGAGCCCTTCAAACGCCTGGGGCGAAGTCACCTCGTGCACCAAATGCCTGTCAATGCCGATCAGGCACGTTCCGTCCTGCTGCGTGTCGATCACGTGCTCCTGCCACACCTTCTCGAACAGCGTGCGGCCAGTGGACAGCTCGCGGCGCACCCATATCTGCTGCACCTGCACCTTGCCTATTCGCTCGAAACACTTTGCGGAAACCCCGCGCACTCCGCGCAGTCCACGACCAGCCAACATTCTCGCGCCGCAAATCCGCAAATCCGCAAACTGACCGACCGTGACCGTAACTGTGACTGCCTTCTCCGCAACAATGACACTCTGCAACTCGCGTTTCCTCTTCCCAGCACTCCCAACTCCTCAAGGCTTATCCCCGCCTCACCCGCTAACTCTAAGCTAGCTTCTGCCCACCCTCTCTCCCTCTCACGCACGCACTACAAACTTACTACAACCTTGGCTCTCCCAGTCCAACTCTCTCTATCTATAGCTATCTTATCAATCTGAGTTTTTCCGTCTCTCTCTCTTTGACCTCCGCTGGCGCAAAGGTAGTCCTCGCTAGCTTATACACCAGGACAACCAAGACGGACCCTTTGCGAAGCGAAATATCTTGCTCTTCCCGAAACAACCGCTCGTGGCCAGGGACTATGGAATGTGGTAATAGAGGGTAGTGCTGCTGGTGCGACGGACCAGTTGATGATGGCCTCTGGGACGCGCCATAGCTCCAGCGACCGCCGCACGTTTTTCCTGCATGGAAATGGGTGTACCAGGTACTCAGTACTCAGTGCTCGGCTCGGTAAGATGCTCACATGTCAGTACAAGTGCAAGGTGGACCTGTTTCGATTGGCAGCTGGTTTAGGCGAATCGTTTGGAGGCTGTCGCATTCGCCCGTCCAGCGACATACGTTGAGCAAAAGCGGCGGGAAAATGCCGCCGGTGCGTGTAATATGAAAGAGCTGCGCATTGTTTACTTTGAGTACACAATTGGATGGCGCATATGTTCAGTGATCAAGTGAAAGTGTGTCTGTCGAGCGATTTTGAGAGAGAACCCAACCCGTTGACTTGCTGCGTGCGAGCAAAGAAGAGAACGCCAAAAGACTAAAACCGAAGAGATAAATTATTGTATTGTGAACAAAGTCAAGAATAAGGAAGAGAAATCAGCAGCTGGTGCCTTTTGCAAAAATGGAGGGCAAATGTGGGAGCGTTTAGCGGAGCGAAGATTGCCCGCAAAGCGAGGCACGCTGAGAGAATGCGTAATTGACTTCGAACTCCAAGTTCGGGAGGCAGGCCACATCAGTTGGGCAGTCGTGGAGAGTGGTGCTGCACTGGCGGAAGCGAATTGGGCGAATGAAGAGATTGTAGTGTTTCTTTGCTGAGATGGCAAGTGTACCATCGCATGGCTGGAAGCCGTAAGGGATAAAGAGCTCCTCGGTCCATACGTTTTTCGTGCTCAGGTACTCGATGGAAATGCCTGGCACGCACATGCTTGATGAAGAACGCTTCGAATAGGAGCTTTCGCTCACGCCGCAGGATGAAGAAGATGCCGAAGAAACAGAGTAGGTTCCCTTGCCCAGCTCAGAAACAACTTGCTCATAGCCATCAGTCTGCAAACGCGCCACACACTGTTTAACCCAGTTGCTCAGCGAAGTGCCTGCAGCGCGCTGGCCTTGGATGGCCTGGCAGTACATCTCACTCCAGCGCATTGCAACGTTGGCTTGGTTCTTGTCAGTAGGCTTGATGTAGTTGATGCACTTTTTCACACGGTCCGGGTCTCCCGGGAACAAGTTTGCGCTTGCGCACCACGTTTTCACGCCGTCGGGAGTGTCGCTGAGGCTGCAGGATGCCGAGACTAGCGCACGGCACAACAGATAACTTGGCTGCATAGACTGCTGGCACAGGTCGTGAATGGCCTGGGCGCGAGTCACCGTCGAGAGACCCTTGGAGATTAGAGCGTTGGATTCGGAGCAGAAACCGCCAGTAGTACTCTGGGTCTCAGAGGTTGGCTGAATCAAGCTTGGGATATCCAGGCGTGCATTCTTCGTCTTGCCGTCCTTGGAGACGGACTGCAAGCAGACCGCGCGAATAAAAGTGTTGGTCGCTGGGTCCACGATTTCGAAATACTTTTGCCTTGATGTGGTGCCTGCCTCAACGTTGATGCTCAAGACAGAGGTGATCGGCGCAGCTCCACTGGAGGAAACCCAAGCCTTCTCCCACTTGCTCTGGAAGCACTGATCAGCAACAAGTGTGTAAGTGCCGCCAAGGTTGGTAATGATGAGCTGCTCAATCACACCGCGCTCGCCGAGGCTGAGCGACACGGAGAGATCACCGTCCGAGAACATCTCCATGGTTGCAAGACCGCTGACAGCCCAATCAGGTTGGCACGGAGAGCCGATGGCACCAATATCAGATCGAGATGTGAGGAGCTTTGCACGAGTTGCATCCCATTTGCAAGCATTTCCAGCGTGGTCCTTCTCAGCAACGCAGAGGCTCTCCTCGACGATGCACTGGTCATTTCTTGCATCGCACAAGAGCCAATTGTCAAGCGAGCCGTCGAACGCGATGCACTCTGGGTCGCCAAAGCATGTGCAGCTCTGGCAGCAGCTTGTCGTGGAGTCGTCCTCCATCACCGTCAACTGCAGGTTGAGCATACCTTCCATCGTCTTGAGCTTGCTGCATTTGGACTTTTGGTCCGCATTGGTCAAGTCGCAGTAAGGGGTGGTGATTGTCAACTCGCGGCAAATGTCTTCCTCGTCAGGGGTTCCAGTAATTTCTGCTGGGGCAGGGCAATTGTGTTCGCAGGATCCCAGGTTGCTCAGGGAATCGCGTGTTTCGCAAAACGCCTGGCCGGTCTCTGCCTGGACACATTCGCCCTGCGACCCACCAGAACTAGTGACCGTGTCCATCTCAGCGCAAGCATCTGGAGCAACTTCACCAGGCGCGCCTTCGTACACGCACACATCCGAGTTGATAGTGATTACCTGTCCGGCCACGGTCATTTCACAAACAATCGCGCCATCGTATGAAACCACTACATTGCCGTCAGTTGCGATGATGGTGAGGAAGACGTCGGTTTCCAAAGGAATATTGTTCGAGGTTGGGACCAAGCACACGTTTTCCGTGCTACCGGAACTTGCGACCACTACTTCGAGCTGTGTACTGCAGTCCTTGACACGAACCTGGACGTACGGCTGATCGCAACCAACTTGCATGAGAACTTGGTCACCTTGTCCGCAAACTGGGTTATTAAAGAGCACTACTGCAGGGATCTGAAAGTCCGGACCAAAGCCAGTCAGAGTCTGCAAGAGGTCCCCAGGAGTAACCACGTCAGTGCAGTAATTGTGTGGTGCAGGGGTGGGAGAATTTGTTGGCGATACGGTCGGCGACACAGTCGGCGACCTGGTTGGTTCTACTGTTGGCATTTCTGTAGGCTGTGGCGTTGGGCAGTCTGCGGTCTCGAAGGTCGTACTAAATTTGACCTGCGATGCGGACATGCACGCGTTTTGCACAACGCACTCCGCACGCAGTCCGCACTGCTTCATCCGGATCTTGCTTGTGAACAGCTCAGGAGCTTCTGCGGCGTTCACCACCATTTGATTGTCGCAAAGAGGCATTGTGTATGGAATAAAGTATTTGTCCACCCACTTATTATTCTTCCAGTACTGAATGGTGACCCCGCGCTCGCAGGACTCGGCGGCCCGGAGGTAGTCCGCGTGGTCAGAGGAGCAAGTGTAACTTGGATTGGAAGCGACCACCATTCCGTTGGACTTGGTGTCGAGGAAGGCCTCCCAACCAAACTGCGAAATATCCGTCATGCATTGATCCACATCAAGTTGGTTTGCCTCGCAAACTAGCGTCGTCCACGCGACCTTGCGATCGGTTGTCGAGCCCGTCTTGAGCATACCCTTGCACTCGCTCACAGTGCTAGCTGAGGTTCTGGCAAGGTCTGCGTGTTCGCACCAGTAGTCCATGAGGTTTTTCATGTTGGACTCGGAGCACGCGCTATCGACCAACGCTTTGCACACCACGAGAAGATCTGGGGCGTTCATCTCCAAGCACTTTGACCAGATGCTCGAGGTCAAGGCGGTACTACCACTTTTTTGCTCAATCGTGTTGGTCACGCAAAAGCCGGTGGAAGCGGCAGGACGGTCACTATTGGTTTCGTACAGCCCTTGGATGTCAAGACGCATTCTCTGCATTGCGGTGGTGCAGGCAATTTCAGCAACAATCCCGGAGCTTTCGTCGACCACCTGCCACCAAACTTCCACGTCATTGGGTAGGGTGTACGACCATGCAGATGGGATCGATGCCCCGGAGGTGGAGGTCCATGCCTTCTTCGGAGTGCTGCTTGACCTAGGGTCATACTCGAAGCATCTCTCGGCGCCCAACTCGAATGTTCCCTCAGAGGTAGTGATTGTAGTGGAGATGATCACTCCGCGCTCCCCCAAGGTAAGTTCCATTTTAAAAGTACCCGTATCGTACATGGTCATCTTCGGGTGTCCAGAGACTGCCCAATCTGCTTGGCATGGGGAACCGGAGACTTCCCAAGACTCCCAAGCCTCGGTCTTTTTCAGCCACTTGCATTTGTTCCCGGCATGGTCCGTCTGCTTTTCGCAAGCTTTTTGGCCCATCTCGCACGATCTCATGCGGCCATCGCAGACCACCCACTCATCGTGTACGCCGCTGAACGAGATGCAGCTTGGATCGCCGTAGCACTTGCAAGTCTCGCAGCAGATTCCAGCGGTGCCTTGATTCTCCATCTCCACATTCAACACGAGGGTGTCCTGAGCCGACAAATATGATGTGCAGCCCGGTGTAATGCTTTCATCGCAGTACGCCGCAGATGTTTCCACGTAGCGGCAAGATTCGCTGGTATCAGTTTGAAGCATCCTGCGTACATCAGTGCCATCCTGCGGGCAGCAGGTCTCGAGCAGAGCCTCCGTGCTCTGCTGACCCATGCTGCTGCACCAAGAGTTTGGTTGCGTGACGACCTCCGATGCGCCAATCCCCGTGCACGCATCTGGCCTTGTCTGGCCGACGGCGTTGCGAGCGGAGAACCCACACAGAACCATTAGCGCGCCGAGGCGCCCCACGACTCCTTTCATCTTAGTCGTCCTTGCCGATCGTGGACGGGTTTTCAACTATTTATTTGAATCTGATATCTTCTTCTTTCCCTTCCCTCCTTGCCTTCGCTGTTTCCTCCTGCGTTGTTCGAGTTTGGGATCTGTCTGTTTCTCTTGCCTGCCATCTTTCCCAGACTCCACCTTGCAAACCTATGGGCAGGCAGCTTTTTTTCATTTCATAATAAACCAATTTACGAAGGTAATAATTTTTTATTATTTTAGATTTCATTTATTTTAATTTCATGGAAACAATCAGATTTGAACTGATAACTTTTTGCTTGCAAAGCAAACACTCTACCGTTAAGTTATGCTCCCTACTGCTTACAAGACTTGAACTTGTACAAATGAACTTTAATAGATCCTAAATCTACCGTGTCTAACCATTCCATATTTAAATTTATAATTACCACGCAAAATCATAATTTATTTAGTTTTTTTACCAAGAGTTAGTTTTCCCCAAGGGCTTACTGGATGCTTCCCAATTCTCCCTTTTCCTTCTCCTCCTCCATGAGGATGATCAATTGGATTTATTGCAACACCACGTACTGAAGGGCGAATATTTCTCCATGCATTTTGTCCAGCTTAGACGGCAAATCCAAGCAAAAGATTTGTTTTAAAAAGAGGTAAAGAAAAACCTTCCGTTAGTACCTTAGAGCTAGTACACGTATGTGATTTGACAGAATGAAATGTTTGGAAATCGTTGTGATGCAATGGAAACAGCGCTCGAACGAAGAAATTTAGATGAGACTCGCAGGGCTTTGAAAGAGAGCGAGCGAGCGAGCGAGAGAGAGAGTGTATGCGTTTGGGAGGGAGAGAGAGAGAGAGTAAGACAGAAGAAGAATGGGAGGAGGAGAAAATGACAGCGCTGTGAGCTGGGCCAGCTTCTTCCTCTCGGCTCTTCCGCTCTTTTGCTCTTTTGCTCTTTCGTTACATTCGCACGAAGTGCGCAACTCGCCTCTTTTGTTTCTCTCCTTCTCTCTTTGGATTAATTTCATTTACACTTATTGTGAGCACTCACAGTCAGTACTGGTATACCCAACAGCACACAGGAACCAGGATTCACCTCCAAAAGATGTCTGTCTAGCCAGGCGTGTTCCTCGGGCTTTCAATCGATTCCGTCGGGGCGACCAGTTCGCTCATGGCCTCTGGTTGTGGCTGTGGTTGTGGCTGTGGCTCTGGAACACGACGTGGTTGTTTGTCTTAGACATGGTGTAAAGTTCGCTTGTCTCCTCTGTCAGACATTGTCAGACTTGACCGCCACGATAGCGAAGGTCTGCTGAACAGGCTGAGGCTGGTGGCGACTTTGCGCTCTTTGCAGCGCAGCCAAGTATCCACAAGCATGCACTGACATTTTCGAGCTGGCTGGGAGTGAGCCATTTCCATAAGACAACGTTTCTCAGTTCTTCTTTCCATCTCTCCTCTCTCTGTTTGTGCTATTGGCATTGACTCTGTTCTTCACTCAATTCTTCTGAACCGCAATTCTTCTTCTTCTTCTTCTTCTTCTTCACCCTGAAGCTCCTGTGTTACAGGAACCGCACAAAAAGAATGATATCGTGATATCGTGGAGCTGTAGCAAGCGGTAGGTTGCGCCCGTTCGCACAGTGGAGCCCGGCTGGCGTCACGAAACAAAAACACTGTTCCACAATCACACGAAACAATACTGGGCATCTAGTACTCAGTACCAAACTTCTCAGAACGATGCATTGATTGATTTCTCCTTGATTTTCTGTCTCCATTCTGAATCCTGGTTGTCCACGACATTAAAAGACATATTGCAGTCGAATCTTTTTCACTTTTCACTCGCCCGGCCGGTAGCTAGTACTCAGTGCTCAGTACCGCTCACCGCGATCACCGCGATCACCGAGATTGCCGCGATCGCAGCTCGAAGGCTGGTCACCTCTCTCTCGCGGTGGCAGTATTCGCAGTGTTCGCATGTATTCGCTACTCAAGTCTCGCGACGTGTTTCTCTCGTTCCCGTCCAAGCCTACCTTTCTGTGTAGTTGGCATTAGTCGGCAGGCACAAAACCCTTTCATTGTCTAACGAGAGCGTCAAACAATTCCGCAGAGTCAACGCGAGTCGATCAAGGTTTCTCTCGTTTGGGTCGGTACTCGAGTACTGATAAATTATATCAAAATGCCTGCCTGCTCGTGAGGGAGAAGCGCTTGCTGCGTGTTGCTTGCGGACGTTGGAGCGAGCGCGTGGGCTATGATGGGCTATGTTGCAAAAGTTCCGGATTCTGACATTCTCTAAACTTCTGTTCAACTCACAGTTTCGGTAGAAGAGCCCAAAATGTCAAGCTCATGAGGCGTCTCTAGACTAGAAGCTCTGGAAGGAGTTCAAATGCAGAATTCAGAATTTAGAATGGGTGAGTGAGTGGCTCAGTCGTGAATCAAGATTTGGAGTACAATTTTATGGAAGTGCTGCAGTATCTGTGCCCGAACCACAGTCGAAGAACATCAGCAATCTCTTGATTTTGTCTACACTAGAGCGAGTGATTCAGAATACAGAATTTCAGAATTTCTGAAATTCTGAATTGTGTGAATGATTGATCGACACAACAGCGGAGGATCGTAAATGAACAAAAAGTCCCAAAGTGTTTTCCGAAGTAATTTCTTCGAAATTCACACTCTTAAAAGAGGCTTGCCTCGGGCGGCTCTCTTTTTCAAAATCGCAAAACTAATAGCAGCCGAATGCGAGATGCTCAGAGCCGCGTGAAGCTTGATAACGGCGACTCTACCCCTGATACTCACATCAATACCTGTCTTTTCCGTGGACTGTGGCCACACCGTGTGACTCCGGCACAATAGTCGCACGTCTTAGTCTTGCTGTGGATCGTCTGTGGGGACGAAAGAGGGAGAGAGATGGATAGGCTTGCGTGGCTTTTCGCGCTGGCTCACTGGGACTTCAAAGACTTCAAAGATTTACTCTCTAAAGATATTTTTTACCTCTACCACAGTATTAATAGAGGGCAATGGCGAACGGGTACTCGCTCATAGTAAGGCACTACTAACATATCAGTGAATTTTGACTGCAGCAATGCGCGAGATGGTGGTTGCCTGCGAGTTTACTGCTGTGATAGAAAGACCAACCGTGACGTGTACTACGCAGCCTCACGCAGGGGATTGCTGTGGAGTGCTCTTGGGCACGTGTCGAAAGAGGAAAACAAAAAAAGTTGATTCTGAAACTCTTTGACGAAACTCACTCCGAGTTGGACTGTGCTGCAGGCCGGCTTCAGCTTGGTGCATTTTCCTCCCTCTCTCTTTCCTTTCCTTCTATCTTTCACAGTCAAACCTGTTTTCTCTTTTGGATTGCGCACAGCCAAAGCTTTCAGCTCTCCGCAACGTGACTCGCACGGTCGCTTGCTCTTCAGTTACAAAGAGTCCGAGGAGCCCGAGGCCAAGGCTTCAGTCGAGCCAAACCATTTACTTCAGAATGCTTGGCAACTTTCAAGTCAACAAAACCCAAAGAAATAATTCAACAAACGAAATCGAGACGAAGAAAAAAGGATCGAAGAGGAGCTAGTCCGAACCTTGTCCTATTGTATATGATGGCCGCGGATTAGTGCATCCGCCCGCACTTGTTTGGCAAGGAAGTTTCGGCGAGAAGATCCGAGTGCTCTGCAATCTCTGCAAGCTCTCAGCAAGTGCGGCCACACCGTCACGCACGCTCAACAAAAAACTTCCGCACGGTCATGTCCTGCACATGACCGTGCCGCTACCGGATCCCGCTTGGCCAGAGTAAAAGTACATGTTGCTCAATGCCCCATTCAGACTGGCTGTTTGGTTGTGATGGGATGTGATGGGTCGATTGGTTGATTGAGATTTTGAGATTGAGATCGACAGCGAAGCTTTTTACGGTAGCAGTACCTCACAGGCTATCAAAATCAGAAAATCAGGAATCAGAAAAAGCGAGCCCAAACATGGCCCACTTTTTCTCGCAGAATAATTGACAGCGTGAGAAAAGCGATAAGGTGGGTCACGGAAAACGCCCACTTTCTCCAGCCTTTGTGTCGCTTTCACGCGGCCCAGGTAGAAGCCCAGGCACAAGGGTGCGACGGTCTGCGACCCATGGTCCACGGGACGTACAGCAAAGCCGTTCCAAAAGCAGGTGCCGCGGCTTACGGATGAGATTGCGTGAGGCTCAAAGCATCTTGAATCATATTCACAGTCAGTTCAGATTATTCAGATGCTTGACGGGGAAAGAGATTAAAGGCTTGTCGACGAAACAAACAACAAATAACAAAAAGAGATTCGAGCCAAGGACTTGGTCAAAGCACTCCAGAATCCTGAATTCACTGTCACATCCTGATACTCAACTTCTTTACACAAGTTTTGAACCTGAACTATGCCGGACTGAATGTGAATGACAACTCTCACTGTGGCACAACCACGTTGCGAAGTTTTCCAATCCTGACAGATTCACAGTGCAACATGGACGAAGGCCGCGCGTGGTCCCTTGACATGTCCAGCTCTCTCTCTCTCTCTCTCTCTTCTCGGGGGCCAAGAGGGACACGCACATTACACCACAGCCACTTGTCAAATTGCTGCCCCAAATTGTCCACACGGTGTCTGTTAGTTGTTCTCTTGACCACTAATTGCTTGCGCCTTTTGCGCCTGCGGAAGGCAGTGAGTGAGTGGGTCCGCAAATATTCGTCATTCGGAATATCGGAAACAGCACCAAAAAATGGAAATGGATGCTCCTCCTTCTCCCAAGCAAGCAACTGAGGTGAAGCGCAAGGAAGAGCTTTTGCGAGCCAAAAGTGTAAACGAGTATGTTAAAAATGATTGTCGTTGCTTTTGTAAAATTGTCAACCAATGATGAACAGTTTTAGTTACATTAAATTGAAGCAGTAATCACTCTGAATTCTGATACTTCGGGAACGAACCCAAGTAGCACGCTCTCCAGCTCCTCCGTCGAACCCGCGTCTATTTGACGTAGATACCTCCCTTCCGAAGATTCGTTGGAGTCGCGCTAGTTACGTACCACTGGCATAAAAGGAACTAATTGGTTGCAAGAGATCGATCGATCATCGGGAGCGAGCAAACTATGGTTCATTGGGTTCGGAACTCGCGCGTGAACAGCGCTTCGTTCCTCAAATGTCCACCGTAAGCCGCGAGGAATGGGGTCAGTCTCGCTTGGAACCCAAGTGCATATGGCGGGCTGAGCTGGTCATCAACAAAAGAGTGCACGAGGAAACACGGTAACTCGTCAGACGAGATGCGTCGATATTGAATGTTTTTAGAGTCCTTTGTTGTAGTAGACAGTTGTGATCTGCTTGTTTTCGCTCTTTTCCAAGAGTTCCTGGAGCTCGGGTTCCAACTCGGAGACCTGCAATGAGCCAATCTGTGGGAAGTAGGCAACAGCGGCAGGAAGACCAAAGCCGAACGAAATGATGGTCACCAGGGTGGTGAATGGCAAAGCGAATCCGGGAGAGGCGGCGCACATGGTCGAAAACGGTGGCAGGGAAACAGTTGCTGCTGGGAGAAAGAACACTGGGATCTGCAAAAGCGCACGAGAGAAGACGGTCTCCTCGACTGCTTTCTTGGCAGCAATGGAAGATCTTTTGCCGTCAATCAGAGTGTTTCCTTCCTTGTCGGTGATGGACACGCCGCTTGCAATCTCTGGGCTCCTCATAATGTAGCAATTAGAGCAGCTGGCGACTATGCTCGATGGGAAGGCTACAAATTTCATGAGATTCTGTGCTTGCTGAGGAGAATACCGTCTTTTGATGAACTGACTAAGACCAAAGGCCACGGTGAGTGCAGCCCCAACGGCAGCAGAGTACGAAGTCATGAGAGTGTCGTTGGAAGTTGGCGAGCTTGCGTTTCTGTTGAAGTAGTTGACAAGAGCATTCTGGCTCTGGTTAATCCAGTTCCAAAACAACAGGGCAGGGGTGCTGCTGGAGACCATCATGGCAACACAGACCGGTCCATTGAAAGGCACATAGCCACTCATGCGGAAAGGCTCGGGGATAATCTCCTTGGTGTCAGGATGAACTGCCGATTCCACAAGTTTTCGGGCTCCCCAAAGTTCCTTGTCAGTGGTCTGCCCGCGCTCGCCTTTCTTAAATTTCTCCAAAAGTGCCTGTGCGCTCCTGATCTCGCCTTCCCTTGCCAGAAGGGTCGCTGGATCGCAGTTTGTCAGTTGCTTGGCAAACCGGCCCTTCATCGTGGAGAGATCGAACCTCTCCCCCTGCAGGGAGAATGGCGGAGCAGGCACGTTCTCCTCTACCGCGCGCACCCCAAACGCAACCGCTACGACCCCAACAGTGGCCGCGGCTGACGCCGACGCAACATTCTTCAGGCTCAACATCCTGCTTCTTCACGCGTTCCTCGCGAGCTCGACGGACAGACAGACAGACAGACAGACGAAACGTACACACACGCACACCGTAGGTGTCAACAGCAGTCAAGCGCACAGTCACTCAGGCAAAAGCTCCTTCCGCGGTCCGGCGCCAGCTTTCGCGGACGAATCAACTGCTGTGCAACGCAACACAACGCAACCCACACGTATGAGACACCTTTCGAAAAATGTGCAGCGCGTCGGCAGGCGAGTGGGTTTCGTATTCTTGCCGTTCGTCTCGGTCACGTCCCGCCCAACGCAGTTTTAGGCTCTCATACAGTAGCGGGATAATTCTACGCACCACCAAGCGTGCGGCCAGCCTTTTTCTTTTCCTCTCTGGTACTAGTACCCATTTCATCACTCATTTCACTGGAGGATGAGTAGGATGAGCTCTTGTTGTTGCATGTTGCTGCTGCTGCTGTTCCAAGTTGACGAGTTGTCGAGTTCGCAATTATCGAGTAAATTTGTGCGCCAAACTCACGCCAGACACACGCGCACTCCAGCGATGCCACATGGGAAACTAACAGCGGACAACAACCAGAATTCAGAATTAAGAATTAAGAATTAAGAATTAAGAACGAAGCGCGAGAGGATCAACATGCATCAACCCTCAGCTTTATGCTTCGCATGAACAAATGAACGTCCGTCTAAGCGAAGGAATGGAAAAGTGTGCAAGGATCTTTTCCGTCGCGACTGTACTGACTGTGAGTACCCCGGTTGTGCAGGCGCACAAGCGGCCGGAAGAAAGAGCGATGCACCTTCACGTCCAGCCACGCCGCGCAGTGCGCTTGCTGGACGGCGGCATGGGCGAAGAGCTCTTTAGACGCGGACTGCAAGACGACCGCAAGACGTGGTCGGCGAGGGCCTTGGTGGAAGAAGAGATGCACAAAGTGGTCAAAGAGGCGCACAAAGCTTTCATGCTGGCCGGATCTGTGTTTGTGACGTGCAACAATTACTCTGTGACGCCGGGTTGCTCTTTCGATAGTTCTAGCATCGCCACGCTTTGCGCAGTAGCGGGTAGACTAGCTCGAGAAGCGGTTGACGAGCTCGCGTTTACCTCACGCGTGAAAGTGCTGGGCTCTTTGCCGCCTTTGGTCGAGTCATATCGCCCCGACCTGATTAAACCACACGAGGAGGGAAGAGACGTGTACAAGATTGTGGTCGAAGCTATGGACCCTTTCGTTGATGGCTATGTTGCGGAGACATTATCATCCTGCGCAGAAACGAGCCAGGCCGTCGACGCCTTGACTGGTAGCCCAAAAGATTTGTATTGCTCGTGGACCTTAAATGCGGCTGGCAAGCTTCGTAGCAACGAGCCCGTCGCTTCATCCGTGCAATGGCTGGTAAAGTATTGCGCTGAGAAAAACTGCAACTTGAAGGGCGTTTTGTTCAATTGCTGCGAACCCGAAGCTGTTGACAAAGCTCTTGACGAGCTCCGAAGCGCTGCAGTCTTACCGGCGCTTGATGAGATGGGAGTGTCTTATGGGGCATATGCAAACCGCCTCACGCCAGTAAGCGCAGAATGGTCCATGGAAACCTCCACTGCGCCACAGCCCTTTCGAAACGACTTGGCCCCGGAAGCCTATCACCAGTACTGCGAAAGGTGGGTGTCGAAATTCGGCTGTACTCTCGTTGGTGGTTGTTGCGGAATGACCCCTGAGCATATAGAATATCTTCGTAACTCCTTTTCGGCAGCAGGCTGCCTGCAAGACCACGCGTGACATGGCTTGAACCTGCGTCCCCTGCACATGACCACTACAACTTGTACAGTAATCTACACTTCAACTCCCGTTCACAAACCTATTCTCCATCAGTGCCCATGCATTCCGACTCAAGAGTGCCTGATTGTATCAAAACTTTGTATCTTTTTGTGTTGTTTCGAGTTTCGCCCACAACCTCTCAGTGAACAAACTGTAAATCTAATAAAATTGGAAGGTCCACAACACCACAACATGCTCTAGCTTCAGAGCTTTCGAGGAGTGTGAAGTTGTGTGACGTATACGCCCGCGTTTAGGGTCAGGTGCTTAAGGTGTTCTAGTAGATAGTCCTAGTAATGCCCAGCTTTCCTGAGACGAGTCTCTCCTTTCGTTGGGTCTGTCAAACGGCTGACTGAGGTTGGAGACAGAGACTCTGTCCGAGGACCCATCGAGTGCGCGCACATTGGGCCAGAGAGCAGCTTTAAAGTACGCGCTCACTGGTCTCGCAGCATATCTCACTCTGTGCGTAGAACCCTCGCCTCGTCGCGTAGAGTGGGCCGGGCACTGCATGAGTCGTTGAGCTAAGAGCAGCACACGTCGGAGAGGGCGCCACTTGTGTGCGCGAAGGGTCGCAGGTATCGCCATCGATCGATGGCAACCAATTATGCTTCGTAAGTGTAGGCGGGAGTGAGTGATCCGCGGGCCCGAGCTTGACTTGTGTGAGATTGCGATGGAAGCAAGTGCTGACTGATGGATGGATCGATGGAACCTTGTGTTATCATTTGCGTGGGATGTATTCTAGTTTCGATGACCGCGGGAGCGACTGCTCGGACACTCCGAGGGCGAACGTGCGGTCGGGCGAAAGCGTGGCTCTTATAAAAGAAGACGATGTGTTCAATGACTCTCGAGATGAAATGTATGACCATCAGGAGTGGCAGCATGAGGGCCCCCCTCCCTACAATGCCAAAACAGAGCACTTTGTAGACGTTTTGACAGCATCCCCCGGCGAGAAGGGTCCGGCTGTGGAAGAAGCTCGCGGAAGCGGTGAAGCTGAATTCGGCGCCTCACATACCCATCACATATCTGCGCACGGGACACCAACTCGCTACACATCCGTTGATAGCGAAGTGGAGGAGAGAGAAGCTCAGGACACGGTTGAGTCAACCTTGTCCGAAGTACAGGTCCCGCTCTTGGAGGAGCGAGTTTTCGGCCGCAGTAGCGAGCTGGAGAGGATTACAACGCTAGGAGCTCGGGTGAGCCCTATCTGCTGTCCGACATTTCTCTGGAACAGGCGAAGATTCTTCTCTGCGACATTCTTCGCAGCAATGCTATTTGCCAGCCCCATGGCATTCATTCTCTTCTTTCGGTCTACGGAGCTGACTCTGACAACGGGCTCCCTCATTTTCTACTCGCTCTCGCAGACTTTGAACGTCACACAAGCGTTCAAGTTGCACAACACCAACTTTTTTGACGTGGACATAGAGTCAGTGTCGCTGACAACATACTACTACTCTCCTTCCAATCGCCGCTATTTTCAATTCGACAATCCTTCTCCGCAGGAAGACATGGATGTGGTGGTTCGCAACTTTGGCACGGAATCGTTCAATTTGACATATCAGCTTCAAATTAAAAGTCAGCGGGTGATATCTGCGTTGATCGTACCGTGTATGAGCGGGCAGATCGGCCTTGCTTTTCAGGGGTCGATGTCTCTGCGGTTCTTGGGCGGCATATTTCAGCAGCGATGGGGTCCGCAAATGGTGGTGGCGAATTGCACCATGTTGAATACTTCCCCTGAGGAGCAGAACTTCTTTCCAGTAATATCCAGTGCGCTGGGCAAGGCGCCCACTGAATCTTGACATCATGACTGCGGATTTCAGTCTTTTTTTTTGACCATAAAAAAGTCAAACTCGCGAAGATATACCTTGTAAAGCTCGTTGGACTTTGCAGTGCTGAAATGCAGTGGCCACATTTGACATATTGTTCCTTCATTCAGATATTTAATTTCTATCCACACTTTTCACTGCGTTCACGGCGAAAATGATTTTTTTGGGCAGAGGCTTCGGGACACTGATCAAGGAAGAAAAGACGAGTATTTTGCAAATTGAGCGCGGTGACGAACCTCGCTTGTTCTTTTCGAAAAGACAATAGCTTAAAAAAGAACAATAATATTTGGGCTCTAGCAGTCAATGATTCAGGTCTGTCTACACGCGAGTGCTTGTCGCAGAGGCTCCAGCAGAGTTGCCGGAAAATGCTTTGCCGATGGAATTAGTGAACGAACTCGCAAAGGCACTCATTGCGTGCTGTTGCATGGCCCCCTTCACGGAACCTTCCAATCTCTGGCGAGCATATTTGGAGCATTGCCAGTAGCCGTAAATGTTGGAGACATTCAAACCGATTGCCACCAACACGAGCAGGAGCCAGTCAAAATTCAAGATGTTGAGAAAGCCGAACAAGAGCCAAAGTACAACATTGATGTACATCGAGTACCAAAAGATCGGGTAATCTACTCCGCTGACCGAATCAGGGTCCTGAAGATGATTTGGGGAGTTAGAAAATCAGGGGCAACCGGAAAAAAGAGTTTGGATAAACAAGCAAGTACTTACCTCTGCGGACTCGAATCTCCATTGGCTGCTGCCATCCTCTTGCACTTCGTTCCACCACCTCAGACGAACCATGAGCCTCCCGGTGACGTTTTTGACGACCCAAAAGTCGAAGGCAAGGCATACAATACAGAGCACAAATATGACAACAAAGCTGTCCGAAAACCATTTGCCAAAAAGAAACAAGAAGAGTGCAGCAATCTTAAAAGCCACGTGGAAAACCGCTGCCACAGGGTGAGAGGACCTCTTAAACATATCCACGACGTTCTCGCCCCTACCGCTGCCCTGCTGCTGGCCTTGCTGCTGCTGGGCCGTTGCAGCTACTGGAGCGTTGCTAGACATCGAGCCACCTGGAGCATTCACTGAAATGGACTCATCGTCCAAGAAGTTCATCTCTTCGCCGTCTTTGAGTGCCATCTTGAAGCCGGCGTCACTTGCACCCCCAACTGGACGCTCTTATCCCGACAAGCCTGCGAATTTCGCTCCTGCGGCCAAACAAGTCCCCCTTAATCCCCCGCTGTCTGGTGCGTGCCTGCCTTATTGTGCTCCGTCGCGAACGAGCAATTGCGCCCCAAGATGAGTCCCCACTGGCGTCGCACAAGCGAGATAGGTTTTCTGTCTCCTTCTCATCCTGAATGGGCTGATGAGTGGAAGTCATACTGCACATCCTATCATCCCGATAGCCCGTGGGATAAGAGGCACTACTAACGCGAGAGGAGCCAGCTCTGATCGATGATCTGATCAGAGATAATTTCTGTCGGTTTCATTTGACCGATTTCATTTGATAGGAAGCCACAGCCGGTGTCCAACAATGTCAACGCGCTGGACCATATTCGTGTTTGTTTTCGTCTAGACATGCGAGTGCGTCGATTGTCGATCTGTTAAGTGCGCGCGGGTGATATGCTGAAAAAGTTTGCATCAGAGGGGCCTGTGTCTGGCATTTGAGAACTCTTGCGGTCAAAAGGGACTGTGAAAGATCAATTAAACGCAAGGAAAACAGATCGTTTTATTTGCAGTGATGCTAAAAAAAAGACGTCAGGTTGTCGTAACGAAAGATTCCGGGTCCTGCTGAACCGGCTCATAAGTAGCTGCAGGGGGTGCACCTTCGTCCATGCACCACATGACACAGCTGGAGACCATTAAAGCAGGGAGACATAATAGTATTGCGGCCGCCTCGATCAAGTAAGTGGTTACAGCCAACTCTGGATGCCCATCTCGTCGCAAAAGCTCTTTTTCAGCAAGCAGCTGATGCTCGCAAATACACTCTCTAATTGGAGGATCTGGTTTTGGCAAAACACAATTTGATTCGTTGACAGCGATTCGCGCGCTGTCCACGCACTGTATGCTACCGACGAGAGAAACCTTTGGTCTTGGCTCGACACAAAGGGTCTCGGAGTCTGGACAAAGCTGTCGCGGCTCCTCTGCCCGCCAAGTGAAATGGGCCTCGAATCTGTCGTATATATAGGGTTTGGACTGCCATCCGAATATATCCCCCATGGTCAAGCATACATCGGACGCTTCGACCGTATCTCCAGAAAGGTCAAGCCCAACATCTTGGGGCGTAAAACACATCTCCTCGGAAATGACATCGTGAAGGGCAGTCCCTGGACACCCTCGCAAGCGCTCTTTCTCTACACCACCGAACTCACCACTCGCCCAAAGGTAAGGCGAATCTGCGAGACTTTGATTCGCCCACGACTCGTGCAAGGAGTCAATGAATGCATGCAGCGGATAAAAGAAGTTGTCGTTGACAGAGAAGGCACCATCCCAAAAATCTGTGCCCACGATTACAGGATGCGGGGCCCACCAGAATATGTGGTGGAGAAACGGCAGCTCAAGGAGCCCGCAGTTACAATCTCTCGAGGCCGTTTGGCCCGGCACACATGAGCCTGGTTCCGGGCACTTGAGGGACCCAGCACGCCACTCTTTCCCGGTAAATTCCGTCGGCGCGACTTTGCCATACAAAGTCGACACGCGCTGATGCTGAACGACTGAGTCCAAGCCATTCATCCCTTGCATAATTCCAAGAAACACGGCGTGAAAACAGTAGGAAAAAAGCGCTACTCCACAGCCAAGTGAAGCGTAGAGTAGAATGAGAGCCTTCGCGCTCCAGACTGGCTCACGGGAAGGTTTTAGTCTCGCTGGAACGCAGTACCACAACCATGACATGAGGATCAACAAGACAAAGCCAAGCTGGAATGATAGGATCACAGCTAGTGCAGCAGAGTTCTCCGAATCATTGTATGTCCCTGTAAAGATGTGCAAAATGTTATGAGGGCCGAAATCCGCGCCATGTGCAGTGAACCCCTTTCCTTGTACACAGCTGGCGAAGCTTGGAAATGTACCCGCGTAACTGCAATTCCTCATGCCACTTGCAAGTGTACTATGACGGATTGACTTTCCTAGCGCCCACCCTGGATTTCTGCTTATTCCTGGACACGCATTAGGGCTCCATGGACTTCGAAGATATCCGTAGCCATTGGCAAAGGCGGTTCCCCCAAGTTTCTCCTTAAAAGAACGCAAAAGAGAACTCGGCAGTGTTTTTATCGATGGGACCGATGCGTTGAAGACGGGGTCGAGGATACAATAGTTATTATCCGCGTCACCATAAGGGGAGCCCCAGTATTTCCACAACGAGCTCTCGGTGACAGTGCCATGCGTTTCGAAGTCGAGGAAGAAGTCCCAGTACGGCAGGCCGGTGAGGCCTTGCGCCTCTTTTCCGAACGTGGCCAGCACCGCCAATAAAGATCTCTCGAACTCGGCAAGGAGGGCCCGATGAAATACTATTTGATTCCGATCCGTGTGCCCTTGGTCCATGCACTGGTGCGCAGCCGAGACGGCGTGCTTGACCGTCAAGAACTCATAGCTACGATAAGCTTCTCCATACAGCAGCTTTCCCTCCTCAAGGTTCGTGCTGCGCATAACTTTAACCGCATCGACAAAAGCCAAGCGTTGAGCCTCGCTCAGAGTCCTAAACTCCCGGCGCACTCCCATATCTCTCACGATCGCGGTGGGAACATCGTCCAAAACCACCAGGAAAGGCTTTCAGAATCCCGGCAATAACCCGGGCAAGCAGGACAAAGCGGTTTGCAGCTCTTGAAAGCTTTTCAAATCCCCTCGAGTCTTGCGCTGTCTCCGCGCTTCGACACAGTTGGCTCCCGTTCAACGGTGGTGACTCTTCCACTTAAAAAAAAAACACTTTGGCAACGAACAACAACAACAACAACAACAACCACTTTTTCCCTTCCCGTTGCTGGGTGCTTCCTTGCACAATGATAGTTCGTCGTTCGTTCACCTTCTTCTGCATGGAACGTATGGAACGACGAATTGGGTCCGTCGCAACCCTAGTCCAGCGACTGGGAGTGAGCGACAGACATTGTTTTTGATGAGCGAGAATAGCGAGGAGGCTTCCAGACTATTCAGACCTTTGAAGACAACTTAGCCTGGATAGAGGACAAGCTAGCACCGCTGGCCTCTCTTGCCGCGACCATTCATCGCCGTCCTTAGAGATTAGCCGCTTTTCGTTGTCTGTCTTGTCTCTTGTCTACTCTGCGTCTTCTCAACTGTAAATTAAAATCAGTCAATCGATGTTCATGGAATTTTGAGACTGTGAAACAAAGTTTTTTGGACAGTGTTCACTAACAGTAAATCAAGATCGATTGAACCAACCTGGAAGGAAGAGCATGGAAGAGCCTTCGACGATCCCATCCATAGGCTGGCTATTCACTCCATTCCTCCATTCATTCATCCATGCATCCGTAAGCTTACTGCACGCATGGCGTACCGAGGAGCGAGTCTGTAGAGCTCGTAGAGCGCCAATACTGCTGCAGTAGCATGCAGAGAGAGCGACTGACTGGCGGTCAAGTCGGAGCTGCAGCCAAACCCCATATTGGAGGCGGCTCAGTTGCTTCAGTTGCTTCAGTTGCGTCAGTTGCGCGCAATCTTTTCTCGCCCATTCGCCCTCTGAATTGCTCGCGGGTCGCTATTTGCTTTGAGAGCGTCGGCGTTTGGAAGGCGCGAGAGAAGACGAGTACACGGAGAGAAGGAGACAGACGATATGGCAGCCGGGCCAGTGGCGCGCCTGGTGGCGCAGGTGTTGGTGATGGGTTTTAATGTGATGACGCGAGCGTTCGTGCAAGCGTATCAGCAAGCAGCTGCCAACCCGGAGGCTGCCAAGAGAGCAGCAGCGCAGGCTGCGCAAAAGACGCTGCGCAAGGAGATGGCCATTGAAGAGGCGCTCAAAATTCTGAACTTTGAGCGAGCTCCCCAGTCTGCAGAGGAGCTGATGGCGCGGTATAACAGGTATTACGCGGCGAACGACCCAAAGAAAGGAGGGTCATTCTACTTGCAGTCCAAGTTTTTTCGCGCCAAGGAGGTTGTGGAAAAGCAGATTGCTGAGGAAGCCGCCAAAGAGGAGACGAAGACCGAAGGGGACAAGCAGTAGGCTTTCAGAGGTTGAAAAAGAATCTCACTCCCTCTTTGACTCTTCTTCTCTCCTTATTTCGCGAATCTGTACAATGTTGTGTAAGTCGCCTGTGAGCAATGCAGGGTGGACGTTCTGTGTACATAGGGGATAGTACGCCAGCACACGCGAGTCTTGAAATTTCCTCGGTTGAAAAAGGTAAGCTCTTATGCTAGAGAGATGGATTGTACAAGTGCATATGGTCGGTGTTGTTGTGCAAAGAAAAAGCAACCTCAGGCTCGGGTTCGCCCTTTTGGCTTTCGGTTGAAGACAACTTTGCCAGATTGCTATTTCCTCGCTTGCTTTCACTTTGACATTCGCTGCTCGAGTAGCACGTAGTGTCGTGGGCTGGCGTGGTACATGCATTGGTCGGGAAATCCTCAATCTGTTGTCTGGTAGCACTTTGCTCTCTCTTTCTGCGAGATTGAATCCTCCGATGATGAAAAAAGTTGTCAGAGTTCCGTGACGATCCAAAACTTTTACACTCTAATTTTTTTCTTGAGGGGATTCATCTTGTGACACAGAGAAGCGAAGTCTGTCCATAGGGAGGGGAGAGGAGTGGAAACCAAAGCTGTGATGCGACCTCTTGTGGAAAAAGTTTGCCTGAATATTAGTTTGCATGCTGCCGGGATGCTTTCTCAAGTTTCGTGGATGCTCATGCTCCAAAGCGGCTTCGGCTGTGAAACCGAGCGAGTGATTACTATGAATCTTCCTTGCGTCCCAAAATGATTTGGCGCTCCTTTGAGACGGATGTCGGTTTGCCGCAAGGCGAATCGCCTGTCTCGGGAGCTTGCCGCGAAGGTGATGCACTAGTTGGCTTTTGAGGCCCTCTGTTCTCATGGTCCATGATCAAAGCTTTCTAGTGCCGCCGTACATTTCTGCAATTCAGCAAACACAAGACTTGGTCAGCTTTGAATGTACATGTGTTGGAGGGATGAATCACTGACAGCATTCTCGTGTGTTTGTGTATCTCTTGTTTTTCTTTGCAACAGAAATGAGAAAGCTACTTGACGATGTACCGCTCGCAACGTAGACCTGTATATATCATTTTTATTCTAGTGTTTCTTGTTCATGTTCTGGCTTCCCTACCAATACCACTTTAGGTTGTTCAACTTTTTAAAAGTTGAAAGCGTGCACTAGTGCAGATATAGCAGGAGTCAACCTTTGTGGCGCAAGCATCGAGCGCCAACGTGGCAGAAATTTCGCCACTTGCCCTCATTTGTTGACAGTATAAATGGCATGCGTACGATGATTCCAAAACGTGGCTGAGTTTGTTGCGGTCGCTCGGCTGTAAGCCTGCGAGCCTCGCAAAATACATTGTGCATGTTGCATAAACCGGGAAAATATGTTCCTCGCCTGCACCCGGGCCCCGGAGTGATGCTGATGGTGCGCTTCTTCCGAATGATTATATTCCAGGAAGTCTTGTTTTAATAATGTTTATGGTTCCCTTGGATTGTGGTGCTGCACCGACCCAGTGGTAAGTTGCTTGGGGCTCCGGCTCTGCTCTTGCCAAAGATTTGACATTGAGCTCCGCCCTGCTGTTGCTTCCAATCATGCGAGACTTCGAGCTGGTTCCCGAAGGGTGGTGGGGTTGCTTTTGTCTGCTGTAATAGGAATGATTTTTGGAAGGCGAAGCATTCTTTGAAGAGCCTCCGTTGCATCTTTTCAAGGCTTTGAATTCGGACCACCACTTTTCATACTCTGGGAGTGCCATGCCCGAGAGTTCTTCTTGAGCTTCTTGGAGCTCTGCGACCTGATCGTTGAGCTTTTGAACCCTTGCAAGAGCTTTCTCAAGTCGTTTTTGAGAAATGTTCAGGTTACGCTCCGCAGCTTCGCGGTGCTTTTGCTCCTTCTGGAGCGAAACTCTCAGCCGAGACAATGCCTGTACGACCTGGTTCCGTTCATCAACGCCCTGCAACTCGTCCGAGTTCACTCCATCTTGATTTTGCTCGGAACTGGTATTGG
This sequence comes from Parietichytrium sp. I65-24A, assembly GCA_012862575.1. Lineage (NCBI taxonomy): Eukaryota > Bigyra > Thraustochytrida > Thraustochytriidae > Parietichytrium > Parietichytrium sp. I65-24A. The sequence goes on from BLSF01000067.1 coordinate 118,530, forward strand.
CAGAGCCCTCGTCTTCATCAAGTTCTCCGTCTATTGTGTTTGTGGACGGGCTTCGTTTAATTTGGCCGATATGCTGCTGTACAGACTGCATGAGCACAGAGTAGGAGTTTGTCAGCTCTGCATTTCGTTTCAAGAGATCTCTGTAAGCTTTAAATTGTTCGTGCGAATCCTTGTCCCGCTTCCCAATCTCCTCCTTCTTCCGGTTGCGTTCTGCGGCGTATTTTTGCTCAAGCTCAGCGATGGTTTGCTTGTAGACATCGATCTCGGACTGCGCTTCTTCTCGAGACTTTCGCGCGCTGTCTTCTAGCTGCGCGAGCTTCAGCTGCAAGTCTTCAACTCTGGCCTTGTTCGCCGCCTCCAGAAGAGCTCGGCCATCGGTCAAAATTTGTATTTCCTGAGCCTGGGTTTCCGACTTGGCCTCTTGGAGTGCTAGCTTTTCGCGAAGGGACTTCGCAGTGATATTTGCTTCGCTCAAGCGGAATTGTACGTCCTCGTTTTCAACTTTCAAGCTCTCCAAAGCTTCCTGGCTCTCTAATTGCGAGGCATGGGCCTGCGTGCGCACTTGGTAGATCTCGTCTCGAAGCTGCCGTAGCTCCAGCCGAAGCTGATCGTCAGCGTTCGCGCTGCTTGGCTCTACCTCTATTTCGGGGCACCTTTGCTCAACACACTCAAGGACGTCGTTCTTCTCAAAGCTTTTCGAGCTGGAAACGCGTGTGCCGTGCCTTAGAACGCTTTTGTCGTACTGCCTTCGCAATCTTCTCAGCTCCTCCAGCAAAAGCTTTTCACTCTCCCTTGAGTTCGCCAACTCTAGACGAAGACTCCGCACGACGCCATTCAGGTCTTCGCAGGGAGGCCCTCCACTGCTTCCCGCCTTATTTGACGGATTCCTTCCGTCCCTCGGCCTGGCTGGCGATAACGACGCCTGAAACAGCTCCTCACCGTCGTCATCGTCCTCGGTGTCCGAAGACCACGCTCGCGGCGACAAAGACATCGCTTCTTCCTGTCGGTCTGCCTCACCTCCCCAGTCGCATGTGCGCGAGGTGCCGAGGTGCGGAGGCGCACAGGTGCTAGCTAGGTAAATGCCGCCACGAAAGTGAATCGTTTTCCCACCTTCCCTTCAATCTTCCCTTCTAGCAGGGCCGAATCAGCGCGTCCTGCGAAGCTAGTATTATCGTTTGCCTCGTGCATCTTTCATCTTTCTAGCTACCCTTCACACTCTTCACACAACAAGACTCGCGCCCACAAGATAGACTGCTTATACTATCACTACCTCATTGCGAGCCACAGCTCTCCCCCATTTTCAGAATTCAGGATTCGGAATCAGAATAACTTAAATTCAGACCCACTGGCAGAACAGAATTCCATACTTGCTCCGCACAAAGACAACGCAAAGTTGGGTAAGTGAAGGCGCTTTGCCAAAGGGCTCCGACAGAAACCAATCTCCAAAACCAAGCAGTAGTCGATGGCCAACAGCTTGTCCATTCGGGTCCCCCGCGGAATCGCCAAAATGATACTTCTTTTGCTTTTTATTTTCAGCCAATTCGAAGTAATGACTGTGTTCACTTTGTGCTAGTCAACTATTTTACTCGGAATTCACTTTCAACGCATTTCTCCTTTCTCTTTTCGTACACATCAGGGCGTTATCGTACCATTATGCCTTCGGCTATGAGGGGGTATAAGACCGAAAATGAAGACCAAGCGCGGAGGGGAAGGAACAATGAATGATTCGTCGATTTTTTAGGGTGTTGATCGAACGATCGATCCATCGACCTAACCCAACAGCTCCTCGAGACCCGTAGTGCCACGGAGAAGATGAAAAGTTGTTAGAACTTTGTTCATTTTTTTTAATTTTATGTAGGAGTTGAATTCAAAATTGTTGATGGTTTTTACATAGGCTTCTTTCTCTCAGCTGCAAGAATTGAGAGCGCCTGCGCGGAAGGATCGATGATTGATTGATTGATTGATTGATTGATTCGCAAGCCGTGTAGAAGAATCGGGTCTTGGCAAAAGCTGACGCGACCGGACCATGGCAATGGACCTCAGTTCACAGTGATGCGCTGGCTCGTCTTCTCCGTTTTCTTGACCTTTGGGATCGTCAAAGTCAGCACACCATTGTCGTGCGCAGCCTTGATGGCGTCAGTGTCCGCGTTCTCAGGTAAGCGAATCGAACGTGAAACGTGCCCAGTACTGCGCTCTTCCCAGTGCACCTTGTCGTTGTCTCCCTTGGCCTCCTTTTTGAACTCGGCGGAGACGGTGAGGACATCCTTTTCCAAGTTAATGTGAATGTCCTCCTTCTTCAGTCCCGGGAGGTCGACGTGCGCGAGAAAAGCCTCGTCAGTCTCGCGCATATCCATCGCAAAGCTCGCCTTCATGGGCCATTCCGTGCTTCCGGTTCGCGCGAGCGGAAAGTCATCCTCGAGGATGGATCGAAGATGGATGGACATGGTGTTGTCTGTGTCTTTCTGAACCTGTGAAACTGAAACTACCGCTTCGCTCTTGGTGCTATCTGACTTCGTTTCGGGTCTGCAACACCTGGACAACCCCTTCGCTCAAGCCTGCCCGCCGCGAGGTCAATGTTCGCATGATTACAACGATCAAGGGTTGTGGTTCGGGAATTTTCTCGCATCTGGCTCGACAATCACAGAATGCGTCGTTCATGCGAACTTGCAAGCCTGGTCTCTATACGTTGTCCCAGGAACAGCGGTCGGGAACCTTCGAGAGTCTCACAACCTTATTTATCATCTGAGGGATTGGTTAGAGGTGATAAACGAATGGACTTTATTGATTTTGGTCCAGAACCTTTCTTTGATTGAACTTGTACAAGATATTGATCTCGAAATGCAAGAATCCGTTCCGAAGGATCGACCGGTTCTCCTCATTAGAATAAACAATAAGATCGGAGTTCTCGAATGTTCCCGAGAAGCGAGAAACGATCCAAACGATCCTGACATCAGCGAACCGGGAGGCACTGATCTCAGTTCTATTGCTCACGAGGAACTGAGTTCAGAAGGTCAACTTTAGTGTTGTATCTGAGAGGGACTACTCCGTCGTGGACATCGACTCAAGGTCACTTGTGACACTCTTGCTGATGAGAAACGAGGAAACGAGGAAACGAGGAGTGTGTGTTTACTAGTAGAGCGAATAGGCTCTCAAATAGAGCATGGCATCCATCGTCCTCAGTGCATTCCACTATACGCAGCCTTCATGAGACTTCTTAACCACTGATTAGAATATTGAGACTTGTATACTTTGCAGTATACATCGTTGTGCAATTCTAGTCAACCTTACCTCCGCGAATTTCGCAAACAAAGTGGTTTGCGCACTCTTACCTTACCTTTCACTCTATAGCGAGACTACTGGACTGCTACGCAAGCTATAGTGCAGTACTACATTGGCTGGTATAATAAAGTGTGCAAATCTAGATAGCTGTTTATAAGTATTATGGCGTTTGCCTATAATGATGAGGGTTAAGCAGCCGGTCTTTTGTCTTCGTGCTTTGTCTCTCTATTTTGGAAGGGCAAAGATGTGTTCCTGCTCTTGTTCTTGTTCTCAGGCATTAGTAGCACCGGAAACAGTTATCAACTCGGTCAGAATTCAGAATTCAGAATTCAGAGGCGGAACATACAGCGGCAAGCGAGCTGGCAAACAAAATGAGTGGAGAGAAGGAGCGTCCGCCCACCCACCGGCAAGCACCCACCACGCTACCCTACAAGTACGGTAGGCGTATACTTGCGGAGCAGCTAGTCCAAAATCTAAACTCCAGAATCCTCACTCTCTCTCATTAGCAGCGACTTTGAACTTGTCCTTTCCAGGTTGTAGTTCACATCAGTGCAAAGAATAGCAACACGCTACCGCCGTCTTCCACGTGTACTCACACACTCTTTACACGCAGGTTAGAAGTTTGAAATAGTCGTGGAGGGAGGGAGAAGATGGAAGAGTGGAAAGAATGGAAGTGGAGAGAGGGGAGAGAGAGAGGGGGAAGGAAAGTCGGCAATGTGCTACATATGCTACTACGGCTAATGTGTCAGAGTACCACGATATATACCGCGAGGACTAGCAGGTCGAGAGAATTACGCTGAGATCATGAAGCGGGCTAGGCATCCCTCATATCAGCGAGCTACAAATAGCAAGTAAAACACCGTTTAGAATGCTTGAAAGGTGAGTGAGTAGTGGTAGGAGATGGGCGTGGGCAGGGCTTCTTGGGCGGTAATCTTATACCCGAGGATAGCAGAATAGCGTCATCAGTCATCAGGGCATATCAGGGCTTAGAGGTGCTTAGAGGTGGTGGTAGATGTGGTAGATGTCAGTGTGCAGATGTGCAGATTGTGCTGTTTGTGGAGTTTGTGCTGTGCTCAGAATTGCGGTGGAGCAACGGCGGGCAGAAAGAATCGTGCGGGAGAGAATACTGAGAATGTCAGCCGAGATTGCAAAGGAAGCAGAGGCTCTCGCCGAGAGCAAGGTGGAGAAGGATGAGGAGAGGAAGAAGTATCGCGACGCAGTGTGGAAGCTGTACAAGCAGCAGGTGCCGGAGAACACCGACCTGACCGCTGAGCGAAATGAGAGGCTTTTTCCGTTGCCGCTGTTTCTCAAGCCGTACTTGCTGCAGCTGATCGAGGACCCGCGCGATTATATTGCGCTGGAACTTCTGATCAACATGTCCGTCACCGTGTTGCCGCTCATGGTTCTCTTTGCGTACTACCCTTCGCACCTCGTCGGCGTGGCGTTCTTGGCTCGTTTGGTCATCTGCGCGCCGCGCTTCATGCTCACGCTGCACGTCACCTCTCACAGACAGCTGTTCAAGAAGAGTGTCTTCTTCCTCAACTACTACGCTGAAACTGTGCTGGCACTCTCCATGGGACTTCCTCCGGGCTTTTACTACATCCACCACGTCATGATGCACCACTGCGAGAACAACGTCTTTCCGTACGACATCTCCTCCACGATGCCTCACCAGCGTGACTCCTGGTACCATCTGTTCCGCTACATTCTTCGATACTTTACCCATGCTGCATTCTATCTGCCATACTATGCATTCAAGAAGCAAAAGTACGGCCTTCTCGCGTACCACTTGGTATGCTGGGTGTCCTACTTTTTGGGCATGGCGTACCTCTTCCCAACGTACCCTTTGCAGGTCACTTGGCTCGTGTACGTGCCTTTCTTGATCCTCGGAGGTGCTCTCATGCATGGAAACTACACTCAGCACCTTTTCGTGGACCCTGACGATCCATTCTCCAACTACAAGTTGGCCTACAACTACATCTGCTCGCCTGACAACCAAATCACCTATAATGATGGATACCACATCATTCATCACATTCACTCGCGCCTGCACTGGTCTGAGGTGCCTCTTTGGTTCGAGAAGAACATCGATCGCTTTGCCGAGAACGACGCCCTTGTCTTTCACGGAATTGACAATGGCGTGGTGTTCAACAAGGTCTTCAAGGGAGACTACGCCTTTCTCTACAAACACTGGGTACAGCTTCAACCAAACAACCACCGCACAGTGGAGGAATTCGAGAAGCTATGCAGACACCGATTGCAGCCAATCCACAAGTCCAATAAAAAAACTTTGTAAGTTGCACTGCCTCATACTTGACAAAATCCAAGTAAATGTTCAATCAAGTCTTTTCTTCTTTTCTACTATCCCACGCAGCGCTGGCTGTCCGTGCCAACTTTTCTGGATTGGCGTCTGCTGGTTCAGCATTTCTCTTCCTGTACCTCCTCGCCAAGTCCCACTAATGAAAAGAGAAGAAAAGAAAAGAAGAACGAGAATAGCCGATCCACTTCTACTAAAACAGTAAATTCACGGCAGGCAGAAACATGATACATCTCGCTCTCAAGTACAAAATTGGTTTTCGTTCCGGATACGCGTAACGCACAAGTGCCAGGCCAGCCGATGGCCAGGCTTTCGAATTGATCTATTTTTCGCTATCTTCAGAATCCTCTAGTGGCGGGAAGAGGACTGGGTTGACACTTCGGTCAAATGTGTAAACTTGGTGTAAATTGGTGAGGCTTGTCGCATGCTGGAACGTTCGTTGATCCACAGGGACCCCAAGCAGATCAAGTGCTGTCGCGCACGATTGAGGCATGACGGGCTGCAAGAGCAAACAGCTAATTCTAAGGGTTTCAAACATCCAGAATAACGTCGTGTCCGCCTTGCGATGCAGCGCGATGACTTGCTCGTCGTCGTCCGGCACCCCAGCCTTCTTCAATTCGCGTAACTTTTTACGGGCAACCCAGGGCTCCTCAGCTGTGAAGACGCGGTTCCCTTCGTATAAAACCTGCATGACAAGCTCGATTCCACGGTTAAACTCGACTTGGAGGAAGAGCTCCTCGACTTTGGCAGCGAGGCCTTCCAGAGAGCTGCCAAGTGGCTGTTGCGAGGGATCAAGGTTGGCATACGGTGGTGGCCATGACTCGTACGGAGAGATGCGTTTTGCAACGGACCGAGATAGGAGATTGCCAAGCGTATTGGCGAGGTCGTCACGGCGTCGCGATTCCATCATGGCAACTGAAAAGTCTGCGTCGTCGGTGAGCCCACCGCTTTTAATGAGGGCATACCGCACTGGGTCCAAGCCGTACTTTTCTACGATCTGGAAAGGACATACCACGTTACCAAGAGATTTTGACATCTTGGTGCGGTCAACAGTCCAGTGTGCATGAGCGACCACATGGTCCGGGGGCTCGATCCCTGCCGCGAGAAGAAAGGCTGGCCAGTACACTGCATGGAAGCGAACAATGTCTTTCCCGACAATGTGGTAGACCTTGTCGATATCTCCGGTTGCCCAGGACGCAGGCTTGGCCGGGTCGGTCGGGATTTCGACGCCCGAGACAGTCAAGTAATTGGTAAGTGCGTCCAACCACACGTAGATGGACTGATCTGGATCCGTTGGGACTGGCAAGGCCCATTGGACCCTGGCCCGCGGTCGAGACACGGATAGATCTTTCATGGTGTTATCCCTCAAGAAGGCTTCGATCTCATTCCTTCGCGCAGTAGGCGTCAATGTTGCAAGAGCAGGGCGATGAGAGTCTGGGTTTCTCTCCTTCTCGCGCATCCACTCCGCGACGCGGTCCTGAAACGACGAGAGCTTAAACACGTAATTCTTTTCTTCGAGCCACTCCACTACGTGGCCGCTCTCCTTGGAGCGCATCTTTCCCGAGTTTGCGGGCGACTCCTCCACTTGCTTGTCTGTCAAGAACGCCTCGTCCGATTGGCAGTACCACCCCGCGTGCTCTCCCGGCACGATATGTCCCGCGTTGGCCAGTCTCTTCCACAAATTTGACACTGTCTCCGCGTGCTTTGGGTCCGCCGACGTGCGCACGAACCTGCGATCCTGTACCATTCCCAACACTGCACACATGTCCTGGAATTTTGCGCTCACTCCCGCGCAGAAGTCGGCCACGCTGCTTGCGCCATTGGCGGCTGCGGCTGTGGCCACTTTGGCGCCGTGCTCGTCTGTGCCCGTGGACAACAGCACACGTCGCCCTTGCAGCCGCAAAAACCGCGTCAGCGCGTCTGCCAGCAGCGCAGAGTACGCGTGGCCCAGGTGCGGCGACCCATTCACGTAGAAGATTGGCGTGGACACCAGCACTCGCCGCATGGCGCCCGGCTGCTAGCTCGCGCACTCAAGTTGCAGGTGGATTTGGAACAAGTTGCGAGATCCTGCGAGTTGTTTCGCAACACAGAGAGGACCTCGCACCCGACAACACGGTTTCCTGGCTGTCGCCTTCCCACCGCGCTGCTGCTTGGTCAGTTCACTTGCCGTAGGTGCCTCGTGGCTCTTATTTGGGAACAGTTGTACGCTGTGAGCTCACAAAGCCACACAATGTCGTAGGAATACATTTACTTTGGTACTTGGTTTGTCGTCCGTGGTCAAAGTCAGTCGATCTCTTTCACGTTCACGTTCACGTTCACGGTCAATTGATCAATTGATTGATTGACGGCGAGGAGTGAAAATGGCTTCTGTTTATTTAAAAGCTTGTGGTTACTGCTCATGAGAATTGCAAGTGTATACATTGCAAGAGCGGGGGCCGTGAAGTGTTGTTAAACCAGATGAAGACTGGTTGTCTCGTTCACATTGCTCTGGAGAATTCACGGCCCCGAGCTGCGGCAATGTGTGCTTCGATTGACGCACGTGAGGACCGCTGTTGGATGTGCGTTTCTTCGTCTTGAAAAGCGGAAAGGGCGCGTTGGCAATGTTGGCAACGCGAACAACTTGACGAATAAAGTGGAATGGAGGCATTCGAAGAGAGGGCAAAAGATAACGTTAGGGTTTCAAGTTACGGTTTCATGACACAGACGGGGGGAAAACAGGTTGGTACGGAACAAAAGTGGATGCCCTGCATGCTCGGCGAAGAGACGGACAGAGTGCAGAAAAAAAAAAGAAGAACAGAAAAAGACGCGCACCTCAGTCAAACGGGTTGAAAGGCACTGGCTTGGCTGAGCCGGTCAGAGAGAGAGATCCCATCTCGCTCAAAATATCGTCATGAGTCTTGCGGTCTTCGGGCGGAGACGCCAGCGGCTTGCAGTCCAGGGGGCAGAGGACGTCAAAGTCAAGAAGCGGGGCGTCTTCTTCTGAAGTCAAGGATTCTGCGCTCTCTGAATCGCTGTCGGTGCAATTGCCGTGGTAGTGGCCCACACTTTTCCTATCGGTGCACTCGTCAGCGCAGGCCTCGCTCAACGATAATGCAATCGCGAGCTCAATGTCCCCATGCGCCTCCAGACTTTCTTGCATGGCTCGCTGCAGCATGGCATGCTCCTCTGACGATCCTTGCAGAGACATTTCCTGTCTCTGCGGGGTGGGTTTATCTGGTTCGCCAGCGTTAAACTCCGCCTTGATCCGCTTCAGGCCGCCTTCCAGCCTGCTGAGCGAGCCTTCCAACGAGGACTTGCATAACACCTTGAACTTGTCTTTGAAGGACCTGTGCTTCGCCGCGCGGTACGCCTCATACTCGGCCACATCCGGTGCGCAGACTTCGAACTCGGGCTTGTCAGCTTCCATCGCTGTGCTGCAGCTCCTGCTCGTCCTCGCGTTGGCACTCGGGTGCGCGAACGCCAGATGCGCCCTGTCCATCGTTCTCTCCGCTACCAATTTCTCTTCGACGAATGTACGAACGGACGGACAGTCGATGGATCCCCACCACCCAGCTACACCAGCGAGCCAACCAGTCGCGGACCTAGTCGATGATCCCCAGTGTCCGACTCGAACGATTCAACATATCAACGCGGAACGCGTGGCCGCCAATGTATGTATGTATATACACTAGCCACAGACCTACTTTGCTTCCTTCCACCTTTTCTCCGTCGCGCACAGATCAGTGAGGACTTTGTTGTCCTCTGTCCTCTTCGTCTCCACTTTGTCACTATGCACACTTGCTTTTGCTAACAATTCGAATGGCATAAAAGTGTATCACTTTCGCAATGTTCCAACAAAATGCACACTCCATAGGAGTTCTCACGTCTCCGCTAAGCCCAATTCGAAACCGCCCCAGATCGAGTTCTAATGGGTTACTATGGCCGGGGTTACTGCCATCCTCCGCTCTTGAAACGGTTGTGTAACGGTGGCCTACTAATGTTTATGATAGATAAGGTGGGTATCGAACGTATAAGGTGTTAGTTTAGAGTTTGCACTAATTTATTTCGAATTTTGCATTGTGACTACTTGTTGTGACAATTGTGACAATTGTGACAGTGACAAAAAAAAACCACGTTATGATCGATCAACCATCAACCATCAACGCAGCAAGAACAGATAAAGCATCGGCTTCTAGCTAGATCGCTGCGAAGGCCGAAAAATGTATCAGAGCTGCCAGTGATCACAGATCACAAAAGATCGATCACACGCAGCAAGCAAACAACACATCTATCTTTATCTCTACTAGAAACAACAGAACAACAGCTTGGAGGGATTTCAATCAATCGACGTTGATTGCGACTCGGAGTCAACGAAACATGTGAAACATGGGGACAATCGCCGGAGATGGAAGAAGCTGAACGCCGCCACTCTCGCTCGAGCTGCGCTGTCCATCGTCTGCACCTTTTCTTTTTGCGTATCTGAGCATCCGTTCGAGGACGAGGACATCCTTCATACATGGATACACCGCAACACTCCCAAACCCGCGAAACGAACCCCCGCACATGCGAGAGACTCGCACGTTGGCATCTCGCGGCAGCCTCAGAATGAGAGAGCCCTCGCACCGCGCAGGAACAACGCCGCTCTTTTGACATTCAATTTCATACAACCAGCGTCGCACAAGCTCTCTCTTCTCCAACCCTTTCAGCCGAACGGACCAGGACCAGGACCAGGAGAAGAGGAGACGAGAGGAGAGGAGAGGACAGACAGGAGCGAGGCCAAGGAAGCGAAGAAGGAGCAAGGAGCAAGGAGCAAGGAGCAAGGAGAAAGAGAGCAAGGAACGTTCGGCGACCGTTCTACTCGCACCGATCGGCAAAGAACACAACCTAAAAACTCGCATCTCGCATCTCGCAGCGCGGAATGGCCAGCGCGGACACCCCCGCGTCCGTGCGCGCGCGGCTGGAGTCACTGGGATCCCGTCTCGCCCGCGCGGAGGCAGCGTCCGCGTCGCTGCGTCGCGAGCTGTCGGCCGCGCAGGAGCGCAGCGCGCTGCACGTGCGCGCGGCCGATGCGGCGCGGCGGGATGCGCGCGAGGCCGTGGCGTCCGCGCGGCGCGAGGCGTCCGCTGCGCACAGCGCCGCGCGGCTCCAGCGCGAGCGCCTCGCCCGCGCGCTCGCGCTCGCCCGCGCCGCGCACCTCGCGCTGCGGGAGGCGTCCCAGCGCGCGCAGATCGCCGCGGAGCATGCCCGATGCGCCGCGGACCACGCCGTGTCCGCCCTCCGCGGGGTACGCGACGCGCCCGTGCGCGCACCGCGCATACGGGCCGCTGCGGACGCCGCCCTCGCCGCCGTGTCCGCGCTCGCGCCCGCCGCGGACCCCAGCGCCGCCGAGCTGCATCTCGACCTTGACCTGGACCTCGACCTCGATGCGGACGGCGGCGGGGTCCGCGGCGAGGACCCCCGGCGCGGCGGCGGACGGTCGCGAGCTGGCGCTGGCGCTGGCGCGGGAGGAGAGCGCGCGGCTGCGGGCGCAGGTGCGCGCGCTNCGCAGGTGCGCGCGCTGGAGGCGCGGCAGGCGGACGTGGCGGCGCAGGTGGAGCGGCTGCGCGAGGAGGCGGCGAACGCGCGCGGCGCAGCAGGTCGCGCGGGCGAGCGCGTGCGCGCGGCCGAGGACAGGCTGGCGCAGGAGCAGAGGCTGGCCGCCTCGCGCGCGGGACACGCGAACGACCTGCTGCGCGAGGAGCTCCAGCGCGCGCAGGCGGAGCTGCAGAGCATGCGCAAGCAAGCAGAGCGCCACGCCGCCGCGGCCGCGCAGGACGGCGCAGAGCGCGACAGGCTGCGGCGAGCAGTGGCCGAAGGCACAGCAGCCGCGGAAGCCATGCGCCGACAGCTCGCGGACGCTGACGGGCTGGCCGCGCAGGTGTCGCAGCTCCAGCGCGAGTGCGAAGGCTTGCGCGCCGCCAGCCAGGCCAGCGCGGCCAGGGCGCAGCGCCTGCAACAGGAGCTGGAGGAGAGAGCGACCGAGGCGGAGCGCATGGCGCGCGTCTCTGGGGAGTTGGAAGCGAGACTGGACAGGACTGTGCGCGAGAACGCCACGCTGCGGCACCGCCATCGCAGCGAAATCAAGGCCAAGGAAGCCGAGAACTCGTACGTGTGGACCAAGCTAGAGCAGGCGCTCAAACTGTAGCACACCAGTGGCCGCCACTGCTCGGGATTGTTGCCAAGGGATCCATGGGATTCATGACCGCATCGAGGACCATGGCTGGCCGCAAGGATGTCGACAACCGAAACGATATCATGAAAGAACCACGTCTGGCAATGATGCCATCGAAGAACATGTTTGGCGATGGTGCACAAGAGGATATCAAAGGAAAGGGCCGGCGACGATACAGAGAAAGTCATCATCCTCGGCTTTGCTCCCAGATTAGGTTAGTTTTGCTCCCAGATGAGCATGGTAAAAAAAACGTTTACGTCACGCAGACGTTTTGTATTGTATGCAACTTTGTTGTCACAGCGCAATTGTGGCTGCCGGTATGCACAGCAGGTGCCACACTGTATCATGAGATCGCTTCTTGTCAAACGGGCCCATGGGTGGGTTCTCGTTGCAATTGAGCACTATGAATTGTTCGTGCACAAGCAACAAGGACGTTCAACATTCTTGCGCAGACTTTTATGAGACTGGCCAGTTAGTGAAAGTGAGAATTGAATCATGTTTTGTTTTTTTGTTAGTAAATGAAGAGCAGCGAGGTACACGTTTGAAAAGAGACAATCTTGTTCCGGATTTCGTGCAGTACAATTCTCCAGACATCTACATCCAGTTCTGCCGAAACTACCGATCCTTTTTCTCACACAATGTTTGCCACCTGTATCATCAAACGGGGCCTGGCTCGTCCGTCCACAGGACCAGGAAAGCTGGACCAAAACTGACCAAGTGCCTCGGCTCACAATCTGCGATGGTCTCTCGCAATAGATCTCGCTAGAAGCGGCAGCTCAGGATCTTTAAGAAGAATCTTTAGACTTTCGTAAATCAAGACTCCGCCATCTGGCCTCCGGACTCTAAATTACCCTTCTTTGCACCTACAAACCGCGATGCCGTCTTCTTGTTTGCACAATCAAAACTAACCCCACGGAGATGGCGCACGCAAACCCCCCCTTCCTCCCTTCCCCCCTTTCTCGGCACTTTGCACAAGCTTTGTACCGGCAACTAGTGGAAATTAGTAATAGTGCACACCCTCACCTACAGTATTACACACTCGGGGGTTGTAGTTTTGTAGTTATTCGTAGTCTTGTGTCTTGTGTATGTTTGGTAAACGAGTCCTACTGCTGATTGTTGCGCTTTCGAAGCTGCAAGAGAATGCAATAGAATGCTGGGGCGGGAGGAATGGAGAAAGTGGCAACAATCTCGCCCCTTGCAAAAGTATCTCGGCCAGCTCCCGGATCCATTGAGATCAACGGCCATCGGCGCAATTGAGGTAGTAAAGAGTACAAAGTGTGGCGGAAATCAGTCTCGGCGACTTTCTTTTGCCGGGCAGCCAACTTGCGACGTTGCTCTCTGATGTTGGCAAAACTCGAACGGGCAAGCTGAGCTGAGCTGAGCTGAACACCTTCTCGCGAGCAAGCACAGAATGGTCAAGTTTGCTGTGACGGTCGCAGTGGCCGGGGCCATCTGCTGCCACGCAAAAGACGTGTGGGAGGACGCTCCGGATGCTGGGCAGGTTTCGCTACAAGATCTGCGCTCGTGGGCTGACGGTCTAGCGCCTTTCGGCGAACAGCAATTCCAGGATTTTGATGGCACCCGCGCTGCTAGTCCGGAGGCATGGAGCGACTTGCCCGTGTACCAGGTTTTCACGGACAGGTTCAACAACGGCAACTCTTCCAACGACGAACTCAACCTCCAGGCCTTCCAAGTCTCCGAGCTCAGCGAAGGCAATTATGGGAAAGTGTACCGGTACAAACATGGCGGCGACATCAAGGGCATTACCGATCGTCTGGACTATATGCTGGCTCTCGGTGCGCGCACTGTATTTGCGACCAGTTTTTTGTACAACAATGGCGGCGACTTCCACGGCTATTGCGTGTCCAACCACCTCCGCATCGACCCCACGTTTGGAGAACTCTCTGATCTCCAAGTCCTCGTGCGGGAAGCCCACGCCAGAGACATGTACGTGGTGATGGATTTTGTCGTCAACCACGTCTGTGACACCTCCACGACCTACAGCGGCACCAGACCGTCGGGTGACGATCATCTTCAGTGCGTCGCCGGTTTGTATGCGCTTGAAAGCGCGGACGCCATCGGAGACCAGGGCAACGTCACTGGGAGAGGCGAACTCAGCATTGGCAGCTCCATGTTCTCGCCCTGGAGAAACCAAGACTTCTTCAGCAGATGCGGAACCGGGCTCGGCAGTGGTGCCGTCGCGGAGGCCATGTTTGGAGACTTTGCGTACACGATGTTTGACCTACAAAGCTCGGTTTATGAAGTACAATACCTCCTCGCCTCCATGGCAAAGTACTGGATTGCAGCTGCTGATATCGACGGCTTCCGGCTTGACGCTACCAAGCACACCAGCGATGCCTTGGCCGCCACGTTCAGCACACTCGTACGCGATTATGCGTTACAACTTGGAAAGGACAACTTTTATATTATCGGAGAAATCGCCGATGGGCCGTGGTGGCAATCTCGCCAGCTAACCACCATGAGAAGTGGCTCAGTCTCAACTCAACTGACCAGAGCAACCATCGCATCCTTACAGCCCACCTTTTCCAAGCATCCGACTCAACCTTATCCCGGTTTTACCGCTGTGTACGATTTCTCGCATGGGCGAACTGCCAGGGCTGTTATGCAAGCGTCATCTTTTCCTGTGGCGCTGGAGACCCTTCTCAGCAGCGACTCGCAGCAGCTCGTTCGAAGCGCCAAGGAGGACCTAAACTTTTGGGTTCTCGTTGACCAGCATGACTGGGCTCGTTTCCTTGACAAAGGTACTACAGCCTTCCGAACAAACAGCGGCGCGGCAGCTCAAGCACACTCCTATATGTTTCTGGCGAAGGGAACCCCACTGATCTATTACGGCTCCGAGCAAGGGTTCAATGGCGACTGCTGGTGGTCTGCCATGCAAGTCGGGGACGAAGACTCCACCGCGAATGTCCAGGAGCATTGCAGCAATCCAAGCTCCTCGCTTGGGTACCACGACTCCTTATATAGGCAAACGATGTGGGAAGGTGCTGGGTATAATCTGGGAATGGCTTTCACAGAGCGAGCAGCAAGTCTTGTTCGCATTTCCAAGCCTGGTCCGAACGCATGGAGCGAGGATTGGAAGAACGACCCTTTCCTCGACTTGGAAAATACCATCACCTTGGCCATTCGCAGGATGTCAATACTTCGGGAGTCGTGCGCTCCACTTCGCAGAGGGAGTCAGTACTTCCGGTGGGTCGACGACTCTGCCGGCTTACTGGTCTTCTCCAGAATCTACAATGGGGTGGAAATAGTCGTCGTAATGAACACAAGATCTGAACCCATCACGATGCCTCAAGACAACTTTTACGTTGATAACGGGATTCTCAGCGTGAGCAACACTTTGAAATTTGTTCAGCTGCTCTCTTCATCCGAGGACACCGCATTAGCAGTGCCACAGCAAGGTGGGGGATACAAACTAGATCTCGCCAACAGAGTCATTGAAGGATATACCACCTGGGTGTTTGCAAGAGAAGACCTGATTTCCGAGGAGCGCGACGCAAGCTTGAACATCCTTCCGTGCAAAACGGAAAAGGCACAAGACGTTGGCAACGAAACCGCAAACGGCGACAGTGTTGGCAACAACACGGTGGCGGACGACAACGGTACGGCTGAGTCTTCCAGTAGTGGTGTTGCCGTAGTTGCAGTTGCAGTTGCCGGGTCTGTATTGATTGTTGCACTGGGCTCCGCATTTCTGGTTACTAGGCTACGCAAGCCAAGTCAAACCGACCACACGTCGGAAGTGTCGCACAAAATTCCGCCGCTGTAATCGCCTGTAATCTTGAAAACACACTGGCTGTTTAATAAACTACTTGAACTCGAGATTTGTACTAGTCACACGTCAACTAAATCGTTTCTCTGAGAAACCAACCCACACGGAAAGCTCCTCGTTCACCTGTTTCCGAGCTGCTCTAGTTTCACATCGTCATCATCTTCTTTGCTGGGATCAGATATTTCGGATTCCTTGCTTTCTCGCAGCTCGGCTGAGGCGGCTGACGAGCGCTTCTGCCGTCTACGAAAGCTAAATCTCCTGGAAACAGCCTGTCTGGCAGCGACAACACTCTCTGCAGTTCGGCGAAGGAATGCCTGGAAAGAGAGTTTGCTCTCGGCCACCTTGTCTACCACAGCTTCTTTCATAAGGTCCCAAGCTTCAAGCATCCATCTAACAATCCGCCGTTCATCGACGCCAGAAAAGGCGCGAACGCTTTCTTGCCAAGAGGATAGTGCCTCTTCGCCCTGTGAAAAAAGGACCTTGGCACGCTGTCCGACTATGTATGTTGTGGTGACAGCAAGGCTTGCAGTGGTTAGCGGTGCAATGAGCGGGACGGACGCGAGGAGAACCTTGGCCAATACACCATGCGCAATGCGAGAAGACAAGGCCGCCATTCCCTGCGTTGCGACAAGCCTTGCGGCCCCGGCACTAGCATTCGCGGTCTGCTGTCCCATCCCAGAGAGCAGTAAGATTATGCGTTGCTGCGAGTTTATGGTGAGCTCTTGTCCATAGTGTTCGGCAAGCTCAGAGATCATGTCAAATTGCAGCTTCAGGGTAATGCTCCCGGTGGCCGCGGCGCCGAGCGCGAAGGCGTAAACGGTTCCCAAACCAGGTCCCAAGGAAGCAAGAGAAGCAATTGCTACTCTAATGCAAGTGCGTTTGATGATCTCATTCGGGATACGATCTTCCTCATCCACCAGGCTCTCCGACTCCTCCTGCTGGCCCACTTCGTCACAGTCACTGAAGGCTTCGAGCTCTTCAAGCTCGTCGTCGCTATTGGGCGGTGCATCAACACCACCAGTTTGTTTTTGTCTTGGCGGTCGCTCGTCATGCGAAGTCCATCGCACGCCCTTCGTTGCTTCTCGCAACAGCTCAACGACCTCTTCCTCATTGTCGCTTTCCTCCTGCTGGTGATCTCTCGCCGCCATCATCTCATAGGCATTTCCTTTGCTGGACCTGTTTCGTGACTGTTATGCCCTGTCTTTTCAAGTTCAATCTCAATTGATAGCTCAAGTTGACTTTTATTAGAGCCGCTTTCTCTATCCCCTCAGGCTAGCGGCGATGGATCTTGGACCAAATTTCCAACTCGAAAAAGCTCCCCGTTTCCGCTATGCTCTATCCGCAGCTAAAAGCCGTCACTCAGGCCGACTGTCGCCACTCGTGAGCCTGTCACGACAGTTCACGGTTCACAGTTCACGAAGAACAATGCAACGCGCACGTACGCAATCTCTCGCTAATGCGCTCGCTCGGACGCGCGCACACTGCCACGCTGAATGGCTTCAATGCCACCGCCTCTTTGAGCTCCGCCCTCTGAGGCGGGAACTTGCTCTCTTGCAAGGTGACTATCAGGACTATCAGGACTATCAGGACAATCACCAGCGTCTTGGCGATCTTGGCGAGACCAGACCACCGGTACTAGAACTGTACACACGCTGTGGCCTTGCCAGTGAGTTGTTGTAGTAGTAGTTGTTGTCGAAAGCGTGAGATCACAGGTGCCGCGGGAACAGGGTGAGTTCGCTCTCACGCTCTCATTGACTGACAGACAACTCGAAGGATCGCTGCGATCCTCTCAGTGCCAGGAGCGTGCCAGGACTCCTTTGCTCCTGGAAATTGTCATTGCCATTGTCATTGGCATAGACTGCGAAGAAGTTATACACACAGCAAAAGCAAAAGAAGTAATCAGTCCAGCTCCATCATGATCGTTCTCATTGCTCAGAGGCTCTGCGGCGACAAACTAACGAACGCACCAGCCAACTAGCGCTGTCATGGTCATGGTGTGGCATTCGCAGGCAAGGGACGCAAGGGTGTGTGAGCAGCCCAGTCAGCCCAATCATTGTGGGTAACTTTTAAATCTGTGTACCTCTTCTCAGGCTGGCTCTGTGGCTCTGTGAGCAGATGCACGTGTGAGATGTGAGACATCTTTCTGACGACTAACTTTCAGAAGGACTTTGTTTGGTCACTGTGGTCGGTTGGTTGTTGATGTTACCAAGTGTCAGGGCGAGGCTTGCGAGACTGACAAGAGCAACAATGGGTTCAGAGTGGGATGCCAAAGACAATTCGGCAATCCTTAGCTAGGGTTACTCATACCAAATTATCCATGGAAATTATAGACAGAGTCCTACTCTCCAATGAAGATCTTTCATCAGCGTTTGTCAGTGTGTAACCATTTCCCTACTGTCTTACCCGGCAGATACTCAAAACCATAGACACCTGACTCAACAACACCACATGAGAGTGTGCACCCCGCGTCACACAGTCCTCATCGTTACGCAAAACTGGCAGCCACGTTGTGATTTGCGATGAATTAAGGTATTTTTAAGACTGTCTTGCGCAGTCGTAGTCTTCGTGGTCAGTAGAAAGGTACTGCTTCGAGCGACAGTTTTAAGTTTAAGGCGGGAGTGCTCGCACGAAGTGAGAAGCAGGGAGAAGAGCGGTGGCGTGGTTTAGCAGCAAGTGTGTTTTTTTTCCACTTCCGCATACGCGACATCTCAGTTGCGTTTGAAAGTGCAACTTAGTTTAGTGCAAGTGCACCCTCTTGCGCAAGCCCACGCAGGGCTCTTGAAAGTGTATGCGCACTCAGTTAGACTCCCGAACGGACGCACGCTGTGTGAAGGAGGTTGGCTGGTGTTGGGACTTGTGTGCAAGTGACTGAGTGACTGAGTGACTGATTGGCTGGCGTACGTGTACGCCAAGTGTGCAAGTGCAGGTGCGTTGAAAAGGAGATTCTAGTTTGCTGCACTCGGGAAAGTTTTTTATTTGTGAGAAAGCGTTTCTCCAAGTGGTGGTTGAGTAGGTCGGGGAAAATGTCCATAGTTCGCTGCGACTGCACATTGGCGTGGTGCAAGAAAAGGAGGGAGGATTTGGCCATGGCAAACAGGCCTGAACAAAGGCACTTCTCGCTACCTTCCACGACGACCCCGAGCGGCGGTCCGAGAACAATAGAGAGAGGCCAAATTCTGCGAACGCTCCGCCCGTCCGGAAAAGAGGTGTCGAAAAGCTCAACCCTAGTCTTCCTTTGGTGGCATTTGCGGCCGAGCGCTTTTGAGTGGAGAAGCTCATTTGCCAAAAAAAGCAAAAACAGGGAGCCTAGATGGGTTGTGAGAAGCGGGGTGCCCCTCGCCTTCTCGAGCTTGTATGAAGAACCTCCTCCACACGGGCAGAATGCTGTCTTTGATGGCACTAAATGGAACGTTGCCACAAACGAAACAAGTGTACAAGGGGAAGTCGAAGATGCAACTGTGAATCGGAACCGCGAGTTTAAAGGTCGGGAGGTGGCGCGAGCTTGGAAAGTTCTGGATGAGGTGGCTGCAACTCATGACAATAAGGTGAAGAACGCTGTTCGCTATCTGAAGGCGTACGTAGAGTACATCAAGACCACCAGAAGGGATACCTTCAATACCCCTTCTTATGAGAAGAAGAGGCCGTTAGCAAAGTCGCAGGACGGCGGCGAAGCTGATTTGCACAACGATTTTGATGAGGAAAGGCATCCTCATGACCAGCTCGTTGACCAGGACTTGCATGAAACTTCAGGTGCAACGCAATCGTCACAGTCGCAAGACCCACTTGGAGCCCAGGACCAGGATAACCTACCTGCGTCCAGCTCTTCACTAACAGCTGGCCACTCAGGGCCCAACGTTCATGTGCCACCCCCTCCCCCAGACATCATTCCGAGGAACTCAGGTCAACCGCGGGGCCACGGCTCGAAAAGGAGCAAAATGAATGAATACTACTAACTTCTTTTCAAGAACACTTCACACTGCATCCTTTTCTTTCTTCCACAATCAGCTCATATCCCTACGCGCGGGCGGCAACACTTCTTTACTTCCCTTCGGTTCCCAGCGTTTCTTTCTTTCTGCAACTCGCTTCAATACTAAGGTGCCGCCGCTACGACCATCCACGGCCATAACGCTCGATCGACCAAAAAGCTTAGGACTTGACACAAGTTGGTGGTGCATGGGGGCTGCTAATCGAGAGCCACTCGGTCCCGCGAGACCCGCGAGAGTTGGAGCGGAACAGGCAGACGCGACAATGACAGATGACGGTGATTGCAAAGCTAAGGTGGTGGTGGAGGACGAGGACGCGGATGAAGAAGATGCTTCAAGTTTTGACCTCAGTAGTGTGCACGGGCACAAGGTGCAGGATGTGTGTGTGGGAAGTGCGGAAGACTTTGGGGAGGCGCAAGGACCGGTGTGTGTGAAACTGAAGACCGTTCAGAAACTGTCGCCAATCGAAGCGTTTTTGTTGGCAGACGAAGACAATGCATTGGATCTCACAGGGCACCAGGTGTGGCTCAGCGCGCACGTGCTTGTCAACATGCTCGTGGGCAAATTCAGTGGTCGAGGTGCACAAGCAGCTCAACTCACAGCGCTTGAGCTCGGAAGCGGGACTGGGCTCGTTGGACTCACGCTAGCCCGGCTAGGCTTCAAGCATGTCTTGCTCACCGACAGCGAGGAGTCTGTGGTGGACTTGCTCCGAGATAACATTGCTCTGAACAGCTTGAAAGGCAGCTGCTCTGTGGAAAGGCTCTCCTGGTCTGTATCTGGCCAAGCACCAAACCAACTCTTCGACATCGTGATCGCAAGCGACTGTGTGTACGACACTTCTGTAATCGATCCTCTCATCGCAACAGCACGGCGCTTCATGAAGCCCGGGGCATCGTTCTACCTTTGCAATTGCCAAAACAGACTCTTCGTCAGCCCAGATAAGGCCGACCAGCTAATGAAAGACGCCGCCCAGTTGTGCGGACTGGCTACTGTCAGCCATCTTTCGCTCAGCGAGATACGAGGTAATACGCCGCAGTGGCGCGCAGAGGTCGCCAAGGAGGATCAGCACATTTCTTTATTCGAGATGAAAGAGTAGAGTCCCCTTCAATCCTCGAACCTCCCGGCACCCGACATCCTTGCAATCAAGCATCTGAGAACCGAGCTCCAACCCGCGGGTACCGAGTTAACTTGCCGTACGAGCATCTTGCCAATCTCGACTTGGCACGCTTGCATCTCGCACGCATCGAGGCTCGTATGTCTTATGCTGCCACATTGCAATCCTTCCTACATTTCCGATTTAACGTTGTTACCCACGATCGCTGCGTAAGGCACATTAGGTGTTTCCCTAGACCTCTAACCGTCGTTTTAGGAGCAAGGTTGGAGCCATGTTCTTGTGCATGTCCGCAACGCAAGAGAGACAATCAAAGGAGAGCGAAACGCAAAGCGAATGAGCGGGAGGTGACAATCGCATCGTATAATTGTCGAAGCGTCGAAGCCGGCGGAGTGGGCGAGCTCGGGCGCAGCAGTAGTTGAGAGGAGTTCGTGTCTCGGAAGCGTCCAAACCTGACCATGTGCGCTCTAGTTGCTTCCGAGCGCGGGGTGGATGTGAGGGCTGTGGAGGAGGCGGAGGAAGAGACAGCCAGAAGACTTGAGTTGGATCCGGAGCTGAGTATGGCTATCGCAGACGGACTGCGCAGCGGACTGATGCATCTGAGCTTCTGCGAGCTCAAGGCTCTTCCTCCGAGCTTGCCGCGCATGGCAAGCAATTTGATGCGCTTGGACCTAGGATACAACGAGCTGCGAACGCTGCCTGAGGAAATCGCGCTGCTCTCAAAACTGGAGCAATTGTGGGTCAACGGAAACAAGGAGCTCTTTTGTCTACCAGATGGCATTGTAAAGTGTGTCAAGCTGAGGCAGCTCGATTGCCGTGAAACCGCTCTACGGCAACTTCCTCTCGGTCTTGGTGCGCTTCCCGATTTGTTACGCATCGATGTGACCAGCGCAGAGTTGTTGGACGAGGAAATCAAAGACGCATATTTTCGCGCTCCTGTAAATGAAGGATTGCTCCTGCTAACAAATACAACCGACGTTGACGATCAAGAATTGGATTATGATTCTGGAGGAGAGCGCAGCCCACAGGACGACGAGCTGCTCCAGCGGATAGCGCAAATGAAGGAGAAACATGACACTTTGGAGGCTCGAACAGAAAGGCTCAAGACTTACCTGCAAAACAAGTATAGACTTCGCGAACTAAAGTCGAGTCTGAGGGAGAAGCTCAGAGAAGGGCTTTACCGCGGGCTCTGTGAAAGTGAGGAGGGGCAACAAAAAGTGGCACAGTTTATTGAGAATGTATTCGAGCATTTCGGCGATTTGGGGGATTTGAGGGATATAGTAAGGAATTGCGAGCGTCTATTTCCGGAAAAGTTCTCATTTGACTGTCTTCCTGGAGTGAAGGAAAGATTTCTGTCCTTAAAACAGCAGAACGAACGCAAAAAACTGGCTGCAAAACTCGAGCTGAAACTGCGTGCGTTGTACTTTGACCGAATCGACCCGACTAGCGTGGAAGGTATCGTCAAATCAATTTACGCGGAAATTGAGTCACTCGCGGATATTAAATTTCTATTGCGCAACGCCTCTAAGCTTTTCCCTGCAGAGGCTCACGAGATCCGCGCGCACCAAGTACGAACAAACCTGGTCAACTTTCAGAAAGAGCTTGCGGAGCAAAGGGCAGCCGCTGTTCAAACCGTGTTTCAAGCACTCAAGTCTTATTACTCTCACATTGAACCTCCTCAGGTGGAAGCGTTGGTAAACCTTGTCTCCAGGTATTTTCGCAAAGTGGATGACCTCAAAAAGCTCGCAGCAGATGCATCTCAGTATTTCCCAATCGAGTTTGAGTCTGCACTCACTGCGCCCGAGACAGTATGGAAAGCATTCATGGATAACGAAGAGAAAATGTAGCGCGATCGTGTTGTGCGCGCCTAATCTTTCTAATATATGTTTTGATTGACTGTGAAAGAATATACAATATGATTTACTGAACGACGACTTGATCTTTACTCATACCCCCACTTTCGAAAGGTTTCCTCAACAAAAGCTTCGGGGTCTTTTGCGGTTCTTGACGAAGCATAAACATGGTGCTGAGGAAACGCTTCCTCTGGCCGCTTGCCCGGATGTTGCTGCAGAGCTGTTGGTATTCTCGGTGGGGCCTCAATACTTAATTCTTGTTCTGGATGGCTAAATAGGAGCGGAAGACGCGACGCCTCGTCTTCATAAATAGGTTGGACATCGAAACTGTCTTCTAGCTCTGACCAAGCGGACCGAATGACCCAGTCGCGGCAAGCCAGGCATGACACGACGATTGCAACGAGGGCGAATAACAGCGACACGACTTCAACCACCAACAAGGTTGAAAAGTTCAATCCGTCAACGGTGCGCGCTTGACCGCAAACAGATGACGATTGTGCCAACGTTGCATTTGACAATGTACCAAGAACACAAGAGCCACATTCTTGGCTTTGGCTGCATGAGAAACCGCTTTCCCGAGAGTGCCCAGCGATGCAAACTGGCGCAAAGAATCCCTCGGTGCTGCACCAATCACAAGTCCCGTGCTCACTGTCGCCTCGTGGTAAACATTTCCATCCGCACTCTTCTGATCCAAATTGGGTCGGATGGAAGCATGAGGACTTGGACTGCGAGAGTAAAAATACCAGAAAGCTCGCTGCAATGAGCAAGATCACCTGGCAAAACCCGCAGCACCCAAAGATCTGAGCTCGCTTCCCCGGCGAGAGCTCCCGCAGAGACACTGTGATCGACTCGTCCAACATCCCACTTCACGCGTGCTTCCCGCTCGCGTTCGCTACTTGGGAACCGTTCGCTCCCTTGCGAAACTTTCTTGCCGTCTCCGCCGGATAGTCACCAACGGACCTAAAATAACTGGTGTCTCTTGTTATAGTTTTCTCTTGTAAACAATAGCAAAGCCAACACAAAAAGCGCCACTTGTGTACTACCCAACCTGCAGCTTTGCATAGACACTTTTTAAGTTCAGTGATCAGAGGCAGAAGGTGGGGGTTTGCTCTTCGATATTTTTCGATGGCCTGACAGAGGGTGCCGTCCTCTTCAGGTCTTTCTAGGGCAAGTGGTGACATGGCGTCCCGTAAACCATGCGAAGCATGTGAACCATCCGGAAAGGTGAGATGTTGTCCAGCAAACTCGAAAGTGTTTTTCGTGTATGAAGGGCAAGACAAGGGAAGAAAACGTCGCTTCCAGAGGGCTTTTCAGCGTGCCGAGAAAACAGTGAGAGTCTTGTGTGAACGTCCATCACCTGTGGAATACAATTTTGAGCTCTATGGATGTCTTCGGAAAAGTGCACTGCCGATAGAAGTTGCGCAAGTAATGTGTATGAGATATTCGAGGATATATCATGCTTGGAAGTGGGTTTCGGTAAGCATTCTTGAACTGGAAGGTTAGATTGATTGCTTCTATCTGTCTCCTTTGGAGGAAGCGCGGCCAGCAAGAGCAAGTAGACCGCCCGCATCGAAGCTTACTTATTCTTATTTGCCTCCATCTCAAAGTAGTATTCTTCGCCATCATCGCTCAGAAAAATCAAGTCGGACTCGACAGTGTCCTCTCTCATTATGGCGTCCATGAGATGTTTTACCTCTGCAGCTAAATTTTCAGGACAGTAATTCTTAGTAAATCCTTCAAAGTTTCGAATCGCTCGTGATACGATTTTCGCATCAACTCACAACCTTGGCACTGACAAGGTTGGCAACCTTGTCTGTGAACGGTAACTCTTGGACCTCAAGGGAGGAGACAGCGCGGAAAGTGTGTACTTGGTTTGCCCTAATAGAACCTAAAGAGAGCCTAGGGATGTTTGGTGAGGGCAAGCAATATTCGCCTCCGCGGAGTAGGAAGAGTAAAGTGTTGGGAGCCCAAAGCGACGGACAAGCGGCCCAGGTGAGCCAAAGCTCGCGTGTGAGCAGGACCAATGTCATCTGCAGCGAAAGGAAGAGCCAAGAATGGCGCAGGTGGGAAGAAACCTGCGATGACAGCTACGATCGCGAAAGCAGCTTCAGGGACGGCAAAGAAGAAGAAAAAGTCGCCGTCCAAAAAGGTCCAAGAAGAATCGCCGAAGGAGTTTAGCGATCCGTGGGTTAAGCTGAGGTCGCCATACGGCGGCAGGCTGTCAAAAGCCGAGGAGTTTAAGCGGATGCAAAATGGCAGCTTTAGAATTGTGGTGGTTGAAGAAGATGTGTTGCAGCAGAATCAGCGGATATCAAACCGCGGGGTTACGAGCCTTGGCGCGGTCGAACTGAGCAGTATTGTCGGCGTGAAGGACGCGGAAAAGGAAGATAGCCAGCAACAGAGTGATGACAATGGAATATACTTGGGAGTTGGAGGCCTAAACTTGCACTCAGTTGTTTTCGATTCTCAAAGTGAAGTGTGGAGCAGAATTATAGGGCTCGATTTGAATGGGAACAAGCTGGCCAATCTCGTACTTGGAGGACGAAACTGTTATTTGCGAGAGCTTGTCTTGGAGAACTGTGAGCTCGTCTCATTGAAGGGTCTTGACGTCTGCGAGCACCTCGTCAAATTGAATGTCTCGAATAACACCCTCAAGAAAAACGACATTGACACGGTATGCAAGTCCTTCGCTCAGCTGCGAAGCTTAGAGGCTCGTCACTGCGCGCTGGAGTCTTCTGACCTTGCATCGATTGCAACTCTCACCTCGCTGGAGCAGTTTGACGTATCTTACAACCGCATTGCCGATATGTCGATGCTTCGCAATTTGATCGAGTCTCAAAGCAAAAGAATAACGACCTTGGCATTCCAGGGCAACCCGTTCTCCGAGCTTGAGGGGACAGATCTCATCTCTTGGCTCCGCAGCCAGTGTTCTTGCTTGAAAGAACTCAATGGCGCCCCGTTCAGT
Organism: Parietichytrium sp. I65-24A; assembly: GCA_012862575.1. NCBI lineage: Eukaryota > Bigyra > Thraustochytrida > Thraustochytriidae > Parietichytrium > Parietichytrium sp. I65-24A. The sequence continues at coordinate 144,015 of BLSF01000067.1, forward strand.
CAAAACTTCACATCAAACTTTGATATTGCTTCTGCAGGAGTGTCTTCCAACAATTATGACGGAAACGTACAGGATTCTGCTTCATGTAGCTGCGTCGAAGGAAATCCATGCGCAGTTCCCTATAACTGCAAAAACTGGGAGAAGAGATTCAAAATTGCAGAGGATGCGCGGCGAGAGCTGGGATATCAACTGCACAAATAGTGGAAGGAGCCCGACAAACAATCAACCTTTTTTTTGCTCACTTTCTTTTATTCTGGAAAAATATATAAGCTTATGAAAAGAGAATGCACGCGTTCAAGTTGGGCAGCAGGGCCTTCTTATTCGCTGTGCACTTGTTCAATGAAATGACATCAATTAAATACTTCTTCGAGGGTGATGACGGGTCACACGTTCTATTCGAACAATTTGCACATGTCCTCCAGAGCCTTCGCGAGGTCCTCGGCGAAAGCGTCTGAAGATGTGTTCTCGGCGGAATTCTTGCTGCTGATGTGGAAGAAGAACTGGTCCTCCCCAGCAAACATGTAACTCACACCGTAGCCGTCATCAGCCACTGGCCCGAAGCCACCACCAGGGGACACAAAGTTTCTCGCGACTTCTTTTGGCAAATCCTTTCGAAGGAGGGTCTGATCTTGAGGCTGCTGGGAGGTGGACAAGCGCCAAGGCATAGAAAGGGCCTGGTTCAAAAAGTCAGAGGATGAGTCAAGACCCTTCGACACAATGTAAAGAGCGAACAAATGACGATCCACTCCTCGGCCAACCATCATAAGCTTGTTCTTCTCGGAATGATTCTCCGTTGCGATCTTGAGCTTGCTGATAATCTCCTCGCGCGGTGCGTTTGACTCCATTGCCTGGACAAAGTCGCACGACTCTGCACACAGCGAGCGGGTTGTCTCAGTACGGCCACCAGCGAAGAGGCGCGTCATACTAGACTCGTAGGTGAGGTCAAAGTGTCCTTGGTTCCTAAAGTATGCCAGCTGCAGAGCCATCTGCACGAATCCATCCGGGCTCATGCCATTCTTCTTGATAAATCCCTTGCCATACTCGAGGTGCTCGATCACTCGGAGGTCCACGTCGTTAATCATCTCGGCGTGGAAGGCCATGGCTTGGTCGATTGCAGCCTGGAGCTCATCATCGATATCCCAGGTCAACCTTCTTGGAACAGGGAGTTCCTTGTTGCGGGCAGCCTTGGAGCGTTCATTCGATAGAGGGGTAACCATATCGTCAGAGGTCTCGTTTTCGGCGCGCTTTGCGTTCTTAAAGTCAATCAACTCGCTGAGCAGAGTAAATTCGTACAAGTGCGCGATAACAGGTGCATCGGCCCAACTGTGCTCGCAGTTGAGTCCAGCGTAGCCGTCCTCGAACACGCACAAGTTGATGCTCTTGTCAAACCAGCGATTCGTTCCGTTTCCATGGAACAGAGAGCGCGCCACGTCGTCAAGCTTGGAGTAGTGCGTATCCTCGAGAAAGACAATGAATGCGGCGGTTTCGATGGTTCGGAGGGATCTCTTGTTGATGCCTTCGCTAAAGTACAGATCACGTACTTCTGCCCAGCGGGAGCGAGGACCAGCGGTAAAGGCGGCGATGTTGGCTCCGCGGCGGGAAGACTTTTGCGGGCCGGAAGCCTGGCTCTCGCCGTTTTTAACAGCGTTCTGGAAGGAAAGCATGCTCGAGGAAGAGGTCATTCGACGGCCGTCGCGTTGGCGCATGGAGTCAAGAACGACAAGGTCCTCAAAGGACTGGATGCGGTGTGAGCGGGAGAGGTTTCCGTACGAAGGCTTGCGGGAGGAAGACAACGAGTTCTTTTGGGACTTGCTGTGCTCCAAGATGAGCTCGAGCTGCTGCTGAATCTCCTCGGTGCTGTAAGGGCGAAGGGCGGTTCCACGTGCGCCATGGTAGACGTCGAGTTTGTAGTAATGACCGCGGCTGACAACAACAATGTGGCGGGAAAAGTTGGTATGCTTGAGCTCATCACACTCGCGGCCGGGAACGCGGGTGGTTCCGAACATGCGCTCATACTGGCGCATGCAAAGCGGAATCATTCCTCGGATGGTCATTGGCTCCAGAGTCTCGTTCTCGACCATGTCTTTGAAGCGGAGAAAGTGGTGGCAAATTCCAGCGGCACGCAGGCATTGATTGTCAGTTGGGCGGTTCTTCGAATCCAGGACGTAGTAGTTGGAGTTCACAGCGATTGGGGTGCGGCCATACAGATAGCAGTACTTTTCCCACCAGTCCAACACGTAGTTGCGCGAGAACATGTGCTTGAGACGGAGGTAACGCTGGAACTTCTTTCCCTCGTTGGCCATAAACTTTTCGCTGAGCTGAACAGTGGTGCTGAATTCTTCCTCGGTGAGCAGTGGGCGAACAGATTCGAGCCACTTTTCGCAAGTTTCCTTGAGACTAGGGAGAGGCAAAGTTGGCAAGCTCGAGTCGTACGCGTACGTGAGGTTCTTGCGGCCAGTCAAAAGCTTCACTCCTGCTCCCCAGAGGTTGAGCATCGCCTTTCCAAATTTGGACGATGCTCCGAAGAGCCATCCCTGCCAGCTAAGAAGAAGCTTGAGAGCAAAGCGTTCAACAGACACGATTCCGAGCACGCCGAGGAACGACGCTGCGGATGCAAGATAGCCCACCCTGAAGGAAGTAGGATAGTTGTCGTGGATTGGATTGAACCGTCCTAGCTTGGTATCCAGCTCCCAGAGCATCTCGGCGAGCCACCCGCTGCGAACCCAGCTGTCGCCTTGCGCGTTCACCACAACGTACGTCACACCGCCCATGACGGCCAGCAACGTGGCAGGGGTAGCAGGCCACAAGGTATGCATCATGGCATGCTTGAGCCTCCTGGCATAGTTGGACGCCTGGCTCACCAACACCGGCAGCGAAGGGACCTTCACCGTCACCGTGTAGTACCCTTCATAATCCGGCCCCAGGTTGACCCCCCGCTTCTGCAGGTAGTACAGATCGATAGCATTGCGTGCTTCCGCCATGGTGGCGACTTGGACCCGAGCACCCCCTCAGCAACCCAAACGACCAGGTGTTCCAACACTCGCAGAATCAAGCCAACTGGTGCCTTTCACGGGCACCCACTCCGGCTCTGACGCTGCTCTCGCGGGTCTTCAACCTATCAGCCGGCCTCTGCGCCGTTGACTGGTCGATTGACTGACTGACTGACTGACTGACTCACGGACTGATTGATTTCGAAGAAAGAGAGAAAGAGAAAGAATGTCTCTGTAAGTTATAGTGTGTCTCTGTTCCCTTTTTCTCGCACACAACTGCACAACTGCGCCACGCTACTGCTAGCGCTTGCCTATGCGTCCCCTAACAGCACCGATCCAGCCAGCGCTGAGAAAATCTTGTCGCGGTAGCATCCACCAGCGCCACGCTAAGGCGGGCAGGAGGTCTTCCTTTGACTTGTTCGACCTGCGTTGACTGAGTTGTCTCTGTCTTTCTCTCGTTGTCTTTGCTTTGTTGTCATCGAGTTACTCACTGTCAGAATACGGAGTGGTACCTTCCAAGTGCACAAGGAAAGAGTGGACAAAGGCGCTCCTTTCTCGCTTTCTTTCTCTTTTCTGAAATCTGAAATTCTAAAAACCAACAGTAAATCTGAATTTTCTTCGATTGTGGAAATCCTGAATTTGTTTAACACCTTGATGCTTTACTTAGACGTCAGTACAAACGAATAAACCAAACCAAACAAGACGGTGAAGAGGAAAAGTTTTGCCCGCACGCTGCCGCGTCGACACTCGCGTCACAAGCGAAATTTCCAACCGCGATTATCTCGTCACAGATGCGTATTCGTGACGTCAACCGCAGCCTTCGTGGAGCGAACGTGAAATGCGGTTACGGGCGACTCTCATTCGCGGGCATAGGTGGGTCTTAGTAGGCCTGGTTTGGGAGCGGCTCCCTCACAAGGGTTGATGTAGTAGTGCTATATAGTATTCTGTATGTTTTTCCCAGTTGAGCGATTTTGGAGATTTTGGCTTGCAAAGGTCTTGGCTGCTTGCTGCACAGAAAATGCCGAGCATCAACCTACCTGGATTGCACACGTTCGCAGGGTTCAGAATGTTCAGAATCAGAGTGAGAATTCAGAATTTAGGACCGCTGTCAGGAAATAATCGGGAGCCTAAATAAGAATTTGCTCGCAGTTCAAACCAATCTTTGTGGATAATTCTTCCTCTTTTGTCGTTTCCCATGGCAGCACTAAGTTGCTAATACGTGTTGAGTAAGATATAAGGCTGGATAGGGAGAACCTACAGGATTGCTCAAGCCACCTTTTAAGTTGAAATTGCATTTCAACTCGCCTTGCTCGAGCGTCCTTCGAGGGGCCAATTGAATGCCTCTAAATCGTTCTTTCCAAAAATTGTGTAGCTCGTCATGAGTCACCTTCTGTGACGCCATTGAGACAGTCAATGCACTGTTTACTCGTCTCATGCAGAAGAGATACGTAACATCGTTTCCATTCACGTCTCGCGTACACCCCTGTTACGCGCTGCTATTCAAGGGGGAAAAAAAAGTACCCCAAACCCAGAGCGCCAAATGGCGACAATCAAGCTAGTTGGAAATAGGACATGCAGGGTGATTTTGGCTCTGGTTATCCGAGGTGCGGCTACGAAGCAATACCAAAAATACCAAAGCACTGCACAATCAGTTGTGCACGTTCATCACTCATTGACTGCGAGAGCGAGCAAACTCGGAGCAGCCGTTCATGCGCGATTGCGGATAGCTCGCGTTGACGGAGTGGCGGTAAATTTGCATTTGTCTGCGGTGTACGATAGCTCGAGTCGAACATCCTCAGCAGCCGAGCTGGTTGATTGGCTTGCCGTTTTGGCGTGGAGTTCCATTAATCTTAACTTTGGACTTTTGTTTGGGGAGGTGCCGAAGAAGGGCTTGTGCAAGGCGATACTTTTAGTGCGGTTGACTGTTGTCGCAAGGTGTTGTAGCGGCCCGAGGAAAAGTAGTGGCTAGGTAATATACGGGCAGGTAGGTAGCGGACAAGGCGACAGAGAGTTGGAGTCCACTGTTGCAACCGCTTCGAGAAGAAAGCTGTGGAAATGAAGACGCACGGGCGCATGTATGAGCCGCTGACGCCATTGGTCGATGGCAGGGCGGCTTCGACGCCTTTCACTGGATATTCCAAGATGTCGGGCATCACGCCGGTGATGGATAGGAGTGGATTTCTGGACTCCAGGAGGGACTCTTTTGGACTGGGCAGTCTCTCTGAGAGGCACCACGACGATCATGGGGACGACGATGAGGATGGCGCCTCGGACTACTTTGGGTTTCGCACATCACAGTCTGAACATGTGCCTCCTCTGTTCGCCGGGTCTGATTCGGGGTCTAAGAAGCGGCCGCGTCGAACAGTATCTTTCAGCTCAAGCAAAGCTGAGGAACCAGCACGGGAAGACTGGCACGAAAAGTATTTGCAGACTAGCCGAGAGAGGAATAAGCTCAAGCATCTTTTGGAAGATTTCCAGGAGAGAGCGGGCAGGAGAGAAAAGCAGCTCGAAAGAGAGCTGCGACTGGAGAAGACCAAGTCCGAGCAGCGCGAAGCCCAAGTGCGCCAGGCCAATTTGCAAGAGGAGGAGTATCGGCGGAAACTCAAACAGATGGAGCTTGCGCATATGCAGGAAAAACACGAGCTGAGTGACCAGCTGAGTAAATCCGAGCGTGCACTTCGAAAAGCTAAAGCTTCGAGCGAAGAGCTTGTGAATACGTTACAGGCTAACGTTTCAGATCTCACCAACGAGCTCGAGTACACGCGGCGGCTTGTGGAGGACAAGGAGCTAGTGAATGCTCGCCTGCGCGAACAACATGAGCTCGAGCGAAGCGAACTTGGTGGCGGGCAGGCTTCGGAGGACACTCGCGAGCAGTTGCAAAACTTTCAGGAGAAGAACAGGGCACTCGAGCGCGAATGCCGCGACCTTCAAGCGGAGGTTGAAGCTCTTCGCCACGGTGTCGCTGTCGAAGGAAGGGCCAAGGAACTTGTTCGGGACCTTCAGCTGGCTGAGAAGAGGGAGTACAATTGCAAGGTCGCTCTCGAGAAAGCAGAGAAAGAGCTGGAGTTTACCCGTGGCAAAGTAATGCAAGCTGAGGGTCTTCAGGATAAGATTGATCGCCAGAAGAAGAAAATGGAGAGCCTCATTGGCGCGGAAGTGGAGCGCAACAGCCTTTTGGAAGAGAGGAAAGAGTGGATCGGTTTGTTCCGAAAAATCCTCGAGAGGAGGGACTCCAGGGATAACGAGATTACACCATCAGTCGCGCTGCGCGCCGTGGCTGACCTCGAGAACGAGTGCTCCCGGCTTGCGATGCAAAAGAGAGATGCAGCACTGAGAATAAATGAGCTCACAAGCAAGCTTGAGCGGTGCGAGGTAGAGCTCAAGGCTTCTCTCTCTAAAATGGACAGGTTTGAACAGGACCGAGCAAGCCTCAAAGAGCAAGTTGCAGCTCTGGAGAAAAAAGCTCTATTTCTTAGCAAAGAGCGCGATGCCCTAGCTCGAGTCGCAGAATCTGTCCACGAAGAAGGCTTTGCTACCTTGTCTAAATCGGAGCAACAGAAGGCTACCAGTTTGGAAGCGTTGCACAAGAAAGAGTTGGCCGTTTTTCGCGAGAACCTCGCTAGTGCACACAGCCGAATTGCAGAACTGGAAAGTGCAATCTCTGAGAACCAGCGACAGGGATTGTCCCCTGCATTGCTGCGAACAAAGTCGACTCAATTGCAGCAAAAGGACAAGCAAATCGAAGCGCTCGAGGCCGAGACTAAAAAGCTTGGAAACGCTCTGGAGAAGGCTCACGACGAAATTGCAAAGCTCGAATCTCACATCAACGCCGGGGCGTACAATCCGCAACGAACCAAAATTCTCCATCTTACGCACAATCCGCAGGCGAAAGTCTTTGGTCAGGCCCTCGCAGCTGCGGCGGCGGCCGAGGACAGCAGCTCGAGCGCTGCCAACAGCAACGAACCGGAGCTTCGGTCGCAGCGTCTGAAGGAGGTCTTCAAGGAAAAGACGAGGGTCTTCAAAGAAGCAGTGTACCTCCTTACTGGATTTAAAGTGGACATGACTAATGACCGTAAACCTCATATCCGTCTCCGTTCCATGTATGCTGAAAAGCCGGATGACGAGCTTGTGTTTCAATGGACGCCGGGAGAAGGTGGCGGTCTAGAGTTGCTGGAGACCCCATTCTGCCAAGAGCTTGACGAAAATACTTTTGCATATCTTTCAAAATGCAATTCCGTGCCTGCTTTTCTCAGCACGTTGACTCTTGACCTCTTTAGCCGCCAGACACTTGCTCTGAGTTAGCAAGGCCTCGCGATACCTGGTAACATAGCTTGCACTCTGTGCGAATTATGTTTCTAAAAATACAAAGGAATCGTGAAGCGGGATTCTCACCATACCAAAACGAGACCTTTCACCTGGTTTCACCTTTTCCCTTGGTAAATTTTATTTTTAATTCTAAAATTAAAAAAAAATGAAATTAACAAAAATTGGCAAAAATGCAAACGATAATTCTTTTTCTCCTTTGTTGTGTTTTTTTTTCTTTAATGTAAAGTCACATCGCGTGCAGAGCATCTGAGGAAGTAAACTCTTAAAGTCTAGAGCGAATCTTATCATTTGGATTCACGAGGCTCTCGTGCTCTTTTGCTCCAAAAGGCGCATAACGTTTGCTGTCGGGATGGAGCCAGAACAACAAGTCCCCATCCATGACTGTAGGGTCGATGCCGTCTTTGCGCATTTGCACCTTTTGATGCTTGAAGGTCTGAGTCGTCACTGCGTTTCGTTGCACCCTGACAAAGACTGGGATTGCATAGGAAGGCAAGTTGCTCTTTGCGTGCTCGAGAAGCTCATCAACAGCGTTTTGTGGGTCGCGCTTCTCGTCACGAAGAACGACAGCTGCCATACCAGCTCGGCCTTCGATGTGTGGGATCTGGACGCCGTAAACATTAGCTTCTTGGACAGCCAAGCATTTGGAGAGCTCCGAGGCAACCTCGAAAGTGGAGACGTTCTCACCGCGCCACCGGAAGGTATCTCCAATGCGATCAACAAATTTGACCCAGCGTTCCGGAGTCTGAACGAGGAGGTCTCCTGTTCGAACATATGCGATATCACCATCCTTTGCAAACTTCTTGTTGGTCGCCTTGGAGTCAGTGTAGCCAACAAATTTGCTCACTTCGTCATTCTCGCGAATTGGAAAGAGGCACTCGCCTGGTTCGTTGTAGGCACAGTCAATCAAGCGACCGTTACCATCGCGAACGAGGTCATCAAGATCAACGTCGTATTTTACAAATCGAACGCCTTTGGCGTTTTCGGGGTCCAGCCTGCCGACACAGCCCACGCCAGAAAAGTCTCCTTTCTTAAGATTGGAGAGCTCTACTGTGTTGAGGAATGCGCCGTTGCCTTCCGTCGCGCCGTAAAATTCGACAATCCTATTGATTCCGAAGCGAGTCTGGAACTCGACCCAAATTTCCTTGGAGAGCCCGTTCCCGGTCGCCACGCGAAGCTTGTTATCGGCGTCGTTGGGAGAGGGAGGCTGCGCAAGCACATATCGGCAAAGCTCACCGATGTACTGGCAAACCGTGGCGCCGTGGTTCCGGATGTCCTCAAGCCAATTACGGGCAGAAAACTTGCGGCGAATGACTTGGCACACGCCAAAGTGAAATACCATCCCAGTTCCGACGCCTTGCGCGGAGGAGTGGTACATGGGCATTCCTGAGCTGTAGAGCACGTCGTTCTCGTTCACATGCGTTCCGAAGGAGGCGGAGAAGGCCCACTCCTTCAAGTGTGTCACGTTCACAGCTTTTGGAAGCCCAGTTGTACCACTGGTGTAAACGTAGCCGAAAACATCGGTAAACTTAATTCCCTTCCGGACGCTGCGATCCAATCTCGCGAGAGGTTGCCTGGACAGCTCAGAGTCCATGCAACGTCCGTACGGGCTCGCTCCGCCACTGCACACGCTTTCTACTCCGTGGTTTCGCGCCAGCTCGCGAAACACTGGGGCGATATGAGATTCAAGCTCAATTCCATAGATGACCATTTTTGCCTTGGAGATGGCAATGGAGTGAACAAGAGGGTGGTTTTTAATCGTGTTGTTGATGAAGGCGATTCTGATGCCAGCTTTGCAGAGCCCAATCCAATAAATGACATACTCCAAGCGGTTCTCCATGTACAGCGCCACAGTCTCTCCTGGCTGGATGCCCTCAACCTCCCTCGCCCAGTGCGCGACCTGGTTTGCCGCAGCGTCTGTCTGCGCAAACGTCAGCGTCTTCTTCGGGAACAGCTCGCACCCGACATATGCGAAGCTGTTGCGCTCCGGGAACCTGTCGCACGTGTTCTCCCACACATCAGCGATCGTGAAACCATCTTTGGCGCCTAGCGCCGCGGCCATAAAGTCCCGCAGGTTGTTCGCGCGCTTCTCGTCCATCATGTCTCGTGCGCTCTCCATCTCGCCCAACACAGATACACAGATAGATCCTCCGATCCCACACTCTAATCTCCTTACGCCGTCTCCTGCTATCTCTACCGCCGACTAGTCAATTGCCTTCTCTTCTTCTTCACGTTTCGCCCGCGCAAGGTTGCATTTGAGGTCTGTTTGGTCCAAAATTGCACCAGGAGTTTGATGACAGTTTGGACGCCTTGCTGTCAGTTGTGTGTCTGAGAGGAAGGGAAGAGATGTTGCGTTGCTTTTCACAGTCAGTACTCGCTCCATTCGTCCAAACTATTGCGAGTATTGGCTCACCAAGAGCGCAAAGGCGCTCTCGTACACTTCTTTTTGGCCAGTTGCCAAGATCGATCGCTTAAAATATCACATAGAATACATGCAAAGCTCCTCTCTTTCCTTTCGTTTCGCATGTTTTTGGACGACACAAGGATTCGCCGCACCTTGTATCACGATGTGCCGCTCTGCTAGCGGCGCTAAAACAGCTTTAAGTTACTTGACGTCCGCCTCTTCGTCGGCGTATCTTGGATGAGATCCATTTTCAGTAGTGCACTCAGCACTCAGAGGCTCGTGCCACGAAGAACAAAAGTGCAAAGTACGAGTGCTGACATGTGAGCACTCAGTAGCTGCCCCGAAAGCAGGTGTCGGACTTGGGCTTGGCTTGAGGCCACAGTTGAAAACAGTAAATGTGAAAGCAAAAGAGCGTGACTTTGCTTGATGTGGAAAGGCTTGCAAGAAGAAAGGCAAATCGGTTCATTTTGTTTCGTTTTGATGATTTGATTTGATTTGATTTGGTTTGGTTTCCTCCAATCCAACGACAAAGGCAGCGTATACATGCGGGTATGATGGGGAGAGAGAGGAGTCCAGAAAGCGTTCGTCCGCCACTTGAAGACTCATGTCCGTCCCATGGCTATAGCAGCCTGACCACTGCTAGTCGCTGGGCGAGCGTTTACTCGGTGTGTAAATTTGATTGGGCTTGCTAGTAGGATTGGGAGCGTTGGGCCGGGTCTTGACGTCTGGCTATCATGATAAATCACACGCTCTCAGGCTTTGAAAGAGAATGCCGCCGGAGATGGAGAGATGTCCGCCACCTAATCGGCACCCTAAACAAGAAAGCACGAAAGTGGGCGGTTGAAACAGCGGAGAGTCGGAGCTGACTGGCCTGAGAATTGATTGGTCTTGTTATTTTCTTTGAAACAATCAATCAAGAGTCGAACAGAAAAGAAACATAACGGCATATTTTACTTTTTAGATGTCGCGAGCAACGAAGCGCCTTTGTCGTCAAGATAAGGCCCTTGGCTGGGAACCCGTTTCGGACAATATGGGTCCCCATCCTCTTCAATATAGGTTCCGCCGTACGCCTCGGGAGTTTCGCTTGGGGCAAAGAGAGACGACACACTTGACTCCAGCTTTCGTTTGTTTGAGCCGAGAATCGTGATCTTTGAGATGACGCGCTCGGGCAAAATAGGCGTAAACATGTTCCAAACGCTGTGAAACAACCACGGAGCATTGACAACGATGACTCGTCCCAGCACCTCGGGGTACCCATCAAGAAGCTTTGGAAGTAGGCGGCGCGCGAGACCAAGGGCCTCATTGATTGGAATCTGGTTGCTTATCTGGAATCCCTCCAAATCGACCACCAAACTGATCTGTGATGACACATTCCCATTGTTGCTGATGAAGTGATTATCGAGATCGTTTTGGATCATCTGGAAGAGCCACACACCGAGCTCAAAAAGGTTGTCGCCCTTGTTGCCAAGTTTACGGAACACTTTTTTGTGATTTAGGGCACCGGCACGAACGAAAACACCGAGCGCGCCGCTCTTGTCTCTAAAGTACCACTCCGAGCGGTCTGCACCGTTGTCCAACAATTCTACGATCTTATCACAACCAAAATAATCCAGCAACCACCTCTCCGGGGTGAAATTCGCCTGTATATTTTCAGCGTCGTACTCAATGCGCCAAGAAAGCGATTTTCGCAAGAGGACTTCCGACTTTTTCAAGCTAAGATTTCTTGCGCGCAAATAGCGAATCAAGCGCCAATCGTTGTTGATAAATTTGTCGTAAACAAACCGGGCTTTCTCATCCTTTGTTTCCAGCAAATCCGAAACCCTGGCCTTGAGCTCCTTGAGTAACTTCTTCTCTCTTGTGCTAATCTCGGGGCCATCCCCGACCTCTTCAAGCGACATGCCAGCCTCGTCCTCTTCATCCTGGCTGGGCTGACCACCTGCCGGCATTGATTGTCTTTTGCTGCTCCTACGCTCCACGCTCAGACGCTTGCTAGCACGTCGGCTCTGCTTGGACAATTTGTTTAGAAGCATCTTGGCCTCGTGCATGGGGACAACCTGCACGGAGCTCAAAACCGCGGCGTGCCTATTTGTGACCAACAAAACAGCAACGGCTCCAGCGACGCAAATGCACCAAATGAGCGGTCCCACAACAGCGCCAAACGCCTTTCCAGCCATTGCCAAGACACCAAGTGCTGCAAGCAGTGCGCCTGCAGCCTGTGGCCCGGTCACTGTGCTACGAACACCATGCAACATGTCGTGCTCGAATATAAGTTTCACCCCGTCTTTGGACACGGACTCGTCGATGAGGACCACGCAATAATGCTTTCCTAAACTCTGGTTGCTCATCTGGTAGAGGTTCACCGCGTGGGACGTTATTGTACCTATATGTTTGCCTCGGCGAGAGAGCTCAACCTTGACCACCGCATTCTGCGGCAATGTGCCGACTGAGAGCTTGGACACAGCAAAAAGGCGTCTTGAGGAAAACAATGGCTTTGATTTCGAGTTGCTCGATGAGAATATCTGTACGGAGTGGATGTCCAGTTCGTCGTCGCGACGGATGCTAGGATCTGCCATGTCAATCTTCAGCTCGGTATCAACTCCGAGACGGTGCGAGCCGTCCGGCAGCAGCAGAGACCCTTCCGCATTGAACGCCTGTTGAGCCGTGCCTTTGATTGCGACGGACGACATCGCCTGAACCCAGCGCTGGGCAGTATCTGGGTCTCCAGCTCGAAGCACAACCTGATCCGGGTCGATGCTCAACATTCGAGCGAAAGAGCTGGTGGTTCGCATAAGGGAGTTGGAGCTCTTGCTTGGTCCCGCCCGTGCGAATCGCAGGGTGATCTCGCAATCTTCCAGCCAGACCTGCTCTACGGACCACATGTTGATGGACCCCACCGCTTTCTCAAGATCCTGCCCCGACTTTGGCTCCTTTTTCAGGTACGTCAAGAACCTTTCATGGAGCACAAACCATCTTTTGCTCCACATCCCACTCGCGCTTTTCTTCTTCAGCCACCCTTGCACGAGGTCTTTGCCCCCATCTTCGAACGACTTGACAAAGTCTGACGTCCGCCGAAACTTTCTACTCAGCCTTTTGCTCTTCGCCTCGTCCTTCATCGTCCACTCCTTCCGCTCCGTCCGCTCGTAGCCTCAGAGTCTTTCCGTCGCTGCCCGCATGCACGTACTCCAATACCGTATGTGCTTGTGACAAAGACCACATCCTCTCACGGCAACTTGCTCGCAGTTGCACAGTTACGCGTGCTCTTTAACACTTCCTACTTTCGTAACTCATCATCTCATCGTCGCACTGGTTTTGTGTGCAAACGCTGTCGCTCATCATCTCTCACTAACTTAAGGGGCGTGTGTATTGTGTGGAGATAGGAAGGCACGTGATGGCAACAATGGCAAATGGTAGTAGTACTCTCAACGCGAGTACTTGGTATGACTGATTGCGCTCTTTGCGCTGATGGATGCTGATGACGAGTGTGTGAGAGCGGGAATGGGAACGAAGCTGGGTTTTCACTACTGTCTGGTTGGAGATGGGAAAAGACAAGGTTCTGAACATGAAGATCTATTTAGGAGCCCGTCCCGAAAGAGATGCGGCGGAGAAAGCTAGCAACTAGAGAAATTGTTCAGTGACTGAAGATATGTTATGTACCTCTCGTTTTCCAAAAGTTCCTTTTTCGTTGTTTCGTTAACGGATGTTATTCGCGAAAGTCACCATCAAAGCCCTGGAAATTAGTCAGCATGAAGATTGAGTGAAATGACTTCTTCTCGAGCTGATTGCACCAGTTCCAGGTACTCGTGAGCCGCCCGTCGATGCACGAGCCACCATCGTCACCAGAGCCGTCAAAGCCATGGCGAAAGTAGTCTGCCAGAATCATCTTGCGAAGCTTCTCCTTCCCGTCAAAGTTGGTGTCCATGTACTTTACGAGCTCAGGGTCCTTTGCAAGGTCATCGATCTGATCTAGAGTTCGAGCGATAGGAGCCAGGAGCCTCGGCACCTGAGTGTACTTGTCGATGAAGATGAGGGCGTTGGGAACGTCGCGATCACCCAAGTGCACCACAGAGAGCCCGATCCATCTTCCTACCTTTCGTTTCACCGTGCTGAGAATATCTTGCATAGCATTGTCCACACGAGGAGCGGATTGGCATCGCTGTAATCCCTGTCCTGTGTTGCAAAGGCGATAGCCGTTCCGCTCATCGAGCAAGTCCTCCTCGGCCAAACACCACAGCCGGAAAAAGTTGCCCATGATCTCCCGCCACAGGGTGAGGGACTGAAGGACAAAGTAATATTGCTGCTCGTGGGAGTGGCTAAGCTTGGAGCCGCCGACACCGTGCTTTATTTGCAGAGATTCTGCGCGGTTTGTTGGGACAACGTTCGGGTTAAAGTAGGTTTTCAGGTATAGGATCATGCGATCCACAGGACCGCGGTTGCTTCGTAGAAAGCTGGCGTTGTCCGTCACGGACGCAACCACCAAGCTAATCTCCTCTCTGCTCAACTGCTCACTGGCGTACTTGTCCAGGAGCTGGGTATTTGCTTGGGCCTTCTCCTTTTGTGCTTGAGCAACCTGCTGGGGAGTGCCCGGCTCGATTTCGGACGCGGCGACAGCCATCAGGGGGTCCTTGAGCATCTCTAGAGCATCCCCGTGCGCAAGAACCATGTACACGGTTTTGATGTTTTTTTTCAGACTAAAGCCGATATTCTGCCGGATGCGCGGGGTCATGTTGTCCATGATAGCATACAAAAGCTTTCCATAGGAACTCCTCATCTTGTCTGGATTCATAATCTTATACCTGCGCCCAATCTCCAAGCACTCTTGGAAGAGAACTTCATTGTCTTCGAGGCGTTTATCCCGTAACACGTTCGCCCCAAACGTCTTGTAGTCACCACAAATCGACAGCCCTGCGATGATCTGAGCAAGGTCTGTCAGCCCCTCCGAGATCGTGGTGCCCTTGTCGACGGTGCTGCGTGCATAGTAGTCGTTGGAGCTGACATCCACGCGGTCTGTGTAGTCACTAATGTCCAGAGCCCCTTCCACAATGTCGAGCAACGTTCTCTCGTCTGCACTCAACCTCATCGGGATGTACTTGGACCGCACGTGCAACTCCGCTAAGATATTGATGCGATTCTTTGACAGCAGCTCCGAGCTGCCCAAACTCCCACCATTTTCCACCAACACCGCGTCCGCCGAAAGTTGTCCACCGCTTGTATCCATCTCCTCCGGACTATTGTCCAGCGCATCGCGAATGTCAGACTTCATGGCTTCGCGGATGCTCTCCATCTTGCTCTCATCGAGCTCTTCCTCCACCTCATCCACTCGCGGCTGAGGCAGCATGTCTTCGTCCTCCATCTTGCCTTCCATTCTTCCTTCCGTGATCCCAAACCACGACCCACGACCCACGAACGACTCCAACACCACTGACAATTGAACAATTGAACAATTGAATAATTGAACAATTGAACAATGTACACTCTTTTCTGCACTTGCGACGATCTCCGAAGCTACACGAAGTTATCAATAAGTTTAACTTATCTCTTCGCGCTCTCTCTCTCCTTTCGCGTTCTTCCCAGCGTAAACTTAGAACCAAGACTGCTCTATCTGTGGGACACAAGTCGGAAGCAGCACGATAAGAGCTTACTGCGGGGGACGCTTACTTCGCTACCCCTCACACTTCTACTCTATGTTGTAAGGCGACCCTACACCAGATATCGCTTGTCCCCGAGGACACCTTCACTCTTACCAACTATCCATAGACACTAGGATTAAAGTTAATTCAATCCTATCGGGTGGTAGAGAGACTGGTACTACCGCCCGGTTTACTGGTTTCCGTAAGGATGGGTAACGGAGCGTATATGAGGGTGGGGTTGTCCTAGCTGAACTCTGTCGGCGACATCTCTGCGCGAATTTCGGAGAGAATTGATCGAAGAAAGCGGCGGCGACGTCTATGGAGAATGTTCGTCGTGAATTGGAAAGAGCGCATCGATTGTTCAAATGAAAAATGATTGAAATGGATGGAATGGATGGAAGAAATAACTTGAATGGCCAAATGCCGACGCACTTCGACCGTTGCCTCCTCGCTTTGTACAGATTGTTTAGTGACAGTGCGTGTATCGACTCGTGCGCCACTGCTACGAATGGGTCGAGAGAGACGAGAAAGAAGCACGATGGGTGCTGTTTCCACACATTCATCATCATTCATCGCACATACAATACGAGGCAATCTAGGCAATCTGGTCTCCTGGAACAAGGAAGTCACGCAAACCTTCGAAGACTAGCGCCTTCGGATACGACTCATGAGTGTTTGCACATAGACACGTATCGTCAAGCAAACTTGGACTTTGAAAGCGAGATAGTGAGCGCGGTAACAGTCGGTACCTGGTACCTTGAAGCGTAGCCTGAGCTTTGAGCTGAGCTCGCAACTCGACTTTGACGCAAAGGCAGAGGCAGAAGCAGAAGCAGATCCCAAAGATAAAAGGAGCAAGGAAGACGGGAATTTGGGGGCACGCGATCATAGGTGACAGGAGAAGGATGGGCCGCGAGTTCGATGTAGTTGTGTTTGGAGTGACGGGGTTCACAGGCAAGCTCGTGGCGGAGTACTTGCTTCAAAGCTATGGTGTGAGCGGGTCGGGCGTGACTTGGGCGGTGGCAGGAAGGTCTGCAAAGAAGATTGAGGCTGTGAAGGCTGAAATTGGAAAACAGGTTGCCCTGGAAGCTGAGGCGAGAGAGATTCCCGTGATCATCGCCGACTCCTCGGACCTGAAATCTCTTCGCGCAATGTGCGCTCGAACAAAGGCGGTGGTATCCACTGTTGGCCCGTTCATAAACTTCGGAACGCTGTTGGTGGAGGCATGCATCAAGGAAAAGACGGACTATTGTGACTCGACAGGCGAAAGCACGTGGATCAGAAGGATGATTGATGTATATGGAGAAGCGGCTGCCAAATCTGGCATCCGGCTGGTTCCAAGCTGTGGGTTCGACTCCCTCCCGAGCGACCTCGGGGCACTCAAGCTCGTGGAAGGTGTTCGAAAAGACAAGCCAAACGCGGAGATCAAGCAAGTTGTCAACTACGTTGGCCCGATCCGCGGCGGGTTCTCTGGGGGCACTGCACACACCATGCTCACAATCATGGGCTCAGAGGACAAAAAGCTGATCGCAAAAGTGTACAGCGATCCGTTTGCCCTGGTACCAAAGGGAATGAATGCGGGCCGGCCTGACGGGGACCAGCGCCTGGTCAAGTACTCGCGTAAAGCAGGAGTTTACACCGCGCCCTGGGTGATGGCTTCAGGAAACGAGCGCGTTGTTCGGCGCAGTGCAGCTTTGCTGGAATACGGTCCCAAGTTCCGATTTTTGGAGGTCTTGGCTTTTAAAAGCATTCTCAGGGCGATTGCAACGGCTTTTGCCATCAACATCGGCTTTCTTCTTGTTCTGCTGCCACCAATCAAATGGGTTTTGGAGCACTACGTTCTGCCTTCGCCTGGCTCTGGTCCAAGCCGCAGGTCCATGGACAAGGGGTACGGTATGACCACGTTTCACACCGAAGTGGATGGCACGCCATACACCGTATTTTGTCACATCTCTAAGGGGGACGTTGGCTACAAGAGCACCGCTATGATGCTTGCTGAATCTGTGATTGCACTCGCAAAATCAAATGATACATCCCGCTCCGATGGAGGGTTTCACACCCCGGCAAGCTGCCCCGGTCTAGGCTTAGATTTGGCGGACACGCTGGAGCAAAAGTGCGGCATAATCTTCGAATTTAGAAAGCATGAGACTCCTAAGGCCGCGCAGAAGGCGATCCTAGCTGTGGATTCCAATCCGAGCAGGCTCTGAACACGATGTCCCGATTGCCATGCCACTGATAGAAAATACAAACACATATAGTAAGGTAATTTTTTCTTCTTCCTTCTTTCGCAAACTTGGATGATACAGAAAAAGCAAAGTCGGAGGCATAAACTAGCATCGAAAGAGAAGCTGGGTTGGAGAAACGCGAGCAACACCCCACCTTCCGATAGGGTTTGTTTACGCTGCACTTCGTGGCTTCACTTATGCGCGAGCATCCCTACTATAGCGCAAAGGATGATTTGGGTTGGCACCGCGCAAGGTCTGGTCCTCCTTTAGAGCTTTTTCTGCACTTCCTGCTTGGAGCGATATATCTTGTAGTGCTTGTCCGTGCCCATTACGTAATCCCAAAAACGCGTGTAGCCACCGTACATCCCGACATTGTGTGAATGGTGAAAATCGTGAGCCCGCGAGCAATCAATACCAAGCCATTCCACTGTCCATGGCGAAAGCGGAAAGGGCAGCGCGTAGCTCGAATGTGCGTCGATGGACTGGTAAATTTTTGCGCACGTGTACAACCAAAATAACGTGACATGCGAACGTAGCAGGAGTGGTCCCGCAATTGAAGAGATGGAATTTACAAATATGTCCTCCAGTGGGTGCGCGTATTGCACGGCGATCGGTACGCAATGCTTGAATTCGTGATGTTGTTTGTGAATCCAAGAGTAAAAATATCTGTGATGGGCCAATCTGTGTGTCCAGTAAAACAAAAAGTCGTCAACTTGCGTACAAACGATAAATTGCCAGAAAAGCGTCCACAGCGACGGGCACTCTGGAGAAAAGTCGAGGCGAGCAGCAAACAGTGGGAACGTAACAAAGAGCACTATAGGTTTGCTCAAAAAATTGTCCACGATGACTTGCTTGAGACACTTGATGATTGCTTCGCGAGAGGGGTATGGCTGGCGCTTCTCGATTCGGTATTCCGGGAACAGATCAAAGTAGTCAACTGCAAAGTAGACGGCCTGGCACGTCCAAAAAACAGCTTCGTAAAGCACCATGGAGCAAAGCATGAACCTCCATCTCTCCTGGCTTCCAAGAACATCCACAATCGCGTCCGGCAACCCGACGTTCTTCGCGCCGACACCCACTGACTTTGCAAAAGCAAATTTTTCGAGACCCCAAGAACTCCAATCCGCCCATTGCTCCATCTTCGCCGTGATGGACTGTTCCACTGCAAGCGCCAATCGCCAATCGCCAATCGCAGGGCACACAGATCGTACACTGACAAAAGGCCTCAACTTTCCAAGCCCCCCAAGCTTCCCACTTCACTTGCGACCTCTCCACCTGATACGGGTTTGCAGACTTCGCCACTTATACTCCGTCCGGTCCCAGCAAACACCGCTCTTCTAAACATATATCTTGGTGGCTCTAGTCAGACGTTCGGAGTAGAGGCAGTTCCATCCCTACTTGCTCACAGTGCGCTGTTCGCGACTGGCAAGTCTGAGCACAGGATCAAAGACTCTACGATTGCGAAGAGCCCACGAGTTGCAGCAAAGGTTGCAAACAACAGGCGACGACGGCCCCTCCTGTTCCTGTAATGAACTAACCGCGAGATTTCTCGCGTCTGACAGAGTGTAGTCATGACTAGACGAACTCCTTTGTTAGCCGAATCGGCGCGAGCAATTTTGTCGCCAATTATTTGCGCGCACAAAGTTTGCATTATCTGTATTGTGTTAAGGAATCGCCATAGCTGGTGGTAGCCTAGTACACTCTCGAGAACAGATACTGATACTGGAAGTTAATCAAAGATAGTAATGACGACAAACCCGGAGAAGTATGTTTGTTTTTCGCAAATTCTCTGGACGAGATAAACCCTGCAAATTGCAGGTCTCTCTGGCACTCATCCATACAATGTAGGGATTGTTATTTTGAATGTATCAGATGCTAGCTAGTACGCTAGGCGTTACCGTTTGACTTTCACACCTCAGGCCTTTGTGACCAGAGGATGCTGTGGAGAAATATGTCAAATCGAGAAAGCAGAAAAGGATGAGTTACTTGCATCGAGCTGGGCATGAGCTCAAGAGTTCTGACCGTCAAAACCGTTGGCACCACTTCTGAGTTCGCAGAAGCATAGTCGACCGCGTCTTTGCGAACGCTCGAAGCCAATGTAACTGCTGCTGCCGCCTCCCGAGTACGCAGTCGCCAACAAAAGCTTGGAGTGCCTCTCCAAGCTGTCTGCTCGTTATCCGGAAGATCTCACTGACTTTGCTAGCCGTTGAACTTCAAAGAGACGTTGTCAAGAAGGCTGTGGATGGCCGCTGAGTCAGGGTTTCAGTGCCCCCAACCACTGGTGACGGTGGAAACTGCAACGAATAGCTTTTTGTTGTTGGGGAAATACCTACAATCTTGACAGATGGAGTTTGCACAGCAAAGACGATGCTCTGGCACGAGCGGAGTTTTCACACCCAATCGATTTGGTATTTGTCAAATTAATGCTCCTAGACAGCTCTGATTGAGGCTCAGTTTTGAAATGTCGCCGCAACATCTTCGCGGCTAAGCACTCTCTGATCGAACCAAACGCCTGTGATGTCGCAAGATGCCGCTCAGCTCAATTTGATAATGCGGAGCCGAAAACCGACTAACCTAGAACGCATAACTCTCGACATTTTTATTTTTCAACAAAATAGCGAAAAGGATTCTCGTCCATTCGCTTTCAAAACCGACTAACCTAGAACGTATGACTCTCGACACTTTTCTTTTTCAACAAAATAGCGAAAAGGATTCTCGTCCATTCGATTTCAGGTATTCATCAAATGAACAAAACGGCACCTTTTGGGGGCGTTGTGTGGAAGCTTGGTGCCCAAGGATCCCCAACTGTCCGTTGCTCTCGTATCGATGAACTATTCGAAACCTTAAAGAGTGCTCCGTTCAGTAGATAGTATCACTGCGGTGTTCACGTGATGGCTGATGCTGACTGTGAGTTGCGTCGCCTCTCCAGCGCGAACAAGTGCTCTCCAGCTCTCAGCCAGACCTCTCTCAAGCTTGGGTACTTAAGCTGAGGGGTTTGGCTGCTTTCGTCAACTCTTGATTGACTGTGAAAGGAAATGTGAGCGTTGAATCTGGCCAAATGCATTGACTGCTTGAGAGGTGGGAGAGAGTAAGTAGACCGATCGATCACCTTGCGCTCACAGACATACACTCATCCTCCAATAACAAAGCACCGAGAGTCTCAGTACTTGTGGCAGAGACTTTCAGTACCACAGTGTACAAGTAT
Source organism: Parietichytrium sp. I65-24A (assembly GCA_012862575.1). Taxonomy (NCBI): domain Eukaryota; class Bigyra; order Thraustochytrida; family Thraustochytriidae; genus Parietichytrium; species Parietichytrium sp. I65-24A. Next base: position 164,786 of record BLSF01000067.1, read on the forward strand.
CGGTGTTTGGCTTCAGACAAAATCCAGCAGACCCGCAATTGCAAGGAGAGCAAAGCAGGACAAGGAGAGAGAAAAGGTCTTCAGCGTGTGGCATCATCATCAAAATGCGTCTCGGACTACTTGCCTTCGTTGCTGCCATCGGCATTCCCCGCTCGATCGCTTGCGGCTCAGAGTTTGTGGACTTGGGGTCCCGACGCCGTTTGGGTGGGAGCGGGTCGTGGGCCTATGAAGGCGAACACGGCCAGGAGCACTGGGCAGAGAGCTATGCAGACTGTGACTTGACAGAGCAGAGCCCGATCAACATTCCTGCTGCTCAGATGCACCTGGCAGCAATTGAGTCTGGTGTCACCCTCGACGGAATTACCTTGCAGTACAGCGAGGCATCCGCGAACATTACGAACAACGGACATACCATTCAGGTTAATGTTGCCCAGCAATCCATTGCTTCAAACAGCCTCGCAAATATCGTGGGTCGCTCTTCCGAAACGACGAATGGCTACGAACTGGCACAGTTTCATTTCCATTGGGCACAAAATGACGAGGAAGGCAGTGAACGTAAGTTTTCTCTGGTTCAGGTGGAAAAGACTTGCAAGAGAGAAGATCCGCACACCTAACAATTTTTATTGACTGTACCCTGAAATTTGCGGTCAACAGACACAATTGACGACAAAGCGTTTCCAATTGAATGCCATTTTGTGCACTACAACACCAAGTACGCCAACCTTTCGGCTGCCGCGGCCGAGACCGATGGCCTCCTGGTTATCGGAGTGATGTTTCAACTGAGCTCGATCAACAATCCTGGTCTCGTTCCAGTCGTTGAAGCTCTTGACGTAAACCTCACTTCGGGTACAACAGAAACGATTGTTGTAAATCCAGCCGACATTTTCGCCGGACTCAACACCTCAAAGTTTTACCTCTATCCTGGCAGTTTGACCACCCCAGGCTGCTACCAGAGTGTGACCTGGGTCGTGATGGAAGAAGCGGTGCCAATCACTGCCCAGCAGCTCGCTGCATTTCGCGAGGCGCCAGACGTTGAGGGGGCAAACTTTCGAGAGATCCAGGAGCTCAACGACCGCACCGTATACAATCGCGAGTACATGGTCACCGAAGACGACTACTTGAAGAAAGCAAGCCCAACTTCTTCGCCAACTCGCGCCGCTACCAATTCTCCTGTGATTTCAGGTACTTCGAAGACTGCCACCTTTCTCTTTGGTGCCGTTCTTGCAATTGTAGCCGCGATGTAATTTATAGTTAATCACTCTGGACCATCGATAGATTATTTTTTTTTGCGAAAAAGTATAGATTCTTCCAAACCAATCTTTGTCGCCAGGTGCCTTGTCAGCACAAGTTAGGACAATCTTGAACGATAAATGAAATGAATCAAATCGACTGTGCCAGTGGACATCGAAAACGGGTTTCGACATACAGGACTTACGATATCGTATCGACAGAGCTCTCTTTACACAGAGAGTAAAGAGAGATCGCGAATGGGGTGAGTGTAAAAAAAGCAGAGCTCGAGCAATCCTGAGATCTGAGGCCTGCGCAATCATATGAAAGATACTCAACTACAAACGAGACGTCAGAGCTGCAAGAAAGATGCAGTCTGTTCTGGATGCGTCAGGACTTGCAGCTTTCCCGACTCGAGAGCAAGAAAAATCATGGAATTGAGCCTGTCGGATAGCTTTGAAGATATATAATGCATCTAATTTTTTATAGGACGTTTACATAAAAGCAATCAGTGCTGCGACGGCACCAACCAAAAGAGTAGGCATCTGCGACGAGCTTGAAGTTGGGGCCGAGGTTGAGTTTGAGCCTGATGGTGTTGGGGCTGAGGTTGAGTTTGAGCTTGATGGTGTTGGGGCTGAGGTTGAGTTTGAGCTTGCTGGTGTTGGGGCTGAGGTTGGGACGTACATTCTATTGCGGTTGTACACAGTTCGGCTATTGAGATCCTGGGTATCGCGAAAGTTGGCCTCCTCGATTCCCTGGCAATCACGGAAGGCGGCGAGCTGTGCTGCGGAGATTGTGGCAAGATCTTCCATCACGACCCAGGTCACGCTTTGGTAGCAGCCTGGAGTGGTCAAACTTCCTGGATAGAGGTAGTAGTTGGAGGTGTTGACATTCGCAATGATGTCGGAAGGGTTCAAGGTGACACTGTCCTGAAAGTCGTTTTCGATTGCCTCAACGATTGGAGTGAGTCCTGTGTTCGCAGTCTCACTTATGTTGAACAACACTCCAATCACGAGGAGTCCGTCAGCCTCTGCAGCTGCAAGCGACAGATTCGCGTACTTGGTATTATAATGCACAAAGTGAACCTCAATCGGCTGGGCCTCCGAGTCGATAGTGTCTGTTTACACCAACATACAAAAAGTATAAGTTAGAAATGGTAATTCACCTTCGCTGCTGCGTCGCGATGAACACGACTAACAACTTACGTTCGCTTCCTTTGGCGTCATCATGAGACCAGTGAAAGTGGAATTGGGCGAGTTTGTAGCTGTTTTCCGTGGAGCTGGAGCGGCCGACAATGTAAGCCAAGTTATTGTCCGCAATACTCTGATTGCTGACGCCGACCTGGATGGTGTGGTTGTTGTTTATAACGGTGACTTCTTCCTCCGTGTAGTTGAGTTCAATGGCGCCAAGACTGACATCGGCAGAGAGACCTTGCTGCAAAGCCTGGGCCGGGATGTCGATTGGGCTTTGCTCTGTCAATCCACAGTCTGGAAAGTTCTCGGCCCAGTGTGTCTGGCCACCCTCGCCTTCATACTCCCAGTGCGCCGAGCTACCCAATCGGCGGCGAGAGTGCAAGTCAATGAACTCGGAACCGCATGCATCGGACAGGGTCGCGCATGATGCAGCAATGACGGCTGGAATGAACGAACGCATCTTGGCTCGATCTGTCAGTTCCTTTGCAAGCGCTCTTCCAAGATTCCTTCTATTCGGTTTTGGGTTCTGGGTATTGGGTATTTGGTATTTGGTATTTGGTGTTTGGTGTTTGGTCGGCTGCTGGCGCACTCGTCCCGCTTTCACTTGATCCCTCGCGATCTGCAGCTGGACTGTGTGAAGTCACCGCCTGAACTACAATTTATCATAAGCACACTTTCAAACATGGTCAACTAAATCTTTTGTCTCAGAGATTCTCCGAGATTGAGAAAGATCACCCGGTACTAAGTACGGCAGTACTGAATGCAACTCCTAGTTCTAACCCCGCCTTAGTACTCACTGTCAATAGTAGGAAATTCACAAAGCCACTTGGATCAATGTAGTCCTGTCTGAGAGAGAGTACAGTAATATTCAGTACTACGGAGCTGAAAAAAACAGCCTGAGCAACAAACTAAATTGACCAACCACACGATCTACACATCATTTCACATTGCCAATGATCTTTTCTCTCTTTCCTTTCTTTCCTTCTTTGTTTCTTTCTTGCTTGCTTAGCATGCGAGAGCTGTCTTTCGATGCACTCACAACACTTTCCGTTACGACGACAATATTCAAAGTTTCACTCTTTCGTCTCTAGCTTGGTTTATTGTATTAAACTTGATGTTCCTCTCGCTCTCCCCAGTCGGTAAGAGGCGGAGAGGATCATAACAAATCAGACTCGCTGCGCGTGCTTGGCGCATTCCAAAGTCGGGAGGGTTTCAGAGCTGATTCGCGACAGATTTCAGAAAATTCAGAAATTCAGATTGTGAATTTTTCGAAAGCGAAGAAAATTTCAGCGTGAAGAGAGATCCAAGGGCACTTCGCACATCTGTTGCCCCTCCGGTGCTTTCCGTCAAACCTAAATCTGTTTGGCTGCTGTTGCCTGCCGTTTCGAGGATATCGTTGACGATCTCTGAGCACCCTGAGCACTTTGAGCTCCGGCACGAGTTTCAGCGATTCGTAACTCACAGATTGCGTCTTGTGAAATCACCGATAGTTTTATATTTCTCTTGGTCTTCGCAACATTCGGCCTCTTGCCCCAGAGACGCCAAATCCGTCGCGAGAAGAGCTTCCAAATGCGCTATCGATTTGACACTCCTGGAAGCCATTTCTATCCATTTCTCCCTTCGACTTGATAGCGTTCTTGACAGTGAATCTGAAGACTCCTACATTTAGAAACCCCACTGCCAGGACTGCCAGGTGCAGTGCTTGACGTCCAACAGCCGTCCATTCCTATTGATTAGCTTTGGAGCATTTAGCCACTTCAGCTCAGTGTCAGACAGGAGCATGTTGTAAAGGGGGCCTTCATCTCGTTCGACGCGAAGATCGCTAAGTTAGCCCACCAACGCCTGCTGGACAACACAAGCCCTCCTTCCCACTTGCTGCTCCTCTCTTCTCCCACAGCCGCACAGGGACAGTGCGTTTTGGTTGGGCTCAGCGAGCCTTATTGAATCTCGTGATGAGGTGCCAGTGCAGGCAGTTGCCCTCTCACTGCCAGTCAGTCGCCAACATCATGCAAGCAAGCAGCTTGGCCACCACAATTTCCATGAAAGTGCGTGACCAGATTCAAGACTTCAAGAGTTCACGCTTCCAACTTACACTTGTTGAAGAAATGGAATCTAGGCGCGGCCAATACTCTGCCAAAACACTGCCAAAACGGTCTCTTGTTGGCCAACGCACATGAGTAGAAGGCGCAAGAGGAGCTCCTCTTCAGGAGCACGCACGCACACCTCATAGAGACCGACGTGAAGGTCGCTAGGCTAATTTGCCCTGACCGACTGGAGAGGGAGGTGCAGTGCAGACTCTATCAGTAAACGTTATGATGAAGAGTATCCGGAGAAAGTGGGAGCGCGAGTGCTTTGGGAATTGCTTACGAATTGTTTGTGGTGCGGTTCGTACTGACCAGTTGCATGAAATTTACCTCACAACACGTTTTTGACACTGTTTTGACTACGATTGGGTTTTGCGTGATCAACGCACTCATGTGATGACTTTCTAAAGTTACTGTTGAGTTTGAATAATGAATAACACTTGATGTCTGGGTGTCACCAGCAATGGTATTAGTCGCACCGCACCGACCCGTCGACCCACAGCTCTCAGCGGACTGTATGAATACCGGTAAGGATGTCTTGTGAGTCTACCTGTTTACAGCATCAGCAGTGATAGTCGTATTAGCTAGTACTTGAAAGTTGGCGTTTCACCTCTTCCCCCCCCCCCCCAATTGAGGGTGGATGATCGAGAGATCTTTTGATGGATTGATTGATTTCAAGAAATCTTTTGAAACGAGGTCAACGACGTCCAGGTTTTACTCTTTTTGTAAACGCTACTTTACGCATTTTACGCTACTTAACGCATTTTTACTCTTTTCGTAATTTCCGACCAAAAAGATGGGTTCCTCAATAACCGGTGACTCTCCCTGCTTCACCCCACCTTCCGATAGGGTTTGTTTACGCTCTCACTTCGTGGCTTCACGTCCCTGCTTCCGATTGCGAGCCACAATACGGCCAGTCGGGCATTTGTTTGGATTAATTACTTCGTGTATCCCGGGACAATGACTCCGCGACTGCAGCGGTAGCAGAATTTCGCTTTAGCTTTCAATTCATTCAGTGAACACATATCAGTCAAATCAGGCTTCTGGTCCGTCGGTCGCTCACCACAGTCAACCCCCTCAAAGCTCGCTTCTGCTCGGTGTTTTCGTAAAGCAAGATTTGCCACCATTTTACAATTTTAGCAACGCGCAACGTGCGAGGACAAGTCTTTTTGACTCACGGTGATGACGCACTAGACCATTCGGAGAATCAACAGGTGTGCTTAGCTTTTTTACAATTTGTGAACGAAAGGGGTGTATACAGAGTCATGGCACATTTTAGCACATCAGTCGATGTTTGCAATGTGCTGTTGTCCCTTGTATTTGTCATGCGCGACGAAGGTGAAGACAGTTTCGTTAGTGGATGCGCTCCGAGCGACGAAGCGATGGCCATGGTACGTCGTCATCGGAGAAGATTCCCCTGGCTGAATTTGATTTTGATAGTACATCTCCTCGGTGCCGTCGTCCCAGAAAAGATTAATTGGCTCGTCTCGGTTGTTGCGGAATTGAAGTTGAATGGATTGGTGATCTGGTGCAGGTCGCTGGTCCTTTGCCTTGTCCTTTCCTATCTTTGGGCGATTCCACAACCAAACGTTGGCACTCCACTTGACCCCTTTAATGACGGGGCAGCCACCGTGAAGTGAGAATGCATCAAGGGAGGAGTCAGCGCCTTGGTTGTAGAAAAGAATTGCACCTCCACGGGTTGTCGAGCTCCGAAGGGCTGTAGAAGACGTGTTGCACGCCCATTGAGCGTCACTGTTTGCAATATACCCGGCGGTCTTTTCAGTCCCAGGATGCACAATCTGCTCTCCATTGTATCCGGCGTGGGTTTTTGAGAGGGGAAATACCGTGTGACCGCCCTCCTCGACGTCAGTTAGGTAGACAAACACAGTTGCAAACCGGTTTGTTCCGTTGTTGATGACCGGGTCGTGACCGTCGTAAGCAGATGCGTCGAACCAGTCGGTGTGTGGTTTGTACCACTCTGAGACGTTGTACCGCAGCACCTGCAGGGCATCGGCCATTTCATTATCGAATGGAAGGCGAGCAAGATCGAAAGACCTCCTGCGAACACGGCGCGCTGCCCAGCTGTTGAAGTCCCATGATGTACTGGAGTTCCGTGTGTTGTCACGCCATCCGCTGAATCCCACCTCGCTTGGTTTAACAAGCTCTTGGTTGTGTCCAAGAATTGCATCAATCTCCTCGTCTGTAATGAAGTTTTCAACCTGAAATACCCGAGGGGAGCCCGACAGCTGCTTCATTCTAATTGGCTTCCCTGGAATCGGACTTGGAAGGTGCGGGAAAATAACATTCCCGATCTCAACATATGGATACACAAATTGGATGCCTTGAGGAACAGTGAAGAGCTTGGTTCCGTTCGCGACCTCCATAAAGGAGAAAATCCTTCTTCCATTTTCGGTGAAAAGCCGGGCGCCGTTTTCTGGATTGCAGATCTCTCGCAGAGTTTCATTGTTCTCCTTTGCTACATCCATCGCTTCTGGGAGCTCTAGACACGTTGAGAAAATCATCTCATCCAAGTTGGCCCACTCTGCGCTTGTGGACTCGATGCCACTCGCACTGTTTGCGTCTCCATTATAGTACACTGTGAAGGTGACGGGAAACTCTGGCATCTCGCTCTGTGAATAGTGTGAGCGGACATCCTCACTCATGTCCTCCTCCTCGATGGGGCTCCCCATCGGAGCATTATTTTGCAAGCTGGCAAGCTTCGCCCAGTTGCGGGCAGATCTCGTCTGAGCGCGAAACCCATTCTCATCCCAAAACGCGAGGGCAACGGCGACCAATCCGACAAGTACCCCTCCGAGCGCAAGGAGTTTAAGATTCTTGTCGTTGGTTCTCTCACAACTTTGTTCGCTCTCGACACTCTTTGCAGGTTCCGGGGTCTCCACGGTCTCCACGGTCGGGAGACTCTCGTCAACCGGGGTAATGGTCTCCATTTGCTCTAGGGCTTCTTCAGGACTCATGATTTGACAATTTGCTGCTCAGTGTTTTCAGCTCGAGTCTGATTGAGTGATTGCTGGCTTGGCACGGACAATCGCCTGTTTGTCACTTGCACAGCGGAAGGAGGAGTACGGTAGCATAAGACTTTCCCTCCACGTTGGAAACGATTCCGCATGTTCCGCCTGCAGCAACGTTGCCACAAGACCTACCTACTAGTACCCTTCCTGTAGCTTACACTCTGTTGGAACTGGACAGTTTGCTGCAGAACACTCCTCCGGGCCTCCCGTCGCTTCGGGACGCGTCGATCTTACACGGTTGTTACGTGAGAAAAACGAGAGGAATTTCCCGCGGAACAGCTTGCAACGTGTGATACTATCACATAGCCCTTCGATAGCTGCTTCCCTTATCGCAACTGCCAGGTACTAGTACTGACTTTCGCCCTGGCGTATGTGATAGCTCCTGACGTTTCTCTCCTTTTTATTTGTTGAATTCATCTTGATCAAATCAATTGATTGATTTCAATTGATTGATCAAGCTCAAGAGAGAAAACGAAACTGACTTTGCACAAGTACGGCGATTACATGAAGATCCCGTACCATGAGGCCTCAGAGCTTATATGACTGATACAAATGAAGCGCGAGTCCCAGGTAAAATCTGTAACAGCCACAGCCAGGACAGCCAACGACTCATTCGCCTTCTTTCATTCACTCAGTTGGTCGCGCGAAACTTGCTAAACTTGCCACGAAGAACACGCGCAAAGGCAAAAGACCCACCCACCGTCTAAACCAGAGTTGCCTCTTTCGACCCACCGCCTGATTTGCTCAATTTGATTTTCATTCTCCACGATCTCTTCTCGTTTCGATGAACATGTGAGCAAAAGACGGAATCCGACTCTCTCCGAACGTAGGAAAGAAAGTATCGAGAACAAAAAATTAATTCGGAAGAATGCAAAGAAATTTCGCACACGCGTGCCATTAAGTGCCATTTTCTCTCTGGGGTAGGGCATATTTTCGGAAACAGATAGGAATTGAAGCGGCGTGTCTAGCACTGCTTCAGCAAGTCAAAAAACATCATTCTTCTTACTGTAAAGATTTATGTGGTCCTACTTGAGAGTCGCACGAAAAGTTGCTTGTTTCAGCTTTCCTCATAATGTACCTCACTGTGGGGAATTTTCTCCTATCATATCCTTAAGCTGTTCTATGTTGCACCACGCCACTTATGACGATCCAAGGACCTGTTCACGTATGTTCATGAGCTCATGAACAAATAGAACAAATATGCGAGCAATTCTTGTTTCAGGAACATTCTAGAACAGTCCGATTTTCAGTCGAGTTTCTAGAACCTTCGTCAGGCTCTCTTTGTTCGTTCTCCGCTGCTTCGTAACTAAGAGGAGCCCTACGACCGTTGTCATCTATCTGTCCTATACGAAGTCTACTATCCTTCTATTTATTCTTAGAGGCGCCACTTTAGTACGCTCGTCCTAGTAGACATAGACCTCAGATCTATACCTCTTTAAGGCTCTCCTACGAGCAATATTTCCTATGCTATTGATAATGTAGTACCTACCTACCTACCTAGCTAGCAGACGGAAGTGATGAATGAGAAAAGCCAACAATCAGTACAATCAGTCAACCAATCCTTAGTCGATCAATCAGACAACACATTATTCATCAGACAAGCAGTCAAAGCAAGGATGGATACATGGATACATAGATAGAAAGATAGTTAGACGGAGCTGTGCGAAGGAGAGAGAACAAACAAACCAAACAGGCTTACTCAACCTGGTACAAGAGTACCCAAACAACGAAAGAAAGCTTTGTGCGCAGACCTACAACAACGCGGAGCACAAGCAGCGCACGGAGCATCGACCAAGAACAACAACAACAACAACAACAACAAGTAGAAGTAGAAGAAGGAGAGATGGAGCAGCAGGACTGGGCAGAGGTGTCATGGGACAAGACCGGCACGAAGCAGGCTGGCGTGAGCAAGAAGAAGCAGCTGGCGTCCGCAGCTCGCAAGGGCCAGCTGGAGACAGAGAAGAAGTTTGGCGCGGCCACCAACTCGCAGGGCGGCAGCGTGAACATGGTCAAGTTGGAGGAGAGCGAAGAGCTCTCCGTGGCCAAGGTGAGCGTGGAGCTGAAGAAGATGCTCATGACGGAACGGCAGAAGGCTGGCGTGACCCAGAAGGACCTCGCCACCGCATGCAACCTGAAGGCCACGGTCATCCAGGACTACGAGGCGGGCAAGGCGATTCCTAACACTGCTGTCCTAGGCAAGATTGAGCGCGCGCTCAAGCAGAAGAATCCTGCGTTTGTGATCGGCACATTCACCAAGGCCCACAAGAAGGCCATGGAAAAGGCAAAGGCGAAGAAGGCGGCCACGGAGGGCACTGGCTCTGCTGGGGGCGTCAAGAAGGCTGCGGCAGCGCCTGGTCCAGTGGCTCGCAGCCGCCGATTCTAAGTTTGGATCTTGGAGTCAATTGACATGCACTATATTGACCGCCAGAGACAATTTTCCTCACTCTGTTGTTGGGGGAGTCTATTTGCGGCATGGTTCCTGCTTTTTTGCCGATTCTTGCGCTGAATCGTTAGGCCGGCAAGCGATATTTGGTCTTTGATTTTTATTCTTATTTTTTCGAGATGATGAGGCGCGGTGTTTTCCAATGTCTACCTTCTGTAGTAAGGCAGAAAGGGGCCGGGAGAGTGATTGGACAAAAAGAATAAACGAACAGAATACCTAGCTTGCTTCTTGCTTTTTCAATTTCTTAGTGTCTGGAGTTCAATGTCTAAGCTTTTCATGTTCTGAACAGTTTAGACGTAGGGTTTTATCTTAGGAAATTCAGACATGCACATTCAACAGACAGCGCTATCGACGAAAAGAAGCAAATATGTGAAGGAGGAAAATAGAAAGAAATACTTGCTTCCGTTGATGAATTGATGAATTGGCAACACTCAAAACTTTTAGCTGCGCTTGCAGGCCTGTAGAGTACCGGCACCAGTGGTCGCTTCTCTCATGCCGAGAAGTCAAAATTGGCATTAGACGTCTTGTTCCAAAGACGTCTCGAGATCAGCTGCTATGTGAGTCGGAAATCCCTTCGTCTTTGCATCCCATCCATCGACCTGGTCTTGCCTGGTGCACCCGCTCATCACCAGTAGCGAATCTACGCCGCCATTTTTGCCGAAAGCGCAGTCTGTATCGAGTCGATCACCCACCATGAGCGTCTCAGAAGCCTCAAAGTCATACTTGGCTAGCAGGTGCTTGAACAGCTCGGCATTCGGTTTTCCCGCAACATAAGTCTTTTCCCCCTGAGGATCGTCAACACTGTATTGAATTGCGGCAACTTGGCATCCATTCCCAGGCATATACTTTCCGCCGATCCGGTCGGCACTGTCGGGATTTGTTGCTACAAGCTTGGCACCTGCCTGAAGGTACAAACTTGCCATGCACAGTTTGCGATAATTAAAAGCTTGATCCCAGCTGACAAACACAGCTTTGACGTCTGGGTCGATCTCGATTTTGAGAAATTCCTCCGTCGTGACCTTGATGTCGCTGTTGTCCTGGCAGGTGGAGATTCCCATCTCCTCCAGCTCTTGCACTGCGCCAGTCTCTCCAATCACAAACACTTTGTCGTAATTGTGCTTTTTGCAGTATTCCGCACCAGCAGATGCAGCCGTGTTGACGTCTTCAAGCGCTACATTTTTAAAACCGAGGTCCTTGAACTTGTCAACATACATCTTTCGGCTTTTCGAACCATTGTTCGTCACAAACACCACGCGCTTCCCCTGTGCCTTCATCTTCTCCACGGCTCTTACGGAGGACGCAATCGCCTCCGCCCCGTGCCACAGCACGCCATCGCAGTCCAGCACAAAGTTGCGATATTTGTCCAACAACCTCATCTTCACCCTGACTCCTGAGCAGTCACGATAGAGACTGCAACCCAACTCGCTCAACTCCAAGCTCTACACTTTGAGGCGCCTCGAGTGAGTGTGACTTGAACTTCCAACTCCTCTGCTTCCTCGTTCGCTCGCTCGCGTAGTGTATCAAAACTCAAAACACGTTTCGACAGACTGGAACTTCGAAATGTGGGTACGAGCACCGGTACTCGAGTACTACTGATGCTGTTGGCGATTGCGCAACCTTGGTATCACCGCTGTCCTCAAGAAGGTCCTCCTGCGTGTGAGAGCTCTTGCTTGCGCCGGTGCACCGACCAAGATTGCTCTCATGGTTTTGCTTTTGTTTGTGTGGCAATGTACACGTACGTTTCGCGTGTTGGCAAGGATACTTTGGCATTCATGATCGAACGAGGCCCAACAGGGAAACTCGAGTGAGATATCAATGATCGTCAGTCAAAAGAAATAGAGGTTCTATCCCCGTTTCAAGACGCTCGACGATGAGCGAGTGCATATGCTTGGCATCTTCTGCTTCTGCCGTGGAGCGCGATGGCCAAGTGGCGTAGATGGAATTGGTTCGTTGATGCGTGGGGCATGAATGTGACGCGGCGCTCCAAGGTTGGGTTCCAAGTTCCAGACATATTCGACACTCAGCGTTTATTCAATTGATGCTCAGTGGATCTCAGTGGTGCCGCGATTGATCTCATTTCGTCCAGTACATGGCGTAAGGTCAAAAACTGGACAATTTGATTGTGAATGTCGTGCCGGACGAACTCGCAGCCAATGAAGAATGACAGGAGAAGAAGAAGCTTCGTGGAATTTAGAGATTATTGTTCCTAATCGGAACAGAGGTTCTCCGAAGGTTCTCCGAAGGGTCTCTTGCGAGGATTTGGGATTCTTCACGATTCTCGCCCTCGTGACCGTTCAATGAGACAAATCTCCATCCTATCGCTCTGTGACACGGAGCCGCACTGTTAGGGCCCTCCGTCTTGCTGCACCTGACGCCACAATGTCAGAAGAATCTCTCGAAGAGGCTTTTAACAGGCACGTGAAACTTGTGTGCATGTCGTTTCTCTTTCGCCGCCGTGACCGTGTGACCGTCACAGCCTCAGTGTCAACGTAGCAAGCAAACAAAACAAACTAGTTTTGAACCAACAATGTTTCATCGTTTTCATCACATCAGAATTCAGAAAAAGTGTGCAAACGAAAAATCCACTTTGGGTATAACACTTCGCTATCAGTTGCCTTAGGAGAAAATTTTCCTATGCCGACTTGTAGTGACAGAGAAACAAGTGTGAACGGATGTGAACAGAGCGAAAAGGCTTGCAAGCGCAGCGTTTCACTGTCGGGAAGGAGGGGACCACAACCTCGGGGAGTACGCGAAAGCCTTGCGTTGATTGAGAGGAGCGCTGTGAACCAGTGTGCGCGACAGATGGGGCGGTTTAAGATGTCTGGCTTGGCAGCGTTGGCGTCGACCAAGTGGAAGAAGAAGAAGAAGCAGAATGAAAAGGAGTTGGTCTCTCACGAGAGCGGAAGGGGTGCCGCGAGGTTTGAGAAAGGCCATGAGATCTGCTTGAGTGATGCGAAGGAGGCAGACGCAACTACCTCGCTTGGGTGTGAGGTGCAGAAGAAGAGGGGCAAACGAAGTTCCCTGAAGAAATTGATTGGCAGGGCTCTCACCTTGGACGCCGCCATGACCGAACGACAAAGATTCGAAACAGAAGAAACCGCGAGCCTTGCAGAAGATGAATTGGACAACTCTACGGAGGACGCCCAGGAGGAGGATACTCGGATGGACTTGAATCTCGTTCTGAAGGTTTTGCAAGTGTGTCATCTTCTTCCGTTAAACAAGCTCGACCTGGATGATGATGACTTTATTCTTGAAGAGGCAGTTGACGACCCCGCATTCATAATCGACGCATACACTTTGATCGGCCAGCTCCGAACAAACGGGGTATCTGAGGACTTGTTTCAGATAGATGATCCGTCCAATCCTGATGAAGAGCTGCAGTGTGCTTACAAAGTCTTGGGAACTTTAGCAATCGCGTTTCAGGAGGCCCACCGACAGTCAATGCTGGGAAATCTTGGCACGTCTCGAGTGTCGATCGAAGCCTTGACAGCCACAGAACTCGAGGTTTTAAATGGTCTTCATGAAATTCGGCCTGCCCTCGAGGCGGTCGGATTTCTTGACTTTGCCGGCCATTTAATTCCAAGTTTGTCCGCTTCTTTGCTGACTGCGGCTTCGATGGCTCTCAATCCGGCAGAAAAAGACAATGCAAAAGATTCCTCAGAGCCAACTCATACCGAATGCGCCAACAAACCGGCCCGAGTTTCTCTCCCGAGCACCGGGTATTCGCCCAAATCCATGATTGCAGTGCACGACTTTGAGCCTCGTAGCGATTCCGACGTGCGCATGCAGCAGGGCGACAAATTGGAGGTCCTCGAAGTTTTCGAAGATGGGTGGGTTCGTGGGCGTGTTCACACCGCCAGTGGCGCGCACGCAGAGGGAGAGTTTCCATCGACATTCGTCCGGCCCGAAGACCCTGACATCGAACTCGTCATGATGCGAGCAATCCTCGACGCGGCAAACAGCAACGGTGTGCCCGCAGAGCTCCTGATCGCGAAAATGTCCAAAGCAGCAGAAACTCGCCAATCTCTCAGAGCCGAGATTTGCTTGCACTGATTGCTCCACGGGGCAGGTCCTCTGCACTCGCACTCTCACACGTCTCCTATCCATCATCCATCATCCATCATCCACAGCAGGCAGTTACCCCGTGTCCTGTAAACGGGAGCCCCACTCGTTTCAACTGACGAAATCGATTCCTACTGCCTGCTAAACATTTCGTCTAATAGAGCAGAGCTTCACACACCTCCTCCATCTGTTGTGGGATTTTTCTCCAGGCACCACTCGTGATCCCTATATTTTTAATCCTTAGCGAACATTTACCACTCGGTACAACTGTGTGCCTGTGCGGGTTCCACCCACTCCAAGAGCAGCAGCCACGGGAGGAAGTAAGGGCTCCGTGTGGGACTCTACCGTGAGCCATTAACTGAATGCAAGCAGCAATCCGTGAAACGTTAGCTGTGTTGGACGGCAGTACTCGGTGAAGATGTTGCCTACTCGTTTCCTTTCCTCGTGGCAGGCTATGAGTTTATACTATGAATCAATAATATCAATTAGTTGTAAATACTAAAGTATACCGGTACAGTGAGTTAAACTTCTTGTCTGTGAAAAGATTCTTTTTTCCTTGTTCAATGTTCTGTTCATGGTCGTTGTTCACTGTCAATCAAATGAATGAATGAAGCAAAAGAAACTGAATGAATACAAAATAATAATTCAGAACTGAGCAAACACAAGTGCGCCTTGCCACGTCGCATTCATCATATTATCTCTACTCGCGATAGTACTTTCACTATCATCCTTCAAGTTTAACGTGTCTTTCCACGTCTTTCCTCAGCCAGAAAACGCTCAGCACCGGCCGTGCTCATCCACTCTACTCCAAAATAAGAACCGGCGCTGGTCCTCAAGCCGTGACCCCTCAGCCACAGTCCTCACGCATTGGCCCCGAAATGGCTCGGAGCTGGTGTCCCCGAATCAACCCCGGCTCACTTTCAGTTGACAGCTTGCGGAATTCAGATGGCTAGCTCCAGCTACTCGAGGGACTCGAGAGATGCGGAGAAATGATGGGCGACGGCGCTGCAGCAGAGCGTCTGCGAGAACTGCGAGATCGTGATGGCACGAAAGAATGGCACGATCAAGGCGAAGAAGAGTTGGGTAATGGAGACGGTTTGCAGGATTGCGTAAGAAAGACGGCACGGCATGGCATGACATGACGTGACATAACATGGCCACGAGGCTGTGAGCAGAGCAGTTCGTCATAAGCACAGGCTGGATTGGGCCGACAATGTGAAACCGTGGGATCGAAACGCGTCGCGTGGATGTTGACTGTGCTGACAGCGAGTGTGTAGAGTGCGTGTGGATCATCTCAAGATGAATCTTGATCACGTCCATCGCTGTTCACGGTCGATTAATCGTATCCTGAGTTTTGCGTTGTGAATCATTCTGACCGTGACAGTGAGTTCTTACATCTGGACTCCGGAGATTAATGTCCAATCGTCCCTTCCTTCGTCCCGAGCTATAGCTACGGTCCGCGGAAGACGTGCCTGACTCGGAGTTGCGACCGTCACGAGAGTCACGAGCCTCGCATAGCCTCGCATCGTTTATTAAAACAAGTCTATTCTGTAGCCAACCGAGAGGCCACTGGCCCCACAGCAGCGGCGCATGCAACCGCTCTGAAGACGGCACTCTTCTTCCGAGCCGTCACAGAATCCTCTTCGCGGCTGTTGCTAATTTTGACCGACAAATATAAGTGCAGATCCTTGTGCAATTTAGTTGTCATTTCACGTGTCAGATCCCAACGATCTTGGTTCCTCTTTCGGACGTGGCTGTTTTGATTTGATCAATCGAAAGAAACTATTGAGTATTGTGAAATCAATCAATCTTGAAATCAACAGAGAAAAAAGGTTGTGGCAAGAGCACGAGAATCACTTGGCCAGCTGCTATAAGGAGCACTGCCGGGTCCGTTTTCATTCGCGCTACATTAGGGCTCACCAGCCTCTCAGCTAGCCCGCAGATATCGTGCTAGCGAGCCTATCATGCATGGTAGCAGCGTGCGGTGTGCGAGCAGTGAGGCGGGAGGAGGAAGGATGTGAGGAAAGGAGAAACTAACTTTTCTTTGGCGACTTATAGTTAATATTCGTAAATTCGTCTACCCCCGCGGGAGGAGAATGTAGGAAGAAGGAGTTGCGGAACGTAAAAGGGTGTCGCCCGAATTGATCCGAATTGGCAAGAATAAGAAGAAAAATTTAACAACTTGGCTATTGTTCACATCTCATTCATTGAACACAATCTTAAAATAGAAAGGAAAACGAAAGACGAAAGAAAGAAAGAAAGAAAGAAAGAAAGAAAGAAAAAGAAAAGACAACGTATGATGAAATTTGCACGAGTAAAGTCCAACATCTGGCATGACATCAGCCCAGACATACATCACTGGCACTACTAGCTCAGCACTCTCCCATGTTCGAAACAAGTGGTTTTTAAAGTTTTAAGAAGTCTTGAGCCAACTCAAAGCCTCGAGCTCGAGTGCGAAGAAAAAGACGTAGAACAAGCGGAAGAAGGAGACCTGCGACGTTTCGCTCTTAGTCGACACCACTCGCTCTTCCATTGGTTGGAGTCAGCACAGTCGGCGGTGAAGCAACAACACGTAAGCAATGCGTGAGTGAGGAGAGAAAAGTGAGAAGTGAGAAGTGAGGCCTCCTGGCCCCTTGAGTGGCGTAGTTTATTAGCACTGAGGGCAGACAGTAAGCCTCTCGCCTACACTCAGTCAACGCGGGCGAGTGAGTATCACAGTGGCTGGCTCCAAAGTCTCCAATGGCCCATTCAACCAAAACCAAGCGCCTCAGAAGAGGGAAATAGAGGGAGAGGAGGGAGAGGAGGTGCTGCTACCAGAATTCAGAATTCGGCAAGTTTGCAGAATTCACAGTCAGAACAGTTGCTCTGGGCACTCTGGGCGGTCCGAGTCTCTGCTGTCTCTGCTGTCTCTGCTGTCTCTGCTGTCTCTGCTGTCTCTGCTGTCTCTGGTTGACGTTCAAGCTGTTGGTTGAAGGAGGAGAACTGAAAGGTTTTCGGTTTCGACCTGACGGGGCTTCCAAGACGACCCTCGCCGGCCTTGCCCTGCTCGCTCCGCCTGTCAGGAGCAGAGAGTAGACCTGTTCACGACCAGTTCATGCGTCACGGAGAGCAGCTCAAAGCAGAGTGACAGTCGCACTCAGGTCGACGCTCCTGGGAGAGTTTGTTGCCAGCCACGAAGGCGACTGCGACACCGGGTAAAGCTGCTGCGTGCGGCAGTGGAGTGGCTCGGACGAGACATACAGTTTGGCGAACATTCTCGGTGGCGTGCTACGAAACAGGAGGTCTTTGGAACAGAGGGCGGCGAGGAACAAGAGCCTCGTGAAGAGGCGTGGCATTGCTTCCAACTTGTATAAGAAACTAAAATCGCAAGAATGCGGTCTCTTCTGCTGCGAGTTGCAGCGGGAATGGCCGGGGCCCTGAGTCTGACTCATGCGCAGGATCAGAAAGTACTTCGTATTGGGATCGCGCAACAAAAGACCGGAACCCTAAGCTGGATTGGAGATGATCTTCAGCTAACTCTTGACATATGGAGGGAGTACCTGGCGACAACCGGAGTCCTTTCAGATATCGGCTTAGAACTGGAGTTTGTTTCCATGGACACCGAGAGCGATCTTGATTTGGCGGAGAACATCACCCATCGGCTAATTCAAGAGGAGCAAGTAGATTTAATAATTTGTCCTGGCTCCGCGGAGTGCGAGTTCTGCGCCATTGCTGTGGAAGAATATGATGTCCTCGCCCTGGCATCCGCCTGCGGAGTAGTAGCGCGTTGCCCTCAATCCGCTGATCTTCTGGCAAACTTCCCACCATGTACAAAACCTTGGGAGCGACGATTCGAGAACACCTTTGTAGTGCATCCTGCTGTCGAGTCGTATTTTGAAGAGGCTATTCGGTTAGCCAAGCTCGGAGGTGCAGAAACAATTGCCTTCATCGGCTTTGACCCGTATCTTACCCTGCCGAACCTGGGATTTCTCCACCTGCAAGCTTTCGCGGAGGACTCAGGCATGGAAGTCGTTTACTCCACTGACCTCCCTGATATCACCGAGGACCCAAATTATACACTTCCTGAGCTGATAGATAACCATCTCTCTACTCTTGATCCTGACATGGTGGTGATGATGCCTCCAAACGAGGAAGCTTGTCGGCAGATCATTACTTGGTTCAAAGCTAAAAACTACCTCCCGCGCGCGCTGTCGCTTATTAACTGTCTATCCTTCGCGAGTCTCACCGAAACCCTGGGGAATGATATTGCCTTTGTGACGACGCCGTTTCAGTGGCACAAGCATCTTCAAGGTGAAGATTTTCGAGAATTGGACGGGATGAAGTGGTCCATGTTTCCCGAAACGCAGAACACCACCACCTCGGCCATGCAGTTTGAGCTTTTGTACGAAGAACGTACAGGACAGGAAGCCCATTATTTGTCCGCAAGCGCGATGGCTTTGTGGGCCTTTCTACAATCAGCGCTGCTTTCTCTCACTGAGGCAGAGTTGAGTTCTTTAAATAGCGACAATTTGCGTCGCGGATTTGGCCGAGTCCAGCAATCTAGTTTTTACGGGCCTCTTTTCGTCGGAGCTCAGGGAACCAACGACATCAAGCCCATGGCATTGGTGCAGAGTTTTCCCAAGATGCTTCAAGACTCCGTCGGGAAACAGACCTCCAGTTCAAACAGCTATGAATACGGGAATATCCAGGAGGAAGCAAACTCGAACATCTATCAAGGCACGTACTCGGCACTTCTCATTAGTCCCCTGGACTCGAGCGA
This sequence comes from Parietichytrium sp. I65-24A, assembly GCA_012862575.1. Lineage (NCBI taxonomy): Eukaryota > Bigyra > Thraustochytrida > Thraustochytriidae > Parietichytrium > Parietichytrium sp. I65-24A. The sequence continues at coordinate 183,583 of BLSF01000067.1, forward strand.
GATTGAGTTTGTATATCCTATGCCACACTGGGATGAGAGAACGCACTCTCCCTCCATCTTCAACTCATCGGAAGAAATTGCAGTCCTCACCACTGTCTGTGTTGCGTCGGCCCTTCTGATCCTCATTGCTGTTGCCATTTACACGCACCAGGATATCCCGCAAATCCGATACTCCTCCGTGCCCTTCACTCTGATTACAACTCTGTCACCCATCATAATATTTGCCGGAATCCTGTGCACTGGGCTCGAGGTGAATCAGGCAATGTGCTGGTTTAGGCCGTGGCTACTTACTCTTGGTCCGCTTCTCTTTCTGACCCCGATATTGACGAAAACCTACAGAATTCACGTCATCGACAGAAGTGCGCGTCATTTCAAACTCGTCAAAGTGACTAATCTCGATGTAGGGAAGTGGATTGTCGCGCTGCTCGTCCCGCAGATCGTCATTAACATCATTTGGGTCATCGTTCGGCCCCCCATCCTTGAAGTTTATGTTCAAGACCCCTTGCGCCCGGTCAACAACTACTACCAATGCCCATTGGATACGGCCTTTCTTTCCGTCTCCTGCGCATACATCGGACTTTTCTATATGTTGTCTTTGCTCGCTGCGCTGGAGTCGAGAAAATTTTGGAAGGAGTTCAACGACGCCAAGGCTCTCTCGAACGCGATGTTCGTTTTGCTCATCGGTGTGATCTTTGTTGTGTCCATCGGCATTGCTGACGACCGCCACGCTGTCTACCTTGGTCAGAGTCTCGGCGTGGTCGTTACGATGCTCGGCGCAACGGCAACCTTGCTTGCCTATCAGCTGTTGGAGGTGTCTACAAAAAGTATCAACGAGTTCAGAACGCGGTCGAGCGACCGAGATTCCTCGGACAAGGCACAGCCTGACTCCTCATCCTTCACTTTTCCTGAGGACCCTACCAAGTGCTCCAAGTGCAAGGTCAACGACCCTGCTTATTGCGCTGGATGCTACAACAACATTATGTATCTCGGCACGGCAGGCTCCATCGAGGAGACCGCAGTCGAAACGAGCGAGTTACACACCGACACAACATCCACTGGGTCTACTCAACGGAGCAACCTTACAGAAGTTCAGCCAACTGCTCTTCAGACGGTGTAGTGGCCCTCTTTTTGGAAAGTTCTGACGAACAAACGCTAAGAACCGCGTCGTGCGCGCGCGATCAGTCTCCTTTGGAAACTTTTGCAGGCTACGATTTCAACATTCGATTACACGGTTTGCCATCAACAGGCTGGGCTAATGTGCGCGCGAGTTGCTCGGACGAAACAGACAACAATTTTACCCTTTCCTTGAGCACGACCAACCTTACTGCTCATGCTCTTCTCCTCTTTTTTGTCTCTGTGTTTTCCCCCAATATATTTTGATTGTACTGTTCAGTGAATTGAATTGACAGTGAATAAATAAATAAAAAGAAACAATTCGTTGTGAATCTCTTCATTTGACCAACCAACAACTTGCAGCTTTTCACCTCCTGTTTCTCTTGGATGGGACAAGCATGGGTTGTTTTCGATTGCAGAAGAGGGAATTTGGTTGACTGTGAAATTTACTTTTCGTTTTTCACATTTCTAAAGATCAAATATTGCTCAACTCTTTACAATGGACGATTCCAAGTGACGACTCCAGAGTTGTTGCTGTAGTAGTACATTCCAGAAGCGCGATCTAGATGCTGGCTCCATCCTCGCGGTAGATCCTGGGAGTTTTGCGACGCATAAACTGGGTTGAGTGATTGAGATTGTTGCGACCCACCGGAGGAGCGGAAGCCCGCATTTCCTCCCTTTGGAGAGTTTTGGTTAAAGGCGTCAGGCGATACAACGGCGCCCTGCCTGCCGGTGCCAAAATTTGCAGCCCCTGCCCGTTGCAAGCAACCCGCCGAGGTAGAAACCATCCTGCAGATTTTAGAAAGCCGGCTATCCTTATCAAACAAGCCTTCAGTTCTGTAGAATGAACCGGTTGCCTGCATCTGGCGATCCTCGAGCGAGGCATATGACGATCGCATTACGGACTGATAAACCGCAAATTTCGTCACTACCGCCAAAGCAAGGAATATTATGCCAACTAGCGGCGAGATCGTCAATTCCACACAGTTCGTTGCGCCATCTGTGAGCCCAGCTTGGTTTGCTGAGCGCACGAGAGGAATCTGCCCAGTCGAATCAACACCACACACCACCGCGACGGGGGCAAAAACTTCGAGCACTGCCTGAACAAGTGTTGTGTTGAGCTGTAGCGCGACTAAGAGGATCGTTGCGACGTAGACGTCTAATGCAGATGTGGAGTTCAAAATCTCTAATGCCTCAAAAAGCCGCTGCTGTTTCGAGATGGTCAGTTTCTTTGCCCAAAGTATTCCAAGGAAGAGCGCTGAAAAGAGAGGTGCAAAAACAACCAAGTAAAGTAGCGCAGTTTCGGTTGCAATCGAGAAGAACACTTTGAAGAAGCCATCACTTTGTACAGCAACGGTGGACTGGACCGCGGATATCATCTCAAAGATGTTGAACTCGTTGTTGACAATGTCGCCAATAAAAGCGCCAGCCACACCACCTAGGCTAAAGCTATGCGAAGGAACCACGTGACCCAAAACGATGAGAGCCAGAGCTCCAAGTGAACCTGCGAGTGCCAAGCTCTTCCCAAGAGTGCTGATCGTGTAAAACTCGCCTGCGTGATTTTCGCTTACTCGGTAAGTGTGGTCTTTTACGGCTTCCAACTCTGTGAATTGAGAAAAGTCTGGGGCTTCGCGCGGCTTGTTCTGCGAGCTGGTGTTTTGCCCGTCGCTGCGGACGATACGACGATGGTGAAAGAGGACCATTTTGTTCATTAGCATTGCGCACACCACTCCGAAACAAAATAACAAAAGACCCCAGCTCGCGGAGAGGAAGATATCCATAGACACGATGTCGGAATTCGTACTCGTCTCGGATACAGCGAAGCGAAAGCGAATTGCGGCAGTAATGATGAGCAGAAGCATTGGGAAAAGGAGGGTCCATTTGCCTATACCACTGAAGGTCATGACGATCCGTCCCCTGCGAGCGACACTGAGAATGGTGGTTGGGGCAAACCACACGAAGAGCAGACTGAAAGTCCAAACGAATGGCAGCACCCCCGAGCAGAGACCGATCGCACCTACGAGTAGAAAAGCGTTCCCTTCCACTAGGATGTTGACAAGAGAGTTGGGATCCAAACCAAGCCCAGTGCTATTCAAACTGGGCGACAAATTCTCCGTCATGCCGTCGACAAATGTGATCTGCACTGAGACACTTGTGTCCACGGCCTTCACAAATCCCAAAATGAAGAGAAGCACCGACAACAGGCCAAGTGCCGGGGTACCAAATTTCTTGATTGCCGACGTCTCGGGGTGGCCAGCAAGTGAAAGGCTCGGTTTCATAATCATCGACATGGAGTTTCTCCAGTTTGCTTGGTTCGCTGCGGACTGTGCGCTCACATTTCGTCGATGCAGACGAACCATAAAGATGCAACAACTGAGGACGCTGAAAACCAGAAAACCACCCAGTCCAAGCCCAATCACCAAGAAGAGAGTGCTTCCTTCGATTGGTTCGTTGATGAACGAACAGTCGCCAAGGGGTCCATCGAGGACCTCGTCTTGGAACAGGTCCCAGGTTTGTGCATCAGACATGATTTGCTCGATGAAAGGAACAAACTTGGCTTGCATATACGAGTTAATTCCCGCCATAACTGCAGGCTCTCTCAGGTACTCTCCCAGTGCTGCCACAGTCTGGGTGCTGCAAGTGCCCGAGCACTGCAAGTCAACGGAGAGGTCGTCAAGAAAGTTTGCCACTTTGAAGTCAAGCACAGCGAACTGCCCGATGTTTTGCAGAGGGCACTGTGGGTTGCCGATGTCGCTTATGGTCATCGTAAGACTCTTGACCACATCAAGCTGGACAAGGGCAAGGGACTCTGATCCAAGACGGCCAATTTCGAGGTCTAGCGAAATCGAGTTGCGCATTTCTTTTCCGTCTTTGAAGAGCAATCCGTCGATTTGCATATCGATATCGGCAGAGATCCGCATCGGCCCGTCGAGAACGAAGACGTTCTTTACGTTCAAAGAGCTGGGGCTCTCCATAAGAGTCGTGTCATTGCTAATCGTGGAAAAGTTGGAGACAGCTAGGTTGATATTGAGTGTCATGCTTGCGTCGTTATTGAGGCCAAAGTCGCTCAACTTGCCAGTGATGGTGAGGTCCTCAATTTTAAGTACGCCGTTCTCGCCGGACTGCTCCTCCGTTACAATCTGAGCCATTCGGTTAAACCCGAGATCGCCGGACACTCCCAGAAAGTCGTTGAGGAGGAAATCTAGCGGAATAGGGAGGAGATCGGCGATATCTCCAGAAGCGCGCTTTCCGGTATCAACAAAGTACTCCGATTGTACATTGTTGCAGGATGCATCGGTGCTCGAGTCAGTCGTCAAAGTGGCGAGCAGGCTGTTTCCAGTGGACTGAAGCAGCCCTCCAACGAGCGGGCCAATGTCTTGGCCGCTGATCAACACGCCTGCCAATGTGTTGATAAACCCCGATGCAAACGTCATCACCCCTGGGAGGTTTTGTGAGGTAACTTGAACGAATTCGCCCGGAAGGCGCACAGACATTCCCAAGGTTGGCAATTGGACGGCGTAAAGTGCTGTGCTGAGGCACTGCAGAGTATTGAATATGTTCTCATTGGCCAGCCCTCCAAGAGGGATGCGACCGAAAACGTTCGTATCGATGGCGAGGAGCAAAGCCAGATCTATCGCGAGGCTGTCGAGGTCTAAAGTGAACCCAAGAGTATCCGATATTGGCGGGAGCCCGGCAAGACGGATAGTCGGGGCCTCGTTTCCTTCAGCGGCGTATGCCTTGATGCTCCCAATCTCGTATACTTGGTCGCCAGCGTCGTTGGTCACACCACCGAGCTCCTCCGAGTTGGAGAGGGCAAATGCCGTGGGAAGAGGGATAAGAACCTCACCAGTCGGACTCGATAGAGAAAGTGTGAGGCCAATGTCGAACCCGGCCTTCTCCAATGCGATCTTGTTGTTCAAGGTAGTCTTGGCATCCAGATTCGTACGAAGAACATCAAACGCCTGGAACGTATTTGCACCCCGCATAGCCGCGCTTTTCAGGCCGATTGCGATGTTGAGCCCCCCAATGTCGAACGCCAACGGCGGAAGCGCAGCCAATAGGCTATCCAGAACAATGGTGTTGCCAGTCTCGTCGCCCAATGCCTTGGCCACTTTTTCGGCGGCATGGTTAATGACCAGCCTGTTTGCATTCTCTCCAGTCCCAGTGACACCGAGCAATTTGTTCGCAAATTTCGAGGTGAATTGAAATAGATCACTGGAAGAGAAGTCCAACAGCGCTTCTTCCAGTGGGTCGGCATCGAGCAGGGTTGACTCAAACTCGTACAGATGACTCGGCAATGTGGCCTCCGTCTCGTAGGTGCTGTAGTCGAACCATTGAGATTTAGTGTCCGTCTCAACATTGGTGATATCCTTTAAGAATTCGCTGTTGGCGTAAGTCTTTGCAGATTCGTCGGAGACAAGTTGGAGTGGACCCACATTTTCGAGAATACTGCATGCAATGCTGCCAATAAGTCCAGAGACGGCTCCGGTCAACAACCCGATTAAAGTGTTGCCAATCCCAATTAGCAGTCCTCCGAAGAATCCTGTGTTGTCGTTCTTGAGAATTTTCAAGCTCGGGGAGATGTCCAGGTCGCATCCATCGTCAGCGAGAGCAAGCGTTTGCCCACCAGATGTAGTTGACACCATCTCAGTTTTCAAGCGAAGCGTCAGCCCACTCTCGCCCATGTCAAATTGAAGGTCAATGCTATTGGTGTCGTCGCCTTTCTTCAAACCCACGTTTGCTGTGCAGGTAAGTGTCAGTCCTTCGATCGACAGTGTCGGAGCTCCGTTGGCATCATCTTGTGTGGCCAAGTCTCCGATTGAGAGCCCATTGCAATTCAAGTCCGAGAACACCGGGGTCGAGCCCAGAATCTTTGGAAGCTCCACAGTTCCAACGAGGCCGAATTCGGCGTTTGAAAGTGCAGCATTTAAAGTTGCCATCTCCGCTGAGGCGAGGTTCCGCCGAAGCATTGCATGGTGGTGCTCGGATGAATCTGATAGGATGCGTCTGACTTGCTCGCTGAACTCTGCATCGCTGCTCGCCACGATGGCGGCAATCACCAACACCGCGAAAGCTTTGCGAGCCATTCGCGCAGACTGCTTGAACTTTGACGTGCGAACGGTCGATTAGTTGGCAATGTTGACGGACTGTCCTTGTACGGATGAGCCGGCTGGAATTTGGAACAGTGAGAAGGTGTGCCCCTTCTACTTTTGCATTACCGGTCAGACTACTCGCGAGCCTCGCAGGAGCCTATGCTACGCTACAGTGTACAACCTTGCAGAAGGTGTGAAAGGGGGACTCGGGCCGGAAAATGGGCATCTGCCACCTAGTTTTCGCACTCGTCTAGAACTGAAGTAGTGTTGCAAGTACAAACGAAGCACCACGCTCTTCGACCTTCACGACTTGTCGTCTGTGTCAATATCCCATAGCCTCTCCAAGAAGAAAAATACGAGTCTTCGTCCTTTTCGCCGCTCAGCTCTGCTCGATCATATTGTGCTGGAAAGCACTGCAAGCGCGAAACTTCCTGCATCAGTCCTCTCGGCCACTTCTCACAGTGTCAGTACCTGTGACTTTTCAAATCGCGATGAGAGGTTTAGAGCGCAGCGAAACGAGGTTACACGAGAGCGGAAGGCGTGGGAGGTGGGGGGCGGGGCAGCTTCTTTTGCTCAACTTCTGTGGTGCGGCTCGAGCTCACAGACAGTACTCAGTACTGAGCACTAGCGGCGGGCATGTGGCATTGCGAATAGCGAATACTGGATCGAAGTTGGCAGACTTCGCAGCTCGCAAGCAAAAGCATATCCTGCAAAGTGCATCTCGCTCGCACATGAGCCGCATGCGCTCTGTATCTGCAACAACCAACAAAGGCAATTGTGTGTACTAGTCTTCGTGCATAACTAACCCGTACCATCAATCGTCGTGGCTCGGCAGAAGTGAACAGATTTGGCACATGCCCACTTTTCCCGGTACTAATAAAGCGTGGGGGACTCTTAAGGGGGCAGATTTGGTTTTGATTGTGCAAAGCAAAGTGGACGATGGTGAACTAGTTGAACTTGTAGAGAAAGGTAACTGTTGGAAGTTTCTGGTTGGACTATTTTGCATAAACGCTTGCATAAATGTTTGGCGTGGATCCGCCGAGGTCGTGTAGCTGTCAGGTTAGACCCGATGCCTCGTGTGCAGAGAGTATTGACTTTGACTGTTAATGTTCTGAATGAATTGGTGGAGAGTAACCGTGAGTTCGATTGCAGCTCTGGCTCTGTCTTGATTGATGGTGTTGACTGATCAAATGCAATACTGATGATCACTGGTGCATGGAATGCAGCTTGGATGCCATGGATGATGCAGCAGGCAGCGACACCACTTTTCTACCAGAACAAGTGAGAAGAAGGGCGAGACTTTTTTGCGAGTTTGGCGACAAGGTGCCAGGACCACTCAGGTGACTCGTCAGTACCAGCCATTGCTTGCCAGGAGTTGCGGTCGAATCGTGATATCCTGGACCGATAAAGCGACGCTATCTTTCATGCTCAGCCCAACCTGGCTCGCGTATCTGCAAGCGGTCGCTTCACTCGAATTAGCATTTCAAGCTGATGAAAGCGGGATCTTCAAGAAGATATTCAGGGCAGTATCTTGCGTCGAATTCTGTGCAGACGGCATTGGCATGCATTGGCTCAGAAAATGGATCTGACGTATAACTTTGAAAGTTGATGCAAAATTCTAAACCCAGGCTTGATGAACTCCCGTCCATACTACAACCCATTTCATGCATTTTCCCAATGCTTGAGGAAGCGAAAGAAAGTTAACCGGTACCGGTATGTAAACTCTAAGGAAATTCACGAATGTTCTTTCAGGACCAGACCAGACCAGACCAGCAAAGACAAGAATTTGAGTAATATCTGCTCAAACGAATGACAGAAAGGAAGAAACGAAATAAAAGATGACTTATTCTTTCTTGTGCCCTCGAAGCGAAATGCTGAAATGAAATTTTTTGCTGCACTTGCTATGGAGCGCAACATCGCAAATGCTGCAATACTCACTGGCACGGCCACCGCAAACCATGCAAATTCCTCGCTGTCGCTGGTTGCCCTTATTGCATAAAGGGAACTTTTCGATTACATGTCCGAGGGAGGGGTCAAGGCGAATCCTCTTTCCCTCTGGCTCTTCGAAGAATGCGCGAGCCTTTGCAATGTTGTTCTTGGGTCTCTTTTTCACCGCTAATTTGGCTGCAGAAACCGCTTCTGCACGATTCTGATTGACCTGAAGGTGAATCTCTCGAGGGACATGCTCATCCTCGGATGCCGGCGACGTTGAAAGCCCGTAATCGATTCTCTTCCTCATCAACATTTCCTTGCACAGTGTTACAATGAACTCAGCGAGCGTGCTGATCGAGTTGCATTTGGTCCGAAAGGAGTGCAGCGTTTCGAACTTGAACTTATACGCACCACTTTCCTTGTCCGCGCAGGCGTGCATAACTCTGTGAATGATGAACGCGTTGACCAAGAGCTGATGCATTCCTCGAAGGGCCACAAGCTGTTGAAAACCCACTTTCCCAGTGTTGATGGTCGTAACTGCTGCTCCGAATTGCGAGGGGCCATCAAGACCCCCTTTCATCGAATTGTACAAGACTTGCCCAAGCGAGCGGAACACACGGACAGGACGAAGCGGGCCATCATTCGCGATTGTGGCCTTCATTACAGCTCTCCAAAGTCGCAAGTGAGATGACAGACGATCGCTGAAAGCTGCAAACTCTTGCGGCGGGATTGGAGGTGGGCCAGTGTCACCTAAACTATCGTGTGCCCACGCAAGCAAGTGCTTGTACGTGGTCAGCGCATTCATGAAAGTGATACGCGCTTCCTTGGGAACCCGAACATGCGCAGCGTACAGCAGCTCCCCAATGCCTCCTTCGCAGTATAGGACATAATCCACATCACATACCATGGCTTGGTGAATCACCTGGGCTCTATACTCAGATGGGACCGCAGACCACCAAACACTGTCACCGACTGTACAGCTAAAATAAATGCCGTGCTCTTGAGCCACACCGCGGGCTCGAGTCAGGGGAGTGTCTGAGCTTCTTGTCTTGAACTTCACGCAAGACATGACAGCCGGATCTGTTGGCTCAGCATTAGGTGGAATCAACATAGCCATGGCATCGCAGGAGACTGCAAGGTAAGGGTGGTCTGCCTTTGCAAGGAGCCCGACTTGAAAGATATGCTGGCACCATGCCGAGTTTGCCACCACGTTGTAAAGATTATCTTCGTCGATGGTTCCGCTCTTCATAGCTGCAGTGGACATTCCCCGAGCAAAGAGCCAGGAGTTAGTCAGAATCTCCGCAACAGCTTGAGAGCTCTCTCTGATTTTACCATCGCCTGTCAGCGATCCGTCTTGGCCCAAGCCCTCATCGAGATCAATACTACGATGGTACTCCTCATCCTCCGTCTTCTTCGTGTCACCAAAATCTATTTTGTTTATGTGAACCAATTCATCGTGGCCGACATCTTCCTCATCGTCTACTATACTTTGAGACTCTCCACATTTCCTCTCGTTTGATCTTTTGACGAGCAAATCTCGTGCGAACGGATCCATCCTTGCAATACGTGAACTCGCTGTCCCGGTGATGCAGAATAGTCTAGCAACAAACCACTCAGCCGATCGCTGCCAGCAGGTCACTGGCAAGACCCCATTTGCCTTGAGCTGCACTTCCATCTGCAATCGAGGTTCAAATCTGGTTTGTTTCTTCTCAGGAAAGAATAGAACCATTCTGTCCGTACATACATAGGTAGGTATGCGCTTCGTATCCATGCACACGGTTCGCAAAAGCTTGTCTCGACTTTCCGTTCCACATTCTAGAAAACGAACAAAGTTGGAAGTTGCACCTACAGGCTTGGCCTGGTAGTCCCGAAACGCAAGCGCTACAATTTCCTTGTTCGTGCCGTTCACCTCAACTGTAGCCGTGGCACCAAAGATCTCCCGGCCGTACTGAGGGTCATCGCAAACAATGAATTCATCATCGAAGACTACACTGCATGCTTTTGCGCGCTCCATTAGACTTGCATGTTTGCTTGGCATGATTTTCTTTCGCTGCTCCAGCTTTTCCAGCTTTTCACGGAGCACACTCTCTGCCATAAAAGGATTCGAGGCATTGTCTACGACACAACAATAAGGTACCCCCTTTTCCGCCAAGGATCTGAAAAAGTGCTCCTTGCTGTAGCCTCTGTCGCCCGTGCCCCATCTGCAGTGCAATTGACCTGGAACACCAGAAACATTGTCGCATCGCGCAAGAAGCTCTTCAACCGCCTTTTGCTGAGAGTACCCGATTCGCTCATGGTGTCGGATGTCATACATGATTCGCAGCAAAGAATCGACGATGGCGTCATTCTTCACCCCGTCTTTGCCCGCCTTCCGCTGGCTTACCGCTCGCGGCTGGACCTCTTTCGATTGGTTCCCCACAAGTTCATCGTCAACGACAAAGTGCTGATGTCGAGAGCTGGTGAGCTCTCGTGTCGCGTCAAAGAGAAGACTCTCGAAGACCCGCATCTTCGAGACGGTGTCCACGGTTTGGCCAAAACCGTTACCGCTTGCCCCTTCGGTGCTCGGGTCGATAGGTTTGAAGGCCTTCATTAAAACGAAGTATCGTTCTGGCATAAGTATCGAGCGTTCCGAGGAGGGATCCAGGTTTCGGACGGCGTCAAAATTCAACGAGGTGGAAGCAATGAACACCTGATTATGAAAAAATATGCAAAGAAAGGAGAGCATCTCCTCGAAATTTGTACATGGAAAGCGCAACTCTGCAAGCCTCTTGTTCAACCATGTCACGAGCGTCTCCATCACCCTGCGACTTAATGCCAGAAACACCTGCATGGCGGTAACATTCGACAGAGATAGGACCTGCTCACCTCTTAATTGGAGTCTGTTGATCTTCTCCAGCATTTGATTGCATATGTCAGAGCACTGCTGCTTGAGACGATCCACAAATATGGTGTCCCTGGCGGCTGATAGTGAAATCACTTCGTACTCGTCCGGTGCAGCACACTTCTTCCACGGCAGATCGATGAACGATGCAGCGCTTTTTTGCTGTTGCAGACTGTGAGTTGGGAGCATTTTCTCGATAGAATGGGCATTTACTGGAGCTCTCTTTGACGTGATCGGTCCTCTTGCACGACTGCAAAACGCTCTCTTCTCCGTCTGCGTCCTGGATCCACTCGCGTTGGGCCCTGCCATAACTCCGTTCCGCCCTTTCCGTATTCCCCTGGACCAGACACCGCAAACTTCAACTTCAACTTCTCGCTACTCGAACTCCACTCATGCTCCGCCCTTCAAACCAGGGGTGTTTAAAAGCTCTTTTGATCAGCCATGCGTTTCCCTCTCCAACGAGTCTTTGAAACAAAAATTTGTTGTTTTTGAAAATTTGCAATCTGCAATCTGCAGGAACATAATCGTTCTTACAACTTTAGATTAAAACTTTTAAAGAGCATTCCTTGTTCGCAGGAACGAATTTGTTTCTGAGTTCTGCAAAAAGTGACCAGGATATAGTATGATAGTAGCACTTTCTACCGGAGTTTGATGCCTCCGCTATCCTCCGCTGGAACAGCCATGTTGCCAATGTTGCCCAATGTTGCCCACGAGCAACTTTGTGCGACGAATTGTTCTTTCCTCGATTACTTTGTTTGCTATGGCCAACATAAATTTCAAAATTCAAAAACAAAACATGAAACCAATGAAACCAATGAAACCTATTCAAAGGAAATTGATGTTTTCGAATCGCTCCTTCTCAGTACTCAGAGCAGCAACGCGCGGCACAGACACAGCAGACACAGCAGACACAGTTGACACAGTAGACACATTAGACACAGTACGCGGATATACTCGGAGTCCAAGAGAGACACTACCGGATTCATCTACAAGATGTTAGACGTACGCAATGAGTGTGTTGGGGAGAGCGGCGATGGCAATAATGGCAATAGAGCTCAAGTGGACGTGGAAGTAGTGGAAGTGAAGGCCCTTAAGCGCTGTGGCGAGTCTGGTGAACAGGAAAGGCGTTCCCCTGCCTGTAGACTTGGCAAGGCTGCCGGAGAGCAGGGCGAAGACAGCGATGATGGGCACGGCGCAAGCGTTCCGAAGGGACCGGCAGCACCGTCCGAGCAAGAGCTGCCGAACAAGACGAGGGACATCCGAACGGAGCTTGACCAGCGTTGGACGAAGGAGTCGGAGACGGAGTACGTTATCTTGACTGACGCCGAAGCGAAGAAGGCATGCGGGTTCGAATGTCGCGCTGAGAAGCATGTTGAAGGAATTGTGCAGAACATAACTCAGGACTTTATTGAAAATGGCATTGATCCGATGACTGCGAAACCAATCGACTTTTTCCACTCAATTTTCTCGCAGTCGAGTCGAGTCACTATGCGAAGTTGGATGAACGCCAGGATTCGAACGGAAGGCCTTCGTATCCATCAAGTTCAAGACTTTGAATTCGATCTGTTCATAGCCCAGATGTTGGCACTGCACGTGCACGGCGTCTCCAAACACTTCACGTTTGACGTTTTGAATTTGAAAACTGGTACTGATTGCATTCTGACACTAGAGAGGTTCGACGAATTGCAAAGAGTTTTCTCAGGGTACGAGCATAGATTTTCGGCGAGTACGCATTCTCACGACGATGTCACCAATGTTGCAAGCAAGTTTTCTGAGCTTGATGGTATGCTCTCGAAGTACTTTCTGAAAATTGTGCCGACCAAGTTTATACGAATTACAGCTGGCGAAAGGAACTGTGGCACGGTAAGGAAGAAATCTCTTGATAACACTTACCGCGCAAGGGAGACAAAGAAGAACGTGCCTTACTCAGGCACCGCTGCAGATACCACTTTCCAGACTCCGATCTTGAACTTTACGTATAACAGACGACATGGCCAGAACAAGGCGCTGAAGGAAATGTTGGGAACCCTCGCTGCCGCCATGACTGACGCAAGCGGTGTGGAGGTTTGTCTCGACCGTGGATACGCAAACGAAGAGCTCTACAAGTCGTGTGCTTCTTTCGGGCTCTCGCTCGTGGCCATGAATGAATTTCAACGTCAGCAAGGCAACCCCTTCTTGGCAAGGTCGATCTGCGATGCCAAAATGGCAAAGCGTCGCGACTTTCGAGCTTCAAAAGCGAGAGCTGACGCTTCTCACGCTGCAGAAAAGTTCATTGTGGATGACGGTGCAAATCTCGGTCAGCAGATTTTCTCTGCTCGAAAAAATCTTGCCACTGGCGTTTATCCGTCCGTGACTGCCCATGCTTATGCAGCGCGAGAATATGGGAACGCGTCAAATACAGAGATACACCGATTCGTAGTCTTGGGAACAGATTGCCTTAATGCCGCACTTCGCCGTAGCTTTGTCATGAGCATTTATCCTCGCCCTTCTGCTAAGAATTTGTCAAAGTGGCTTTTTTATCCATCCAAGGATTTTTCTACTGGAGACAGCGCTTGCGATACCGAAGCTCAGAGGAGCTCTGATAGTGGAGCGGGTCAATTCGAAGCAACCCTGGGGCCAGACGGCGAACTGGAAGACAGCATGACGCTTCACCACTCGGCGGAAGCACCCTTTAGCGATGGAGAGGTATGGGAATCCTCGGGAAGTGATATCGATTGCCAAAGTGATTCTGAAGAGGATTCTGTATTTTCAGTCGGTGTACTGGGTGATAACCGTCCTATCGAGGTGCAAATTGAGGATCGCGGCGAGTTTGGAGAAGGAGCGACAGGAAGCTCTGTGGCCTGGGCGGCAAATGATGTTTGCTCGTCTGAAGATGGAGAAGATGCTGGATCCCCTGACGAGAACTTAAATGGTCGACACCCAAATGATCGCAGAACATTTGAAGCTCTCCGTGGAGAAAACGCGGAAAAGCGCCTGCATGTTTTAGAGGAAAACCTCAAAATCTCCATTGTTCCATTAACTGCTGGCCAGCGCTGTGCCGACTGGTCTGTCTTTAGGCAATTCATGGTGACGGGCACGTCTGCTCAGATGATCGCTTCACGGGATCCTGTGGTGCGCCCACTTCTCTATGCCAGCCCGTCCGAAGGCAATTCTGTGGATCTAACCAATGACGAGCTAACAGCAGCTCTTTGTCATAGCTGGGTCAACTCGCGGTCAGCCGGAAATGCGTCGAATTTTGCGAGCACGGCGGGTATAGGAAAGGAGTGTCCGGTGGTGTCCGAGCTCCGCAAACAACCATTCGTTCTCGATATCTTTAAAATCGGCTTGGTGCAATCAAAGACCCATCCCCACCTGGGGGCAAGTGCGGACAACATCATTGCGCTAGTCCACCCCGACGGTGCTGATATTCTTGCTCCGCTGGAAATCAAAGCAAAAGTAAGCAAACGTGCTCTTGATCACTTTGCGAAGGTCATGCACAAGTACGGCCACTATTTTGCATGCTCCGCTGGCTCGCGCACATGGTTTGAGGTCGTCCCGCAAGAATACAGGGGGCAGCTACTTCATCAAGCTGCTGTCTTTGACCGCAAGTTTGTTGCTTTCTGTGTCGGGAGCGAGGGAAGCATACTCTTCACGGTGGTGGTCAAATTTGAATCCCGACATTTGATGAAATGGAGAGCCTCTTTCAAGCGTGCAAAGCTGTGTCTTGATTGGGCTTGGGACGCTCTCGAAAACGATCAGGTACCAGATTGGTCAAACGTCGAGAGCATTTGGGGCTCCAATTACCCTATCGTCAAGTCCAGATTCCCAATATGGGTAGCAATGCACAAGAAACGAAAGGAGACTGGAATTCTCCGTCCAGTTCGAGTCCTTCGAAGCCTCGTGCAGTACTATTACAGCAGAGGAAATCGGGGCGTGGCAGATTTCGACAACTACGCGCACCGTCTTGAAACTAGAGCATTGGACTTGCCTTGGGAGTCAAAGGCTACATGGTCCCGCCTTCAAGATTGCGTCGTTGGGTCCTTCAAGTTATGGCAGATCTACGAAGCGCACAAGGATAAAGTTCAAGGGACCAAAACATGGACGGGGCTTTCAACGTTTCTTGAGAACTGCTCTCGCAAGAAAGTGTTTGCGGAATATGCGTGGGAGCTTGCAATAGATCTGGTAAAATCCGCGAATTTATTGAAACCCAAAGCCTTGTCAGCCGAAAGGGGCTCAGCCGGCTCGCAAAGCAGAAGTGAACTGACTCAAGTCTCTGCTGGGAGGTACCCCCCTCTCTCTGATTCGAATCGAGACGAAATAAGAGAGGGCCTCAAGAGGACTAGGAACAGAAGAGATAAACTGGATTCATCACCTGTGAAAAGATTGCGACTTTCATCTAATTTGCATCAATGGGTACGAGGTGCAGGGCGTTGTATCATGTGTGGCGGTCATGCCAAGTTCAAATGCGAGTTTTGCGACACAATACTTCACACCAAGCTTCGTGTTAAATCTTGCTGGGAGGTTTTCCACAGAGAGGAGCGCTGCGCGGGGCACTTTTGCGACGACAAAACAAAATCTACTAGTATCTCACGGAAGTAACAGTTATGTGCTCGAGAGTTGGAAGAGCAAAGAGCTAGAAATGTTGAACAGCGAGCGAGATGGTGCTCAGTACTCGGGGATCCTTGCGGCCATGGAGAAGCATCTGCAGCATGCAGGCGTGCAACGAGCAGTATGTGGGGCGTTAGCGAATCTCGCTCTGAATGCTGAAAATAAAATCAAGTTGATGCAACTTGGCGCTGGGGAGCGGATCGTTGCGGCCATGGCGGCATGCAAACGTGCAAGAGTTAACAAGAATATGCATGCAGAGAATGCAGAGCGCTATGGATCCTCTTTATTGCGGTTTGTAGCGCAGCGATGAGATACCTTTGGCATTATCTACTTCAATGAATGCAGTAAAAGTGGTTCGTCGCGGCCACACGACCGCGGCCGGGCTCTCTATCGTTCGCCTCCGCTGGAACGTCTTTCGTGTGGTGATGAAGTCTCCAAGACGTATAGACAAGTGCATAAATTTACTTTTGTAAACAACTATCATCATCGCGTTCATTTTCAATTGATCGTTGATTGATCTTGATCAAGATTGAGATCAATCAAAATTCAAGGAAAGGTCTGAGCGTGAAAGTAGTCTAAAGTTCCAACGGAGGCGAACGACAGTGAGCAGGTTTAATAAGCATGCACAAAGCTCTTCCCGAGATTATAATCCAAATGATAAGAAGCTTAGTTAGCAGATGTTTGCGCCAGCACGCCTCTAGCCTAGCGGTAATACATAATTGGTTTGAACTTAAAAGCAGCCTAACTAATCACTTTCCATCCCCTCAAGAAGAGCTTCAATCTTACTCTCACAGTCAATCTATCAATACAGCAAACACTTTTGCCTCTGAGCATCTCTGAGCGTGGTGTGGGGCAGGATGACGCCTAATGGTGATCTCCACCACGTGATCTGCACTAACAGTAAGTTCACTAACAAAAATGAAGTTGACTCTCATCAGCTAGCTAGCGCCCCTTGACCAGCAGTAACCTTATTCCAAAGGTCAGCGCGTTGGTCATAATTAAGAGTAATAGTAGCTAGCTCTAGCTGTTCATTCCACCAGCATTGAGACTTTCATTTTTTCACTCTGTCGACAACAGTCTATCGTTTGTTCAGACCTCTTTTTCGCAGGGAAGTACGACGGTCAAGGCTTTTCATAAGTCAGTTCTGTAGTTCTATAGTTCTGAATCATGGACCAAATTCTGCGGTTTCGCTAGTTTCGCTCGATCTTTATTCTTACTTTTGGTTTGTCGAAACTTCCACGGCGTGCTGGGCAGTGCCTGGCACTGCACATCACCCCCACACCAGCGCCGCAGCAGAGCACAGAGTATTGTGATTCTCAAGTCATGGCGCAATCGAGTTCACGGCGCTTGTGAGAGGGACACTCTCGAAAGAAGTGGCGTTTGGTCGGCGTCCTTGGTTGTGATGATCACCACATATCACCACCGTTGGTTGGGGTACAGTACTAGCTAGTACTGAATGAGTATGCATTTCGCTCTGAAGATCGAACCTTCGAAATGAAATGCTGAATTAAGTGCTCTGAGATACTCGGAGCGAGTGAGTGAGTGAGTGGTGTCTCTTCATCATTTGATCACCCACCACCCTCCGTCAGCCCAAACTTCCGACACCATTTCCAACCTCTTTGACACTCTACCGACAGTGGCATGTATTTACTATCCAATACCATTACTGACATGTTACAACTCGCAGTCAACTAGTGCACGACCACTGCGATCATCATCAAGGAGGTGATCGTCGCGTCCACGTCTCTCTTTTTCGTAGGTTTCAGCAAAACATGTTCTTTTTTCAGCGTATTTTTCATATTTCACTGTGAGCGACTAATTTATTTTGTAAATGGAAGTAACAATCGACTGTTAATTCTCCAATCAACTAAGCTTATTTTTAAACGAGATTCAGGAAACGAGAACGCGAATGACGCACCAGTGTTCATGTCAAAAATTTGTTTTCATTGTTGAGTGAGCGAGAGTGTAACTTGTTTACATTCCCGAAATTGCCACCCTCGCTATTCCCTCCAGCTAATGTTGTGATTCCTCCGTGGACTTCCAGCAGTCGACTACCCAATGCAGTAACGCCACCCGTACGACGCAGCGAACCACGGACAGGGCTACCGCAAAAGAGAGAGAAAGAGAACACGACTGTAATAGACAGTGTCTCTGAAAGCTTGGGCTTCAGCATCGGCGGAATCGGCAGGGTCATTCAGCTCACAGCACTCACAGTCAGCAGTCCAGCACCACGAAAGTGCGCCTCACTGTGAGCTTGTGAGCTTGTGAGCTTGTGGGCAGCAGAAACGCACCATAACGCACCCCACCTTCCGATAAGGTTCGTTAACGCTGCACTTCGTGGCTTCACTTGGCAGAAACGGAGGTGGTGTCGGCAGCGGAACGCACTACTTGGCCACTCGCGGACTGTAGGCGTCGACGAGGCTGCGCTAATAAACAGAGCTCTTTCCCGCACCACTTTCTTTCGGATGTGAGAGCGGTGGAACTGCAAGTCCTGGTTCGAGATTCTGGCGAGGCCCTTGGCAAAGTAGGGTGGAACGAGGATTGTGCGATAGAGATTCCTGCTCCGAGCTTCTAAAAAAGGATTTGGGAACGTTGAGCGGGAAGAAGAGAAGGAAGGCAGATTGTAAGGGACAGAAAGTTTTGGTTTTGATTGCTTACAGACACGAATTGCCGCCGCGAAAGTGAGAGGCTGTCGCATGCACAAACACGTCAAGAATGCTCCAACCTCTTCGCGCTGCGAGCTGGTTTCTCGCAGTCTCCTCGGTAGGATGCTACTCGCTGGCAGACTCTCGCGCGTCTGAACAGCACGTTGAGACGAGACTGGTGCTTCTCACGATAGGATTTCTCGGGTTCGGTTGGAGCGGACTCCTGAGTAGCTTGGCGGGAGGAGAGAGATATGGAGTGGAAAAGTTTCCATTGTTTCGGCCATTCCAGGGTGGGACTTATTTTGTCATGTTTCAAGGCCTTGGATGGTCCCTCTATGCGATTTGCTGTGCTTTCAGCGTGGTGCTCCTTGTAAACTTTCGAAACAGCGAGGAAATCATGCCGGGAGAGATATCTGTGTTGGGAACGTTCGGATTTGTCTCAAATGCGCTTCTAAATTGCAGTCTCGACATGTTTGACCCTTCTAAGGCGCACGACTCTGCAAATCCGTTTCCAAATTTTGCATGGGAACGGCGACACGTCAAGTCTGCCTTGTGCGGCTTGATATCCTGCGGGGCCTTTCTGGCGCTCCTTTACGCGGATTTCGGCAACTTGTCCCCGGATTCTTTGCGCCTTGTTTTTCACATCACATCTGCAGTGTTTGCCGCATGCACGCTTTGGGCTCATTTTGTGTGCGGACTCCTCGACCACTACATGGTTGGTTTCAAGATCTTTCAACCATTCCAAGGAGGACACGAGTTTCAGCTTTTGCAGGCCATCGGTTGGGCGCTCTATGGCTCGAGTTTATACGCCTATTTGCACGCCGAGAGTCTAGCTGTGGTCATGAATGGCGCTCTTTCAGTATATGGCGCTGCAGGCTTTGTGTCTACACTTGTCCTCCTTGCGAGCTTGGAGTACTTCACCCCAATTTATAGCACCAATAAGGCCTCAGAGTCGAGGTACAGTCTCAAGAGCATTCCTGAGCTAAATTCCGGATCTTCCGCCATCTATCGGATCTCCTGGGCCATGCAGGTTGCCCTTGTCCTCCACAGTGCAGCGGTTTATACCGGGACAGTGGCCTTTGGCAAATTTCCGCCGGAGCTCATTAGTTTGCTCGAAGTCTGCGGCCCGCCGCTTGGACATTTCGGGTCGTTCTGGATGCTCAAGAGCAAGGGATTCAAGTTTTTTCAACCACTGGAAGGGGGGATGTCTTTCATCCTCGCACAAACATTTGGATGGACTTTGTATGCGATGGTTCTTTTTGAAACTGTCATGTCAATCAGTAAGAATGATAGAGCCGCGATCTCTTTAGAGCCTATCTCGATCATCTCCAGCCTACTGCTACTCTTTTCAGCGCATGTGTACGAAGGCATGGGACCCGCTGACGGGGCGCCACATGGCCGAGCAACCTCTAAATTAAAACCGACAATCCCACCCGCAAGCGTGGTGAAAAAGAGGGGCAGCGATGCTGTGCAAATTTCAGACTGGCTTGCCGGCATTGGTTTTGCACTCTCTGTTGTAGTCGATATCACATTCCTACATGACGGCGGTACCTCTCCATTTGTGGTTCAGCGACTCTTGGAGATGGATATGGCGCTGTGGATCATGAGCAAAGCGGCTCTGTACATCTCCACATTCGGACAACGACTCGGGCTTTGGCGTCCTTTCCAGGGGCCGGACATATTCGTTTTGTGCGAAGCCATCTCTTGGACCCTCTTTGGCGTCTCCATGCTAGCAAATATCATCATCTTGAACGTCTTTTATTCCAAAACAGAACGGCTTGGCACGTTCTTGGGATGGACAACCTCAATCTCGATTGGCAACATTTTCAGCCATCTCATCTTGCGATATGGGGCAAAATACTTGATCCGTCATGAGGAGAAGAAAAAGTTTGATGATTTACGTGCGCAAGGCAGCTTTAAAAGCGGAAGGTTGGACATCTCCGAGCCATACGGTCTTTCGAAAGCCGTCGCGGTTTCATTGGCGCACATATCCCTCGGGTGCTTTTTCTATGTCGATTATCACCGCAACTCCACGCGCACGATTGACGCAAGATATTTTGTTCTCTCCATAACGCTGGCAACTGCGGGGTGCTTGCTGACCCAAGGATGGGTTGGCCCACGGTATGTCAGCAAGTACCGTCCCTTCCAACCTTTTAGGGGCGGGCCGAATTTTGTGCTTCTTCAAGCGATTGCATGGTCTCTCTTTGCAGTGAGCTTGACGATTTCGCTCGTATGTCTGAATCTTGGTCTCCAGTACATCACATTCCCTGGCATTATCACAAGTTTAGGTGCTGCTTTCTACTTTTCGCAGATGATCCTGGCGTGGTCTTTGCAGTTCTTCGTGTACGACCGACCAGAAGATGGTATAAAGCTCAACAGCAGCATTGGAACTCTTTTGGGTTCATTCTCGCTTTTCCTCTTTGCTCTCACGGATTTCGCAGTGATTCGTTTCGGCCTTCCGGTAGGATTTATCCAGCCTGTCATTGCCAGCGCATGGGTAGCTGCGTGCGGGTCGGTGCCGCTATCCGCCTTCATACTGTTTCGCTTAAAAACAGATGGGAAGTCAGGGCCGGTCACGCATGTCCTGCAGGACACCTTTGGCTCACCAACCTTGATGCTAGCTGCGTGCGCTTTGTGGAGTTTCACGATCTTGCTTGGCGCGCTCCTCGTCATGAATAGCATTTTCAACAATGACTACGTCCCAGCAGCTTGGGCCGCCACTCTTGCAGGGGCTTCGAATCTTGTATCTCACATATTTCTGTCCTTAGCCAGTGTCTCCTCAACGCAGGAGCTGTTGTCGCTGGTGCCCATTGCATTGATGTCTTCCGTAGCAGTATGGATTTTTGTTCGCTTTTTTGTCTGGTTCGTACTACCTTTCATCCGAGCATTTCTTGATGTAAGTTTGTCGCTGCTGACCCTTGTGCAATTCAAGCGCGAGAGTATGTGTTTTCTAATTGTTGCTCGTCCGTATTCACGCTCGCAGTATCCTATGCATGTGTATGCAATCATAATGAAAAGGACACAAGGCTGGCTCAGCCCAGATGGAATTCAAGCTCTCAAGAATGTGCATTTAGAACGGGGTGTGCAGTACGGGCCGGGTCGTCACAATACAGCCGACGTTTTACGCCCTCTTCGCATAGACGATACATTTGCCAAGGATATCGTTAAAGTGAACGAGGCTGGCCCGATCCTCTATTGCCATGGCGGGGGGCATTTGTGTGTGAGCAGCGAGATTCTCTTGCACTCAATGACCCCACTCGCTAGGGCTGGGCTTAGCTTGTACTCCGTGGAGTACCCTCTAAGCCCTGAAACTCGGTTTCCAGCCGCAGTCTTGAGTCTGCTACGTGCCGTACTGTGGGTCGGCAAGACTCACTGCTCCAACATCAACTGTATGTATGAATGTGCTCTCAAGAAGACATCCAAGCTACAATCGCACGAGTGCGATTCAAGCTGTGCGAATACCACGAATGTCAAATATGTCCCAGGGTTTTACACTTCCGAACTTGTTTGCGAGCGGTGCGGACATGACCTCGGAACCAGCAAGGTCCAGCTCATTGGAGACTCTGCTGGTGGAAGCTTGGTGGCGATGGCGACTGCGCTCTTGTATAATAAAGATCTCTTCATGCGAACGGTACGACTAGGCGGTGACGAGTATGCCGACCTGCTCGAGGTGCCCTTCGAACTGTTCCCTCGCATAGAGAGATTGGTGTTGCTCTATGGTTTGCTCGGTCGACAAACGCCAGTCGCCAACAAGACGGAGGATAGCTCGGGGTCGTGGCTGTGGCGAATGGTCTGCCACATGGGTATCAGCTTTATCTTCAAGCTCTATGATACAGAGTTGCAAGCCGAGGACGAATGTGGAACGGTATTCTCCTCACTCACGGATTTGAGCAATTCGGACCTGAAGGGATTTGCGCCGGAAACTGTGCTAATTTGCGGCAAGTCCGACCCCCTCTTGCCATCAAATGTCGCGGCTGAGAGGATGCTCAACAAGCTAGGCCACAAGGCAACACTGCACCAGGTTCCGGGAACACACGCTTTTCATGGGTTTCCTGTAAATTGGATGCACTATATCGGTGCCGACTGGAAATCGAATGCGCTCCCCGCTACTGATATCATTCTCCAGTTCTTTACCGGCGGGCACCTTGATAAACAAAAGCTGAAGGAAGCGCAGAAGCAGCAGGTGTACAGACCAGATTACACCCCATTTCTTGTCTTCCCGATTTTTTTGTTTCTCTTGCCTCTCTTCATCATATACGTAGTCTTCCAATTTGCATAGACAACTCCATCTCTAGAAACTATTGTCAATCAATGCTTTTTACTGTAGATTATACACACGAATTCTAACCATGCGTTGCCCTCTTCTCAGCAACATGATTTTTCTTGGTCATTCACGAACGGCGCAAAACGCAGGTTAGCCTTCAGCTGACCCAGCATCTATGATTGCATTCGCAAAATGTCGACGTGATTACCATCATAGGGTTGATCTCGAATTGTTCAGGTCCTTTTTCCGGGTGGGGTCTCTATATTACTGCGGCAACTCAGAGCGTCAGGATGATTTAACAGTCCTGGTATCAAGACACAGGTTGAATGTAATGAATGTATGCTTTTGTTTTAAGTTGTGCTGGCTGACCTAGTTGCATACGATCAGAGTTCTCGAGGAATGCTCTTCTATTTTTCATCAAGACAGCTGAGGAGTTCTCTATCCATAACTACAAAGGTTATCGTTCCGCTGGCCTATCGCGTACGGTCTCAAACCTTGGAGTGCTTGAAATCTTCTTCGCTAGCCTTCACAATCAAATCGTTGTCGGGTGACCTCCGTGGACAGCGATTCAGCGTGTCCCATCCAGCGATTCCTTAGATGCATTGACCAACATTTTAAAGCAGCGATTGTCAACACAAAATCCCAATACTCCTTCCTTTCGAATCTTTACAGTTTGACAAAGCCTACACACCCAGAAAGTCCCAGTCAATCATCCACACATGGGATTTATATCTTTGTCATGATGAATTCGCAAAGCTCCAATGCTTCGCACCAAAATGAGTTCGGCATTACACTCTCGCTGAACCGCTATAAGAGTACACAGAGCACACAATAGGAAATAGCAAATGGATTCTGCGATGTCCAAACGGAATTCCTCTGACCCACAGTAGGACATCTTACTCATCGCACTTTCTTTCCCACCTGTTCGACGAGATCGAAGACATCCAAGATATCGAGGACCCTCTGCGCTGCGATACAATGAGAATTTTGAGCGCCGAGCGAGCAAATTCTCTGCCAGGCAGTCGAATTGTATGGAAAATGTGCGAGGAGAGGTATCTTTCTCAATAAAGCATGAGTTGGAATCTCGCGCTCGGCATCAACTTGGACCAACACCAGAACCCAAACTCGCAAGAGAACAACTGCAACAAACACAATCCAAGAAACACAAGCCACCCAAGCCAAAACAATACACAACAATGAAGATCGCTTACATCCTCGCATCGGTGCTTGCCGTTACCACGTCCGTCAACGGCGTCCAAGTTGACAGAAAGCTCCTCTCGAATCGCAAGATCCGCGGACTTGCCACCTCCGAGGAGGCCGCTACCGAGTCCAACTGGAGCTTGAAGAAGTGGGTCTCCAAGACCGTCAAGAGTGTCGAAAAAGACGTCAGCTCTGATGTCAAGTCCATGGAAGACGAGATCGAGTCACTTGGCAAGGACGCCACCAAATTCATCGATGACGCGGCAAAGACCATTGAAAGCGCTCTCGAGAAAACCTTTGTCAAGAGAACCTCCTCGCTCTTTGACGACATTGTCTCGGACAGCGAGACTGGCTGGTCCGATCTGCTCGCCGGGTTCGACTCAGTGGAGGACTACTTCGACACCCAGTTCGTGGATGACCTCGAATGGCTCGGTGACGAGATCGCTGACGAGGTCGAAGATCTCGTGTGTGACTCGTCCGTCGGAAAGACAGCGACCATCACGGCTTGCTCGGCAGCTCTGAGCGCGATCACATGTCTCGCTACGGACGGCATGGGTCCATGGTGCGGGTCCGGCACTCTTCTGGAGTCCATCGTCAGCTCTTCCGTGTCCGCAACCATCAAAACAGTTGTCACTTGTACCGCATACCAAGGCCTTTCGGAGCTTCCGATCGACGGTTGGTGCGACGGTATGGCGTACGCGACTGCTCAGCTGATCACGGACATCTGGTCGTCTGATCCATTCACAGCGGCATGCACTGCAGCGATCGAATGCGCGTGCGGAACATGCCCTTACACCTGCGACTACGAGGTGAGCGAGCTGTGCGAAGGAGACACATACGAAGACGCTGTGGAGGATCTCGTGGACGAGCTTGAGGATCTCTTTGACTGATTTAACAAATTATTCAGCATTGTAATACTAAGATAATATCTTTTCAAATATATTCACACATATATTTCGATTCGAACATATTCATCCACACTTCCAGGTCAAAACCCACTGAGTAAGGCCGGCATGCACGTCTTGTGAGCGGTTTGTAGAATATTTTCGCCTTTAAAAGATAGTTCTTCGTTCACAGCGGGTCAAACTACTTCGAATCGCACACTTATAACGTTATACTTAAAAGAAACCCAATGTCAAATTTCAAATTCTTGGCGCTTGCTCACTATTGAATTTCGTCAGTTTGCAAATGGGAGTGAAAGGATACACGTGTTTGTTTTAAAATGTGCTGGCTGACCTAGTCACGTACGATCAGAAGTTTTGTGAGGCGCGTTTCAATTTTTCATCGATTGTTCTCATGGAAAACAGCTGAGGAAAATTGAGGAAATCTCTATCGATTTCTATGAAGACTTTCGTTCCGCTGGCCCATCCGGCACGGTCTAGATCTTGTAAGACTTAGGATGGTCTTGGCGAGACTTGAAAGCATTGTCGAGTGACCTCGCTGGCCAGCAATTCAGCGTGTCACATGCAGCGATTCCTCAAGTGAATTGACCAACTTCTCAAGCAGTGATTCTCAACACCAAGTCCCAATACTCCTTCCTTTCGATTCTTTACAGTTTGACAAAGCCTATAAACCCAGAAAGTCCCACTCGATCATAGCGTTCGTTCACACGTGGGATTTATATCTTTGTCGAATGAAGAATTCGCAGAGCTCCAATGCTTCGCACCAATATGAGTTCGGCATTACACTCTCGCTGAACTGCTATAAGTACACAGACCGAAAACTATAGAATAGCAAATGGATTCTGCGATGTCCAAACGGAATTCCTCTGACCCACAGTAGGACATCTTACTCATCGCACTTTCTTTCCCACCTGTTCAACAAGATCGAAGACATCCAAGATATCGAGGACCGTGGTCTGCGCTGCGACACAATGAGAATTTTGAGCGCCGAGCGAGAAAATTCTCTGCCAGGCAGTTGAATTGTATGGAAAATGTGCGAGGAGAGGTACCTTTCACAATAAAGCATGTACTCGGAATCTCGCGCTCGGAATCAACTTGGACCAACACCAGAACCCAAACTCGCAAGAGAGCAATTGCAACAAACACAATTCAAGACAAGAATCTCAGTTGCAAAACAAGAACAAAAGAAAACTTCCAAAACAAAACAGCAAGCAAAAATGAAGATCGCTTACATCCTCGCATCGGTGCTTGTCGTTGCCACGTCCGTCAACGGCGTCCAGGTTGACAGAAAGCTCCTCTCGAACCGCAAGATCCGCGGACTAGCCACCTCCGAGGAGGCCGCTACCGAGTCCAACTGGAGCTTGAAGAAGTGGGTCTCCAAGACCGTCAAAAGCGTCGAAAAAGACGTCAGCTCCGACGTCAAGTCCATGGAGGACGAGATCGAGTCACTTGGCAAGGACGCCACTAAGTTCATCGATGACGCGGCAAAGACCATTGAAAGCGCACTCGAGAAAACCTTCGTCAAGAGAACCTCCTCGCTCTTTGACGACATCGTCTCGGACAGCGAGACTGGCTGGTCCGATCTGCTCGCCGGGTTCGACTCAGTGGAGGACTACTTCGACACCCAGTTTGTGGATGACCTCGAATGGCTCGGTGACGAGATCGCTGACGAGGTCGAAGATCTCGTGTGCGACTCGTCCGTCGGAAAGACAGCGACCATCACGGCTTGCTCGGCAGCTCTGAGCGCGATCACATGTCTCGCTACGGACGGCATGGGTCCATGGTGCGGGTCCGGCACTCTCCTGGAGTCCATCGTCAGCTCCTCCGTGTCCGCGACCATCAAGACAGTTGTCACTTGTACCGCATACCAAGGCCTTTCGGAGCTTCCGATCGACGGTTGGTGCGACGGTATGGCGTACGCGACTGCTCAGCTGATCACGGACATCTGGTCGTCTGATCCATTCACAGCGGCATGCACTGCAGCGATCGAATGCGCGTGCGGAACATGCCCTTACACCTGCGACTACGAGGTGAGCGAGCTGTGCGAAGGAGACACATACGAAGACGCTGTGGAGGATCTCGTGGACGAGCTCGAAGATCTCTTCGACTGATTTAACAAATTATTCAGCACTGTAATACTAAGATAATATCTTTCCAAATATATATTTCGATTCGAGCATAGTCATCCACACTTCCAGGTCGAAACCCGCTGACGAAGGCCGGCATGCACGTCTTATGAGCGGTTAGTGTGAATGTTTTCGCCCTTAAAAGATTGTTCTTCGTTCACAGCGGGTCAAACTACTTCAAATCGCACACTTTTAATGCTATACTTTTAAGTTAAAGATACCTGATTTCAAGTTTTCAGCTTCTCGGCGCTTGCTCATTATTGAATCTTGTTAGGTAGCAGTGCAAATGGGAGTGAACGGATACACGAGTTTGTTTTAAAATGTGCTGGCTGACCTAGTCACGTACGATCAGAAGTTTTGTGAGGCAATTTTTCATCAAGTGTTCTCATGGAAAACAGCTGAGAAAATCTCTTTCGATTTCTATGAAGGCTTTCGTTCCGCTGGCCCATTGTGCACGGTTTAGATCGTGTAGGGCTTGGGATGGTCTTGGCGAGACTTGAAACCGTTGTCGAGTGACCTCCCTGGCCAGCAATTCAGCGTGTCACATCCAGCGATTCCTCAGGTAAATTGACCAACTCCTCAAAGCAGCGATTGTCAACATCAAATCCCGATACTCCTTCCTTTCTATTCTTTACAGTTTGACAAAGCCTACACACCAGAAAGTCCCACTCGATCATCAGCGTTCGTTCACACGTGGGATTTATATCTTTTTCGAATGAAGAATTCGCAGAGCTCCAACGCTTCGCACCAAAATGAGTTCGGCATTACAATCTCGCTGAACCCCTATAAGTACACAGACCGAAACCTATAGAATAGCAAATGGATTCTGCGATGTCCAAACGGAATTCCTCTGACCCACAGTAGGACATCTTACTCATCGTACTTTCTTTCCCACCTGTTCGACGAGATCGAAGACATCCAAGATATCGAGGACCTTCTGCGCTGCGATAAGATGAGAATTTTGAGCGCCGAGCGAGCGAGTTCTCCGACAGGCAGTTGAATTGTATGGAAAATGTGCGAGAAATGGTATCTTTCAAAATAAAGCATTACTCGGAATCTCGCGCTCGGCATCAACTTGGACCAACACCAGAACCCAAACTCGCAAGAGAGCAACTGCAACAAACACAATTCAAGAACCGCAAAACCACCCAAGCCAAAACAATAAACAACAATGAAGATCGCTTACATCCTCGCATCGGTGCTTGTCGTTGCCACGTCCGTCAACGGCGTCCATGTTGACAGAAAGCTCCTCTCGAATCGCAAGATCCGCGGACTCGCCACCTCCGAGGAGGCCGCTACCGAGTCCAACTGGAGCTTGAAGAAGTGGGTCTCCAAGACCGTCAAAAGCGTCGAAAAAGACGTCAGCTCCGACGTCAAGTCCATGGAGGACGAGATCGAGTCACTTGGCAAGGACGCCACTAAGTTCATCGATGACGCGGCAAAGACCATTGAAAGCGCACTCGAGAAAACCTTCGTCAAGAGAACCTCCTCGCTCTTTGACGACATCGTCTCGGACAGCGAGACTGGCTGGTCCGATCTGCTCGCCGGGTTCGACTCAGTGGAGGACTACTTCGACACCCAGTTTGTGGATGACCTCGAATGGCTCGGTGACGAGATCGCTGACGAGGTCGAAGATCTCGTGTGCGACTCGTCCGTCGGAAAGACAGCAACCATCACGGCTTGCTCGGCAGCTCTGAGCGCGATCACATGTCTCGCTACGGACGGCATGGGTCCATGGTGCGGGTCCGGCACTCTCCTGGAGTCCATCGTCAGCTCCTCCGTGTCCGCGACCATCAAGACAGTTGTCACTTGTACCGCATACCAAGGCCTTTCGGAGCTTCCGATCGACGGTTGGTGCGACGGTATGGCGTACGCGACTGCTCAGCTGATCACGGACATCTGGTCGTCTGATCCATTCACAGCGGCATGCACTGCAGCGATCGAATGCGCGTGCGGAACATGCCCTTACACCTGTGACTACGAGGTGAGCGAGCTGTGCGAAGGAGACACATACGAAGACGCTGTGGAGGATCTCGTGGACGAGCTTGAGGATCTCTTTGACTGAATTCTAAGCACTGGAAGCGAACAATTAATATTTTATTTCACATCATAATCATACACACACTCTTTAAAGTACCCCCCTGAAAAAAAAATAGAACTGCAAAGCTTCAGACTTACGAATATGTTTTGAGTTACACACCAAAGTTTTCATAGTGAACAAATTTTGCGTTAACAGTAAATGTTCGTGCCCCAAGATGTAAATGAGAGGTTTCTGAACGAACCAAAACCATAGTCGTGGGATCACAAGCCGTGCGATATTCAACGCAAGTTGAAAGCCAAGTGTTTTACGGCGACTGCTTAAGAAAAATTGAGCATGGAAACAGAAGACTTCTTTGAGAGTATAGATTTGAGTACTACATATGATAATGAGAACAAAGAGCGCCTCGCAACATTCTGCACATTTCCTAACATCTGCATAAGCGCTCGGGACTAGAGCGGGCTGAGATGTAAATCATAAAGTAATACGCCGCGAAAGTCAATGAACTGGACCAACATCTTGGTTTGGTTCATCGAAACGGATACAAATCCACCGTTCGCAGAGCTGTGGAAGACGAATCCGGTATCTTGTGTCACCATGTCTGGCCTTACCTGGGACCCGGCTCCAGACAGGATGTAGGTGACCATCCTCTCAGATGGTGGTTGGTGCAGCTCAAGCCCGTGGTCATGGCCATTAAAATATGCTGTGACATTTAGGTCTTCCAGAACAGGCCTCAGTTCGGTCCTGAGAAGCACATGATCTTCGTTGTAGTGTTCTGAAGATGTATAAACGGGGTGATGTCCAACTACTATTCGCCATGCCGCAGTAGAATTTGTAAATTCGCTGCGGAGGAAAGCTATTTGCTCTTCCATGTATGCCTCCTTAGTTCGTTGCTGCTCCCAAAATGATTTGACGCCATCAACTTTAACATAAAAGTCAAAGAGCGGGGTCGTGTCCAGAACGACGAGGTGGACAGATGTAGCGCCGTTCGAGAATGTTTCAGAATAATACCTACTAGGCAGAATCCATTCTTCGTACAAAGGGTCCATGTTCAAGACTGCTTCGTTATCGCCATACCAATCGTGATTGCCCAACGTGGAATACCACGGCAAGCCATCAAGCCCGGTCACGTTGTACACATCTTTCCATGAAGTTGTCACCTGGCTAGTTGTAGGATCATGAATCCCCAGCGGATAGAAATTGTCTCCAGTGTTGACCACGAACGATGCCCCGGTAGCAGCGGCAGCCTTGCCCATTTCCAATGCCACATCACGCTGGCAGCACCATCCATCTCTTCCCCAGTCTCCAATGACAACAAATGAGATCCGTTCATCATCCCCTTCCACCTTCCGTGCGAATGTAGGCAGCCCCGCATGATCCAAGCACGTTCCCGAATGCACGCTCTGCGTCAGCAACTTGTCACAGTCGCTCTCGAAAGCCCACCCAATCGCTTCCGTTTCGCCCGAATCCCCAGACTCTCCCGAAGTGGAGTTGTCGCCGGGAGTTGATGATTCATTCTCCCCAACTTGCGAACTTTTGCCGGCAATCAAGCCTCCCAGTATCGCCCCCAGCGTCAAGAACAGCAGCGCCGGCCCGCACATGCGCGCCACGATCGACGAGCAGTTTCTCGCAGTCAGCGGCTTTTCTACGTGCAGCGGCATGAGTCCTTCCACGTCGCGCTCATCGTCATCCTCCCGGCCGAGCATTTCGTTTTACGAGCGTCCCCAATCTGCGTGCCCTTCCTCCCTCCCTTTCGCCCGCACGAAAGCTTTCCAAAGCTTTGCATGCATCTCGAAAAGTGTCATCGCGATTAGCGTCTCAGTGGTTAAAGCGTTAGTTGGAAAGAGATTCAAGGGGAATCTTCTATCCACGTGGGAATACTAAAAATGGAACCAAACAGCTAAATTCTGAAGATTTGGGTCCTCGGACCTCCTGATGCATACGCGAGTACCCTCTCTCTCTCACTCTCCTTCAGTCCTCGAACGCGCCAACTCTCTAGCATGTGCATTTTGATTGAAACGGCGGCCGGCATTTCACTTGACAACTGTCGTGATTTTGAGCGTATTGTTCGCGGTATTTGCAGCAAGTCAGGATTCGCAAGAAGAGTTTTCCGAATTCCGATGGAATTCTGTTCAATCTTGAAAGTCTTGATTGAAAGAATGACAATGAATTGACTGTGCGCATCTGGATTTGAACTGATGAGCACCCACCACCTTGAGAAATGGCGCAGAGCTCTACGGTTCAGACGGTGACGGTGACGGTTCAGACTCAAGTTGTTGGAACTTGGAACTCTTGTTGGAGAAACCTCAGTTCGAACTCGAACACTCGACTGCCATCAACCATTAGCCATCAGAATCAGCAGCGACTCGAGTACCGGGTACCGGTACTCACAGTCAGAGTATCGCAATGCAGGCAACGCAGCCAGACCTTTCCCAATGAGGGATCATGAGAGGGAGGGAGGGAGGAAGGGAGAGAAAGGAGTGAGATAGATAGATAGATGTTCGTAGTTTCTGGCTGAGAGTACTGACAGTGTGAGTACGGGCTATGATGAAACATAATGAAACTCGGTTTCCCCGTGCTGCAGGACTTGGTGCTGGCAGAGAGGGTCGAGTGTGATGAGAGGCTTGAGAGAAGTGGCGCTGAGTTCCCTGAGTGCTGAAAGACCTCGCTGTCAGAAAGAGTGTTTGGATAGTTTGGATGTAACTTGCTGAGCAGGTTAGGTTTTAGACTCTGCTCGGAGAAGGCAGTGAAAAGAAGCGCTAAGTGGCGACTGTGAAGGGACTGGCTGGCCCCCGCACCAAAACACCAAAACACCAAAGCACCAAAAACACCGAAGACTGGAAAAGCAATCGACCAGCATCAAAACGTGAACACTTTCTTTTCCGGTTAACGTGGGCGACAAGCACCAAACGCGAGGAGTGTGGGGTTCGACAGAGAAGAGAGCAGGGCCGAGCGAAGGTCCCGAGAGACGCGGCAAGAGAAGCGAGAGCGGAGTGCGAAGATAGGCGAACGTCTGTGACCGAAGGAAGATGGCTTCGCCTGCAGAGGCTGTTTTGGGAGACGCGGTGATATATGAAAATGAGGTCAACCTGCTGAGCGAGGGAGGGTGGCTGAACGATCAGTGCCTTCTCTTCTGGCAGCAGTACTTAGAACTCAAGAAACTTCCTGCGCAAACTGTAAAGCGATCGGCATTTCTTCAGCCCGCAGCGGCCTTTAGTCTGCGCTTTCTCCCCGCTGAAGATTTGTTGGTGGACACCCCGGGCAAAATTTTTCGAACTTTGAAAGACAAGGACCTCGTGCTAGCTCCGATCGTTGCTGACGCGTCAGCGAAGAAGGGTGGCGGATCTCATTGGACTCTTCTGGTTCTCTGCACTTCGCAGCCAGAGGTCGCATACTGGCTTGACTCTTTGAGGCATAGTGCATCACCAATTACCGAAACGCAACCTGTGTCGCCTCCACAAGATGACATCATCTCGGATGGCATTTCGAGCTCTGGAGAGTCTGATGGCCGTGTAGAGGATGTTCGCGCCTCCGCGAGAACCCTGGCTACGATTTGTGGTCACTCGGGCGTCGACCCAGAGATTATGGAAGTACCTTGTCCTCAACAGCAAAACGGAGTCGACTGTGGCGTACACGTGTTGTGCAATGCCCAGGCAATTTTGGAGCACTTTACAAAATGCTTGGAGTCTGGCGAGAAATTCGACATAGACGACGTTAGATTTCCAGAAGATGTATCCCACAAGCGTCAAGAGATCCTTGATGTTGTGCGAATATGTCCTGGAAGAGATTAATGTCGTCGTTGCACCTTCTCGATGCCGCGTGGTGAACGATCTGTGCTGCTTGACATAGTTTGTTTAATGAACCCCTCTTTCCCTCTTACCCATAACGCAAAATGCGAAGGGAGGGATTTTATACCCGGAATTGTGCGCCTTCACTCTCTTTTGATCCTTGATAAAAAAACTATGAATTGTATAATCTAAATAGCGCGCACATTCAAGAGGTCAAGAGGTAGCTATCGTAAAAATTACATAATAATGAAAGTTGAACTAATTTTGTTTTGAGTAAAGTTTTCTGGAGCTCCGCGTTTGCATTTTACAAAATTCTCAGGGTGTCTCATCCCTCGTGGAAGAAAAAGAATTATTTCAAAACTAATATTAGACATGATCTACATAATTCCTGGCAACTTGGGCAAGAGATGTAACGCTTTTCCGTCCCGCAGCAAGCCGATTTGCTTGTACGTGATGGTGTCATAAGAATCTGTTGCATCCTCGGAGCTTCGCACGTGGGTGCATTACTCCTTCCACGCATGAATGACGGAGGAGCTCGCCATCTCATCAACTCTTGCTTTGCCATGGTTGCACTAAACTATATCTGGTTCTAGCTTTCACATCATTCGCAGATTCGGCTTCAGTTCCAAACTTCTCCTCACCAATAAGCACCAACCTGCCTGGCATTACATTCTCGTGCTTTTCCGACTGCACGTCACCTGCGCCTTTAGGTTGCACGACGCGGTAAAACTTGGACGTGCCACCGACAATACTCTCGAAACCAGCGTCGAAGGACAGCTTATATTGCCCGAGACACGCGCCAAGATCGGCCACCCCTTCGAAAATTCTACTCTGCGTATCAAAAGACTCTCGCAGAAAATTTGAGCGAGGAAGCAACTCCAAATATGCGGGAAGCTTGGAATTGTCAATATAAGACCCTCCCCGGCTGAAATGGAATGAGCCTCTGCCGATCGTTCTCAGGGTCATCTTTCTATGCAACAGTTCCATAGACATCCAAGATGGCTGACTGTATGCTTTTCCGAGAATCCAGGCTATGAATTCGATCAAAAGCCTCACGGGCCACAACCAGCTTCGAATATCTAAGACAAAGTCGCCCGGGTATATCGACTTGCGTAGCCGGCCGTACAGAAGGGCATCTCCAAACCTTGAGATCGAAATCAAATCCCCCGAGGAGCCCCTCAGCGTGCATGTTCCACTCTCTATGTACTCTAAGCCTTCATCAAAATGCATTTCGTACTGAACAATAGCAGCTTTCCAGACTGTTTCTGGTGCCCATCGAATAGTTCCTACGAACACCCTGGTCTCGGGGTTGTAGTTCCAGTTTTCGAAATCCTTTGAGACAGGAAGCGTCTGGCCACTATCAAAGGCGTAATTCAGCTCAGGGAACTGCGCCGAATCGTACCGCACGAAACACTTTTCCTTCTCGAAATGAAAGCTCTCGAGGCCCACGCGCCCATACTGGACAAAAACATTTCCAAATATCGTCAGCACTTCTGGCGTCCGTAGCGGTGCGCCAGTGGAGACGTCGATCACGGAGAACTCAGACATCGGCTTGTCGCAAGCAGGGCAGAGTTTAGATATCTTCAGCCTCCCTTCCACGCAACTTTTGCAAAAAATGTGTTTGCAGTTTTTAGAATAGCACGGGTTCTGCGGCTCTAGGTTGCAGACCTTGCAAGCGTCCTCGCCAAACTCTAGTTCCGAGTCCTCTCGCTCCACCTTGCTATCAGACACGCTGATGCAAACGTCCTCATTCTGCACGCTTCCGTCATCAGCAACTCGCTCCTCTTCCCTGTCTGGCCGCAGGGACATCTCCCCACGCATTCCGGCGCGTACCAAAAAGCGCGAAGCGCTCAGTACTTTACTGTGCGTGTACGTACGTACGACTGCGCCAAAATGTGACTCCGCCCCAGCTTCTTCGACAATTTCCAGACCTCCAGACCGCCCGGAATCATACACACACCAATTCGCGAGTTTGACCAAACTACAAACGCTTCTGGACACCTCCGCACTGTCCTCGATGCGCACAACGCCTCTTCAAGTTCCCCGAGCTTTTACTGGCCAGCAAGTCCCACTCTCCGTCCAGACTGCCTTACCTTCCTCGTCCTTCTTGCTGCTCTTGAAATCTCCTCCGCCACTCACAAGATCTCACAAGCGTCCGGCCAATATCCACAAGTCCACCCTGTCACCTCTCCTCTCTCTCTCTCTCTCTCTTTCTTTCTTTCTTTCTTTCTTTCTATCACTTTCTTTCTCTCTCAGAGTCGCGGACGTGCGCGGGCTTCCTCCGGTTAGCTAGTGCAATGTGTAAGCATCTGCTACAAAATGAGGCGACGGGAGGTGTGCGCCAGTGTTATGAGGCGTGATAGGGGACGGGGTAAGAGTGCGGAGGTAGAAATCATGGCAGAGGAGTTTCGAGGGTGAAATAGTTTGATGAGAACGAGGTGTAAGGTTGTGTGGTATGTGTATGAATGATGATGATGCGTGATGCGTGATGCGAGTGATGTGTGATGAGTTTGTGAGTTTGTGTTGCTTTGTATTGCTTTGTGTTGCTTGTAGTCAGCGAGAAGAAAGGACTTGCGTGGAAGCACGAACTGGAAGATGGTCTGGCGCTCTTTTGGAGATTAGGGATGATTGCCTTTACTTTTCATTTGCCTCGGCGCGCGTTGCTCCCACTCGGCAAGTGGTTGAGATCATAAGATGATGAGATGTGAGGTTTGAAGTTGGTCTAATTTTTGATCCACTGTCAGGCAAAAGAGTGTTCGTCACATGGTACTCGTAAGACGACTTTTTTTTCACACGGTACCGATTCATGCGTGCTCTCGTCTCGGCCATCCACAGATATCCACAGATATCCACAGCTTATAGCTTGTGTTTCAGAAGTTTGCAACGTGCTTTCATCTCGCCAAGAAATTCCGCATCTAATGTTCTTGCTGATTTGCTGATCTCCTATGATCTCTTTATGTTTTCTTCCTTCGCCGGTGTCAATCAACAACGCTTTGAGACCGCGGTTTCAAGAGCTTTCGACCCCCGCCTCCATTGGACGAGCAGAGCGCTTTTAGAGCCTGAGCAAGACGCTGAGAGGCAATTGATCTCACTGGAGACGGATGGTGCGAGCCGTAAAAAATGACGCAACGCGAAGGACTCCTTCAGGAATGAGTGCAATTCACCAGTCAGTTTTGACACTTGGAAAGTTCACTTTGCAACTCCGAACGGAGGCGCTGCAGGTGAAGGATTTTCAGTTTTGTCCCACTACACCACCAGCTCACCTGTTGGACTTGGCTAAAGAAGCGGAAGTCACGATATTTGCCAAAAGAGAGTAAGGAACAGTGTGGTACAAGCTCGCAAGTATTTTGAGTTACGAGAACCGAAGCGAATTCGCTTGATGCAAGCACGAGCTCCGACACAGGTCGGTAAGGTTCGATTCCCGGGTTTCAATCGTAAAGGGTATACCTACCAACGTGCGGAGCCAAGGAACCGCGTACGTTGCGGCGATTACAAGCGGGCGACCAAATACTGCAGTGTATGCCTGGTCCCGCTCTGTTTGAGAGGGGGGGGGGTCAGACTCTTGCTTCTTCGAGTGCCACGACAACTAGACGATTCATTCCCATGGAAATCAAGTTCAACTCAAACAGATGTTCGTTCAAAGCGGTGACTTTACTACCCAAACCAACCCCAACAATCTTCCACATTGGGGCTGTGACATTGGCAGGCATATCAAGACTGTGTGAACAAATGACATATCAGAAATACCCGACTGGGTATTCAAAGCGGGGTGATTCCCAAGGTGCAGTGCAGATTCTTTACAAACGAGAGTGAGCCGCTTTTAACGTTTCGTTTCCTACGGAGCAGAAAGACAACATTTCGTGTCCTTGGCAACACGAATGGTAAATGGCCTCCGCCCCGCCCCAAAATATCCCGACCAAATTCTTAAGATTGTCGTGGAGAACTAAACATTAAACATCCATAAATCAGGGCCGCATGTATTAACAACTCATTCTCGTCGAAACGGTTTGTGCGCGGCTCCGATGGCTAATTAGCACGAG
>BLSF01000068.1:0-79845 GCA_012862575.1 Parietichytrium sp. I65-24A
GTTTGTCTCGAACGGAAGATTGCCACCTGGTGAGATATCAAAGTAAGTGCGGAATTCGTTGGAGCGGCTTTGTTCGTAAGTGTACACACCAACGAGTCCACGATCCACTCGATGAACAAACGCGTTTTGACCCTCGAGCTCTTGAACTCCAGGGTGATCGTAGCGAAGCTCTTTGATGGCGTTCAAAACAGAAACAGAGTCCCACGTCGTTACAAGCACGAGGCCAGGTCGGGGTTCGTCTCTGGTCGGGTATTCGCTCGTGGTTGTCACACCTTTTGCCTCGAGTTGGCTGCGTGCGCGAGTTGGCTGCGTGCGCGAGTGGTGCTGCCTGGCACAATCGACTTGATCTTGTTGAAGACCGACTTCTTTCTCGACGGCTTGCTCGCTTGCTGTGGTGGTGGTGGCGGCGGTGGGTTGCTCCCTGCTGCTCGACATCTTGCCGCGCTATCGAGCGTCTGCGCGGAAACAACTTGCTGTTCAATTTCCCCACCCAGCTAGCTACTACTAGCTTCTCATACCTACCTGAATGGGTAGAGGTACGTACATCTATTGGTCTGTGTATGGATCGTCTGTACTCAGTTGCATTGTCTCTTGAATCCTTTGAGAATTCCGTGGACGAGTGTGCGAAACACACTGTCGAGGTTATTGAAATCATCGTCGTGCTATTAAGAATTAGACCGGTTGACACATCCGTTCGTGGAAGGCCGGTACGGATTTGGGCTTTGTTGGAGCAAGTCGGCTCCGCGAAATCATCAAATGAAAGAACCACTGGAGGCACGATATATTCCAGGGTTCGTCCCGAGTTCATCCTCGCAACTTCCGCGTCGAACATGTGCTAAACAGGTGCCGATGCCTTCGTGCTCTCATCCGCATATGCTTTCTCGTACATGAGAACCTGTGCAGCATTTTGAGGCGACGCCTGTGAAGTCTGTGAGGCCCATCCAGTCACGGTACCTCCATTTGAAAGCTGGTCCTGATGCATAAGTGGCCCCGGGCGTGTGGGAAGGATCTCAATTCCCCTCATCTTTTCGATTTTGGTCTCGATGGTGGCGTCAGGAGCATCATTGTCGGCTGGCTTCACGGCGCTCATGTCAAAGGGCTGTGCTTCTAGAGGTTCTAGAGGTTCTACAGATGCACTCACTTCAGCATCGGATGCGTTCAATTTTGTTGCAAGAGATGACCGTGTTGCACGGGTGCGCCTGGCACGCTTTGGGGAGCTTCTTGTGATGTCGACACCAGAGGGCTCGACGTTCACTGCATCGCTCCTCTGGAGCGAACCGACGTCGGCCACGTCGACTTCAGAGACCGTTGATGGAAGGGAAATTGCCAGTTGACCCAGTGCATCCGAGTGCTTCTACACATTCTACATATTTTTCCCACACACACGCCGGAACATCTCCGAGGGACACAGTTTCCCCGGCTGATCTAGTGACTCTTTTAAAAAAAAAAAACTTTAAAAACTATCCCGACCATTCTCCTCATGTCTCCTCATCATTCCTCATAACCTTATCCTCCTCACACTCTCCTCACGGATAAACATGTTTTGAGTATGGATGAGTGATAGAAGATATTAGAAGATGATAGAAGATAAGAAGATAGATAGAAATGCGTTCCCCACATCTTGTTCAACGTGCGCGCTTAAGTGAAGCCACGAAGTGAGTGCGTAAACAAACCCTATCGAAAGGTGGGGTGGTGCGCGCTCACACCTGACTTGGTCGGGTTCGTCCCTGGGACGCGCGCGGTGATACCATGGTGGCGCCCCGCGTGATCTCCCCTCTACTGCGCCTTTTCGCCTTCCTGGCACTCTGCGCGGTCTCACCGCGTGCCTCCACAGCAGACCCGGCGCTTCCCCTGTCCTCGCAGAGTTCGCAAACTTGGCAGTCCTCGCAGTCCTCGCAAGGCGGGGGACTAGGGGGCAGCGTAGGAATAGAAGTAGGAGTAGGGATAGGAGAAGGAGGCGCGGAGTCGTGCGAGGACACCTCGGAGTTGCGGGTGGCAGACGGACTGGGCGGGGTGCGCGGGCTGAGAGTGCGGCGCGGGCAGGACTGGCAGTGGTACAAGCAAGATGGCGGCGGGCTTGGGACGGCAGTGAGGTTGACAGCGTGGAACGAGGAAGAGGGACTTGGTATGGTGGTGAGATGGGACGCCGGCGACTGGAATCTGTATCGATGGGGCGCGGAAGGCGGCAAGTTTGACGTGGAAGTGGTGGAGAGCGAGCCGCGGAAGATGGAGATTGAGGACGTGGAGGACTGGCGTGCGAGAGATTTGTTGGCGGAAGGCAGATGCTTGGATTCGCACAGATTGGCGCTCAGAGAGGTGTTCGCGGCCCTTGGGGGGCAGGGATGGAGATTCAAGAAGGGCTGGGAGACCTCTGAAGAAGAATTCAGCGGAGTGAATGATGGAAGCAACGCAGAAAATAGCTGCAGAGAATGCCTCAAGAACGATCCGTGCTTGCTTCCGTGGACTGGCGTCGTCTGCGAGAGCGGGCATGTCGTATCATTGAACCTCGACCAAAATCAGCTTCGGGGACTTATTCCTGGCGAAAGCCTGGCAAAGATTCCCACGCTCCGATCCATCGACTTGAGCTTCAACAAGCTGTCCGGCATGATTCCTTCAACTATGGGAGCCTTGTCAAATCTCGAATTCCTGGAGCTTAAACACAACGAGCTCACTGGTCCACTGGGCTCCTGGGTCGGCGAGCTCAAACAGCTTTCGTGGCTCAGTCTAAGCGGCAATAAGCTATCTGGCAAGTTGCCTGACGAAATCCTGCAACTGAAAAAGCTTTCTTATCTCATGCTGGGCCAAAATCGTATGGAGGTCTCTCGAAGAGGACGCGTCGAGTCAGCGCTAGCTGCTCGAAAGTGCAGAGTTCACGTTGAAGGGAATAGCCCTGTGTAAAAAGTTCCAATTTTTATGTCTTTTTTTCTTCTTTGTGAAAATACTCTGTCTTGTGTTTGTGTTGGTAAGCCGCAGCACAGGTAGGCTGTAGGCGCGCGCGAGGTCACGTTTCGTTTCCATTTGATGCTTTCTAGTTCCCAAGTATCTTCGCTTGTGTTCATGATCAGCACTGCTTCACGTATAAGGAGTCATTCTAGCTCGAGAACTGCGCCCTAGCTAGCTAGTAGAGTCCTACCGCAGTTCTGGTGCTCCGCGTAAGTTTTCGAAGTGTGGACCCATCTCATCCACATCCCTGTTTGCTCCCTACACGGGTACAGCGAAGGTTGCAGGAATTGTGATGTCAGAATCCATCGAATTTTTGTTCATGAAAATGATTTTGAGACCGCCCAGCGAGCCCAGCGCTTACTTACCGACATCGAGTACAGTGTACTCGCAGATACTCGCAGTCAGTGCGATGCACGTCTCGCGCCTGGCCAGCCACGAGATCAACACCACGATCTTCTTGCACTCATCAGTATCTTTTGCCGCTGGCATGTCCGCTAGCCGCCAAAGGTCGCGGAGATGAACGATCTTGATCTCGGAGCTCATACGTGGACAGAGAGGCAGAGCTGCTTGGTCCTTACAGGTCAAACGAAGATTTCCGACTCTCCCACGCATCAAAGTAGGAGCGCTCGAGCAAGTTTCGAAGCTGATGTTCGTGGCTACACTGGTTACAATGTACTGAGTACTGAGTAGTACCAGTAACACAATTTCACGCAAACGCGGTATGAACACGGGATGGAGGACATGAAAATAGGACATGACCAACATGACCTCGCTCGACGCCTCCAGAAACAAGAAAGATTTTTGGTTCTCCCAATTTGGCCACGACTAGCCTCCAAGTTAGCCAGCTCCTCGCGTGGCGAATGTGGCGGAAGGGAGAGTTGAGAACTTTGCTCACAACTACGACCAATTATGAATCGCCATAGTCCAAACAAGCCAAACCAGTTCAAAAAGTGATCTTTTGTCTTGTGAGCAAGCAATACGAAATGCACTGCTACAGTATTGGGTAATGTAAAGTAGCTGCAAGCGAGTGAAGATGGCACCAGAGTTGAAGCATGTTGAAGCACTTAGAATTTGAGCACTAAAGATTCCACACCACGGCCATTACGACCTCCTAGTATCACTGAGCCTGGTACTCAGTACAGACATTGAGTATGCATGAGCTTATTCACAGTCACAGCCACAATCACAGTCAGTTTCACGTGTTCGACTTTTCATCGAGATTTGACTGTTAAAAGATGTTAAAAGCGCACACTTTTCCGAGTGCACTAACAGTACCTTATAATAAACGCCACAAGACGGTGTGATGAGTGATGAGTAATGATGAGCAGCACCTTCCACGGCTGATTTAGTGCATACATAACTTGTGTTGTCACGGTAAAGCGCAGCTCATCCGTCATTTGTTTTCTCCGTTCGCTCCGTTCTCAGTGCTCTCAGTCTCACACGCACGCCCAAGGAAAAACACTTTTGATTCACCTTATTCTTCGCATGTTCACATTCACAGCATCAATTTTCTACTACTCTACGGTCTCTACGGACTCCTGGGCATAATGTCTCGTCCGCTACCCCCTATCCACTTGAAACGATAGGAGCTGGAGCAACTCTTGGGCCGCAGGCTAAGATGGCGGGGGTGTGCACCTCTCGTCTGAATCTTAATTCTGTAAGGAACTTAGGAGCTTGACCTATCTTGACCTAGCCAGATGGATGTGATGCATCTCACTCTTCCCACCCGTGCCGTGAGGCCGCTACTGGGACAGGTAAGAGCACTTGGCACTCAAGCTCTCCCAACTCTTTCTCACTCACTCACTCACTCACTACTCCCCCCTCCGCATCTCTCACTACTCTCACTACTCCCTCCTCCCCCCTCCCTCGCCCTCGCATCCGTCCTTCTCCGCCGGGGTCCTACCTGGAGGGGCAGCCTCGCTGTCCTTGGAAGGATTGACAGTGGATTTGCTCATCCTAATCCCTGCATTTCTTTATAACTTGGTGTCAACAAGTCGAGCGGCAGCACACGGTCTCGAACTCTGAATTTCTGAATTCATTGACTTTTTTAGAAATGATCAGGATCTCCAAACGGGGAGACAGGAAAAAGAAGGCTCATCCTTGCATCCAAGTCTACAGTCATTAATAATGAAGTCTCAACATTTGCTAACTTCTTCTCCCTGCTCTCCCACCCAGCACGTGGGCGAGCGCCACACCTTGCCATACCTTTCCCGTCCCACTTCCTACTGCCGCAGTAAATCTCATTACGCATCACAACTTGCAACTCACTCACTCACTCACTCTCTGTCCACACACAAACAAACAACCAAAAAAGAAAAAGACAAAGTTGCACAGAGCGAAAAACAGGGCTGCCTACTGCTGCTCGTACTCAGTACTCTAGCACTCTAGCAAACAGTGCTCACTCGCACACACACTCGCTCACTAGGCAAAGCCCCTAACCCACCCTTACCCGCTGCCACTGCACCCACGTGGTCACATAGTCGCCCGCTACCTTGGCTGGGTAGAGAGAGAGAGAGAGAGAGAGAGGGGAGAGAACGAGAGAGGGAGGAGAGGCAACAGAGAGAGATAGAGAGAGAGAGAGAGAGAGAGAGAGAGAGTTAGTGTAAGAAGGGAAGCGGAAGTGGAAGGAAGGAAGGAAGGAAGGAAGGAAGGAGCAAATCGATTTCTTGGTTGTGGTACTCGAGTAAGCAGCGGGCCACTCGCGAAAGGGAGCGGCACATCGGAGTGGAGGAGTGGAGGCAGAAGTAGCTGCCCGGAGCGTTCGTGGGCACGCAAGAGAGCGAAGCGCAAGATGAGGCTGGCGGGTGTGCTGGTCGCCGTGTTGGCGGGGTTGCAGCAGAGCGCCGCGGAGACGGTGCTGGTGGACATCGACTTTTTTTACCCGAAATCGACGTCGGCGTCGTGCGGGAATGCGGCCACGGTGGTGGACGACGCGAATTGCCTGGCAGAATGCGAGGCAGCATGCAAGAACTTATCCTCGTGCGCTGCCATTCTGTATAACGAAGGGACCTGCAAGACGTCCACCAAGCTTTGCGCGGAGAGCGGTTACGACACGTACCTGCGCGATTCAGAGAAGAGTCTTTCGTGCACGCAAACAGAGTACGATCTTTACTTTGTTTTGGACGAGTCAGGCTCAGTGGGTGCTAGTAACTACGAGAAAATGAAGAAATTTTCCGTTGATGTGACCGCCACTATGACCATCAACCCCGAGAAAATCGTCAAGGATATTTACTTCTTGACTTACTCCACAGGAGTGAACACGAACAGCAAAACTGCACTATCACCATGCGTCTTTGAGACACAAGTCTTGGACGACGGTTACAACAAGGGAAATACCAATATTCACGGTGCTCTTCTAGCCACCGCAGATCTTCGCAAGAGCAGCACTGGGTACGCCGCCAACCGCAAGGCCATTGTGGTGTTTATCACTGATGGTGAACCAACCTATTATCAACAAAGCGAAACCTCGTCCAAGAACTGCGGTACGACCTCGACCTGCAATTATTACTCTCGTCTCGGAGCCCAGGAACTTGTTTCACTCCCCAACACTTTCATGATCTACACTATGATCAAGGTAAACAATGCGGACCTTTTTGACGGCGTTGCTGATGACAAGATCTCCAAGATTAGCATTGCAGACTGGACACTCGATAATTTCGTTCCGGAGCTCAGTAATATCATCGACTCTACGGTGTGTAAAACCGAGTCGCCAACCAAGGGACCAACCCCACAACCAACCTCTGACGCCCCAAGTCTTGCGCCTACGCTGTCTCCGACCCTCTCACCAACCCTGGAACCGACCACCCTTGCCCCATCCACCTGCACTGTCCTGGACAATGGAAAGGAGTCAATCGCGTTTCCTTCTGATGATTCCACTCTATCCAACATCCAAGTCTCCGACGGTGCATCCAGGGGAGTCACCCTGAACCTGACTAACTCAGGTTTCTCTCAGGCATCGACTTGGGTGTTTCACAAGAGCCCTCAAAACCTGGTGGGAGGCTTTCTCACCACCTTTTCCATCTGGAAAGAGGATCTGGCAAACACCAATGGATTCGCTTTTGTAGTGCACCGAAATGAGGATGGCCTTGTCAACCTGCCAATGAGTGCCGGAAGTGGGCTTGGATATGCTAAAATTCCCAACTCAGTCGCGATCGTGTTTGATTTCTGCTACAACAGAAAGGACTACGTTGGTGTCGGCTGTGAGCCTAGTTACTCTGTCCACATCAACCCGGCAGACGAGTCTCAGCTTCCTGCAGAGGAATTCACTACGTTTGGTGACGAGTATCAGCTTGAGAATGACGTTTTGAATTTCGAGATTCAATACATCTCCCAGAGTAACATGCTTCGAGTTTCCCTTGACGGAGTGGTTTTTCTCGACCAGTGGGACTTTCGCCCTGCGGATGTTCTTGGGGGTGTTGACGCATATGTTGGATTTACTTCTTCTACTGGGGATGTGTCTGCCATTCAAACCATCCAGAACTGGTCATTCAAGACCATGCCTATCGTGTATGAAAACACTGCACCAGTCGACTTGTATGAGGACGCTGCTGCAAAGGAGCTGGTCGCTGATGGAGAGACTGAGGTTGGGTTCAGCGTTCAGCTCAATGATTATTGCAACACCTCGATCACCTATGGCTCATACCCACAGCTCATGGTTGCAAAATTTGTCGAGCTCCTGGACGACTCCGACACTTCCAGCCGCTCAACCGCTAGTTCGCGATC
Organism: Parietichytrium sp. I65-24A; assembly: GCA_012862575.1. Classification (NCBI taxonomy): domain Eukaryota; class Bigyra; order Thraustochytrida; family Thraustochytriidae; genus Parietichytrium; species Parietichytrium sp. I65-24A. The sequence continues at coordinate 7,666 of BLSF01000068.1, forward strand.
CTACATCGTTGGAGGCGATAAGCCGGACATCTTGAACGCCACCATCGTGGATAACAGCGACGGAACCTACACCGCCGTTATGAAATCGACCGTGTCCAACACCTCGTACGCATTGTACGCTGCGTACGGAGAGAACTGCGATTATGACATCACTTACACCCTCGTTGGGGACATTTACGTCGCAGAAGTCACCCCCAGTGCCGAAGATGTCTCGAAGTGCTTTTACTCTCAAGTGTCTCGCGCCATTGACACAGTCGATCCTCCAGTCAAGCCAACCTCCCCTCCTATACCTGAGAGCGATAACGCAGTACAAGGAGATGACACCAATATTGCTGCCATTGCAGTTGGCGGAGGATGCGCCGCTGCTGCTTTAATTGCAGCTGCATTCGTCATGCAGAGATTCCGCAAAAAGTGGCAGTCAGACAAAGCTTTCATCGAGGACGGCCACATCGCAAATCTTGAAAGGGATGTCACTTACGCTGACGATGCTGCCCTTGGTGCTCTCGGCGGGCGTCTGCTCTCCACCCATCAGGAACTTCTTCGCGAAAAGAAACAAACCATGAAGGCTCCTCGTACCGGTGAGATTGCTCAGCTCGAGCAGGAGCGCAACGAGCTCCAAGACATGCTTCGCCAAAGCAAGATGGACCAGCAGATGCAGGAAACTACGGCTCGACGGGAATCCCCAAATCCTATCTTCGATGCGTCGAACAAGAAGGAGTTTGGTGGTGGTGAAGTTTAAATGCCGTGGCCCCAAATGCGTTCTTGATCCGTCCACCGGATTTGTTGAACTTTGACTTCTACAAAAGTCAATTCTGTGTTGCGTTTTCTCATTATTGTCTTGGAGGGCTCAGACTAGTCTGCATCTCGAGCTATGGTTGGCTAATACACCATCGTGTTAATTAAAGAAATTTCGTTCCGTAAAATGATGATCCTTTTACACTTTTAAAAATTTTGTATCTCTCTCCACGCACCGAGCTGCCTTTTAGGCGCAGCGATCCCGGTAGGTGTTGCAAAGTAGTTAATCGTGGGAGAGTGAGAGGACATAAACTTGTAGGGAGAAGAAATAGAAGAGATGAAAATATACGAGTGATACGAAAAACGCTGGGCTATCTATTAGATTGGTTTGTTTCGTCTGTCCACATCAACTTCAGCCTCAAAGAGCAAACGGTCCTCCGCGCAAGAGCTAGAGCCATGGCTTACTCTCCTCTAGCTTGCGAGATTCCCTTGATCGCATGTGTGGCAAGCTCCGTCTCTCAACAACCAGTCTGCTGAGATACATCGCCACGACGCCAGCCAAGAAATAGAACACAGGCCTCCACATCTCATGGGAGACAAACGACCTCAGATTGTCTGCGCCGCCGAAAGCTAGTGGTACGTCGTCATGTCGCGGGCCTACTTCCACAACAGGGCAAAAATCAGTCATGCTTGCCGGGCACTTTCGAACCACGTGAAGAGTCGAGTTTACTCTTGTATAGTTGTTATCAACTACAAACGTTTCTCCGCTGTACGGCTCTGCGTCCTCGCTGGCCAAGAATAGTGCGAGCGAGCCGAGCTGCCTTGGGTCGATGGGCGGCCATAAGTGCTTTCCGTATTTAAGGGGCAACCTAGGGTCGGACACGCGCTCGTCCGGACAAGGGCATCCATACCCAGTTCCGCCCCATGCACAGGTGCCGTCATGGATGATGGCCGAATGATTGTTCTTGTCATAGCACTGGTACATTTGCAAATCATCCACGTTGACTAAGGACCCATCTTTGCCAATCTTTGTTCCGCGGATCTGGTTCCATGTCATCGGGGTGTTGACCAGACCAGGCGCAATAACGTACGAGCGTAGTTCCCCGGCATACATGGCCGCAATAGACCGCGATAGCTGAATGATCCCGCTCTTGGAGATCCCGTACATGGCGCAGCCAGGGCAAGGCGTAAGGCCTTCCTCTGAAGACAGGGTGATCATGACACGATCCGGTGAGTTACTAGGTCTGCCTTGTTCGTTAGTGGCAAGGCGCCAAAATCGAGTTGCCTCCGCTGTTACAAAAATCGCGCCGTACAAATTATTCATTATCGCATCAAATTTGGACCCAAATACTTCATTCGGGACCTCCCCAAGACCTACGCCGATGAAGCCCGCATGCCCTGCCGTGTTCATCACAATGTCCAGCTGGCCGCCGAACAGTTCATCAATATGCTTGAACGCCGAGCGCACCTGTGTGCGAACTGAAACGTCAGCGATGATCGCCTCTGCGGCTGGCGCAACAGGAGTTTTTTTTTTACTGCTGCAATGACTTTGATCCAGCTTTCGCAGCTCTTGCAGCGCTAGCTCTACCTGCAAGTAATTCCGAGCCACGATGACCACCTTTGCGCATTCTTGCACAAACATAGCAGCCGAGGCGAAGCCAATGCCGGACGATCCGCCGAACACCGCCACATACTTGCCATCAAATCTATCGCCGCTGTAAGCCTTGTCCACAAAGCTCAGCGTATCCGGCAGCTCTGCCGTCTCCGCGCCCAGCAGCTGCGCGGGGAGCTCCACCACTCTGGCGCCCATTCCCAGCTCTCGCTTTTCTTATATTCGCAAGTATACGAAGCCCCTTTCAGACGGAGGACACTTTCCACGTTAGCAAGCTGCCTGACTCTTCCCTTTGACGCTGGGCCGGTATTGGTAGTGGTATTGCACCGTGTTCGATTCCGCACAGTGACGGCAACCAACCCGCCCGTCCCAAACTGCTACAACAGCAAGGAAGCTCCGAATTTGGCGCAAGTATACAAATAATATCTTTACGTTTCAATTACGAGAATCTTAGCTCGGCGACTGTTAGCTTCACACCACACACCAGATGGGTCTTTTAAGAGACCGACCTTTGACATTTGTTCACTACATGCGAAAGTCACAGCGCCATGGCTGCTTCGATCATGATTCGGAAGGGCGAGACCAGGCAGGAGCTAGAGGCGTGGAGAGAGCTGGACGATGCTTGTGGAATTTGACCATTGCGTGATGGCCAACGGAATCGTCAGAGACCACCTTGGTCGAGGCTACTTGCGATGAATGTCGGCGGCAGAAGGTGCAACGAAAGATCGGTGTTGGTGATGACCAGGATCCATGCCCGTGATGCGCGTGTCCTGGGCCAAGACTTGAGATATGTTTTTCAAGTCTTTCAGGCCAAAGAGCTTCAATGATGTGATTGATCAGAGCAGTTTCAATGTGTGGCGCGGGATTCCATGCACAAAAGGGCGCGGGCCTCCGATGGAAGGGGGCGCTCCTAAAGTGTAGCGTAAAGTGAAAGTCGCGCAATGAAGGTTAGACCAGCTCAAGGGCGACGCCGGAGTCTGGGGCAGTTCGAGAGAGCATGGAGTTAATTTGGCTCACCTTGCCAACCTCAAAGAGATGCTTGGGTCTCTCATCCGAAGCGATTGTGGCAAGTATCTGCTCCCATTGGACCGTGGTCACAACCTGCTCAGCAAGAATGCCTAAGACATCGGCATCGGAAGGGTACGGTGTGCCAGTGGTGTTGGCAAGAACAATGTTGTTCTCAAAGCCTCGGGAAGGATTTACTACTCCGCGCAAGTTTTCGATGGCTTGACTCGCAGGCTTCATTGCCAGAGTGTGAAATGCACCGTTCAACTCCGTCCTCATCACGGCCTTCTCCGCAATTTCTGGGACCCAGTTCACCTGTTGGAGCTCCTCTTTTGAACCGGCAATCACTCGACACCCCGGGAAGAGCTTACTCGCTATCTGGCACGGAATCTTGCTATCGTCTGCAACGCCCATCAATGTCATCATTGCTCCACGCGCACCGGTGTCGCATGCAGCCTGCATTGCCTTCGCCCGCGCTTTGACAACCCGGAAGCCGTCCTCAATGGTGAGTTTGCCCGTGGCAATGAGAGCTGTGATCTCCCCGACCGAGAACCCCGCACAGACGATTTGCACGTTCGGATTCTGGAAGAGATCTGGCCTGCTCTCTCGCAGACTCTCGAATCCATCGAGACCTGCGGCAACGATTGCGAGCTGCGAAAACTCAGTTAGCTTGAGCTGCCTTTCCGTGACCCTTGACACGTCCAAGCCAAACACCTTTCGCGCGGCGTCAGCAACTGATCTGCTCCTGATCGGATCTCTGCACAGCCACGACACATCGCTCCCTTGCCCTTGGAACACCACGTACACCACGCTTTTGATCTCGCTCTCGCTCTCTGCCTGCCCGCCTCCCATCTTCCCACTCACTCACTCAATCCTTCAAGTCACCCCGGGCCTTCCGACTTTGCAACGTACTCCTCCCAATCAAAATCAATTCCTTCTTCTTTCTTTGTGCAAAACAACACCAACAACAACAATCATCACCCCACCTTCCGATAGGGTTTGTTTACGCTCTCACTTCGTGGCTTCACTTGAACAATCATACTGTCATAATTTTCATCAAGAGGATGACGCTCGTAGGATGGTTAGTGAGCCCGAGCGTAAGAGCTTTCGGAGAGCGCCAGCTGTGCATCGCAGGTGGACATCGTGGAGGGCGTTTGCAGGAGGTATCGTGCAAGCATTCAGCGAGGCTTAAGGGGGACGCCGGGAGTATGCACTGCTAGCTGTGAAAGATGATGTCAGCAGATTTCACTCGAGGAGCTGCGCCTTTTCAGAGTCAGATTATGTCAGGCCCATGACTTACTTTCATCGCGCCACCAGTCCAGTACCAAGTACCCCATAACCCGGTACTCAGTACACGGGGTTAGCTATCATCGGTCTTCGATCTGGTCAAGGATCTCTTGCCTTGCAGCAAAATTTTGTGATCTTCAAGCGCGTTCATTAGGAGTGTGTGTCATACCACAACCACCACCACAACCACAACGCGAGATGCGTCTTAATGTTTGAGGTAAGCTTGGTGGTACGCGAGTACCTTCTCCTCCTATCTCCTTCTGCCCAAGATTTCTTGCTGCCACTCGTTCGCGCTCGTCGCTTGCGTTGCGAGTCGTTGCGTTTGCGAGTCGATGTTCGGATTGAATGTTGTCCATGTTCTGAATGAAGGAATGCAGAAGCTCAAGCTCAACAAGCTTCTTGCCCGAGCGATTTGCTGTGAAGCAACTGAGAATGCGGAGTTGCCCGACTATTCTCGGACGCAAATTCGAAGAGGATCCAAAAATAGCAAGACTCACAACTCTCCGAAGTCATTGAATGGAAAGTTTGGAACAAATGTCAGGATGTTCTCTTTTTCACACTTCGTGAGAGAGTGCTCATCGAATGTACCACCTTGTGAAGTGAGCATGAGCTGGCGTGCGTCGATGGAGTCTCTGTGCTCTCTGTGCGCAAACAAGAAAGGAGATGCTAAGTCGTATTGGTGCTGGTCGGACCACTTGTGTGCGTTCCAGAACTCCCCGGGAGTGAGCGTGACAGAGTTGCAATGAAGAGCAGTCCCAGATTGAAAGGCCCACGAGCTCCAGGGGGGCGCCAGTACCAGCGCAAAGTCTCTTTGATGGCGCTGCAATGCGCTGGCTTTTGAGCGCACTGCATTGGACGGCACTGAGAGGGGGTTTCGGTTTTGAGTAACTTGGTGGTAAACGTCCCGCCGCTCCCAGCTCCCGGTCAGCGTTTTCATGACGTTGATCATTTCAACCACGATGTGACACAAGCCGACACGCATTGGCACCGACAGTGAGTAATTGTGGTGAATGACTCGAACTGGGACGACATAAGAGCGAGAGAGTGAGGCAAAGAGAGAGTGAGTTTCAGACTCATTATCGAGGTCGTTTGCTTCTTTTTCCCGCACATTCCTCTGTAAACTCTTAGGTTCCCATTTCACCATTTACAATCACGCCAAGCACAGCAGTACAGTGTACTGTAGCACACGTCGAGAAGCGCCAGCGACACCAGCGACGGACGAAAAGATGAATCTCCGTGTGCCACCTACTTAGCAGATAAAGTGTAAGTTCATATACATACCGAGTTGGCAGTGAAAAAGTGAAATGGAGGAGAGTGAGGTGAAATCGACGCGACCACGGCGACGAGACTGGTTTGTCTGGTAATATAGCCATGTTTAGCCCGCCGGCGCACCGCAGAGACCCGCAGAGGTTGATGTGATCGCTTGGGCATAAACAGCCGTAGAGAAAAGTTTGCGGACCAGGGCGGCACGATGCGCCAGCGATACGAGTACTGACTAGTCAAGGCTACAAACCGTGTCACCGCCAAAAACGTCGCAAAAGATCCGTGCCAGGGGTGCGAATAGGATCTGCGCGAATCGCAAACTCACACGAGCTAAAAGTGTACCAAGTTTGTAGTGACATATGACATCTCATATGAGTGTTAGCAACAAAAGATTCAAAGGATTTTCATTCTGTCAAAGCGACGACAACGCCGTAGGATGCAGTTCGATCTGGCTTGTCCGGCTCGGAGTCTGATTGGCCACCGAACGCCTTTCAAAGTTGCGCTCTTTGCACTCTGGAAGCTCCGGAGATCTTTGCAAAGCCTCTCCACCTCTCCGCCTCTCGAACCACGTGTCCATCGTTGTTTGACTGTGATTTTCATTGAACAACTAATCACATCTAATCACCAGGGATCCTCCCGCAAAAGGAGCAATAGGCCTCGCACTCATGAACTTGATGTTTTAGTTAGTCTGTCTAATCCGGACTGATTTATCACTATAAAAGTTGACTTGAAGTACCTAGCAACTATGTGGGTCCGTCCGTCCGTCGACGCAGTTTAGAGCCACTCTATCACTGCACGATAAAGCGTTCAAATCTCCCTAGCCTCAGCGGTAGAGTACCTTCCCAAAGATCCGGATTTCCGGCACTTTCATTCTTCTTTTCTTCATTCTTCTTTTTTTTTCTTTTTTCGTGCATACAAAGCAAGAATGAACAAATGAGTGATTGAATGAATGAAGTCCTGGAAGATCAATTCGAGTTTCCGCGAGTTGAGGAACGAAGGACGTACTGGCACAACTTTATTGAAAATGGCGCTGCACAATTTAATTTGAACTTATTTCGCAGGGGGGAAAAGGCGAGCCTCATTTCATTTCCATTTTTCAATTGAATTTCAAAGAACATGTATTCATTGAGCTGTGAATTCTTCTCCTGCTTTCGTTACTTTTTAAAGGCAAAGAACAATCTATATTTTTCACAGTCTATTGCATTCATTACCTTACACTTGCAGCTTCGAAAAAGAACAAAATTCACAGCGAAAAATCCAAACGATGAAAGAACCGCACGCGAGAGAGAGAAGCCCTTGCTTTTTGTCTCCTGAACTGCTTTACCGGTCAAAACCAAACAAAAACCAAACAAAAAGAAAGGAGAGTGCGCCCAATTCGCGAGAACTGAGTCGGGAGCCGAAGCACTGGCGTGAGTACTGAGTACCTGTGAGAGCCCAAGATGCCTTCTTGCTGCGGATTGCAGCAGCAGACAGTTGGCAATTGGCGGAGGAAATGAGTGGTGCAGTGGCGAGTGAGTGAATGTCTGGTACTGACGGTGAGTACTCAGTACTCAGTACCTGTGACAGGTCGAAAGAGACGAGGAAGACGAACCAAGTTAGAACACATTTGGAAACACACATAATCAAACGCACACGCTCTCTGTCTCTGCCTGCGAAGATCTGCGAAGTCTCCTTTCTGCACTTGCTGCGCCAGGGAGCGTCGTGCCGAGGAGGAGGAGGAGAAAGTTGAAAGAGAGCCACGGCGCACTTCGAGAGAGAGAGAATCTATCCGCTTGCTGACGTCAGTTCCGAGTGCGACTAGTGCGACGGAGACAGCAGCGTCAGAGGAGCGTAGCGTAGGATGTGCACTCGCGCACCTAGGCTTTGGCTTGGGACCTCTTTGCCTCTGGTGGCTTTGCAATGCAAGCGCTAAGTACTCATTGCATAGCACACCTCGTTCCTTTCTTTTGCGCAGACAGACGGAGATAGAGACACAGAGAGGGAAGAAAGATGCAAGAAAACCAAGTGTTCCGACACCGCGACTGCCCTGAACCACTGACAGTGTGAGCACCGTGACCTGAATTATCCTGAATTAGTCATTGGTCAGGACGGTACTCAGTACTCAGTTAGCTCAGCTGGTGTGGAGTGAAAGAGAGAGAGAGATGGTGAGGCAGACCCTTATCTAAGGATAAGTCTCTTGGTGAAGTTGGAGCTTTCGTTGCGAGCACATCGAAGAGGAGAGCGTTGTGGAGAGCTCAGATCATCCGTCGTTGAAGGAGGTCAGTTGCGTGGTTGCGAAGTCAAGACAAAGGAGTGAAGGAAGGGGGGATAACAAGGAAGAAAAAGAAAGAAAGAAAAAATGCTTGCGCTTGTCTTTTCCGGAGTTGGCTCCGTCGGGAACAAGTCGACGGCGCTTCGTCCGTTGATTGAGTCATTGGCGTTCTACTCTGTGGCTCAAGACATCCTGGCGCAAGAGCATGGCTTCGATCTCGATGAGATGTGGGGCCGTGTCTCTGCATTGAATGAGAGCGAGGCCCCGGAGAGCGCTGTAGATGAGGCCTTGGTCCAATTCATGGTTCAGCTTGCTGGAGCTCGCGTCGTGGAGTCCGCCGTCGGAGAGGAGACCCCAATCGTTGCTGTCGGTCACAGCATTGGTGAGATTGCCGCAGCGGTTCACGCCGGGTACCTCTCGCTTCAGGACGGAATCAAGGTCGCCGTATCACTTGGCACGGTGACAAACAAAATTCAGGGTGGCGCGCTTTGGTATGGCCCGCTCACGGAGGAAAGTAAGAATTTGGCGAGCGTCAACTTTAAGGACGCGGAAGGAAACCTAATCGGTGCCACAGCAGTGCTCAACCCTGCTGACGAGGCCCCTAGTGCAACCCACAAGAAGGTCCGCACCAACTTTGCTTGGCATCATAGCGCCTACCAGGAGTTTGCATCCACTTTGGAATCACTCTTGAGTGCAAAGTTGGGCAAGGAGTCCGCTAAACGTCTCCCACTTCTCCTTTCCTCTCTTGGAGCGGCGGCCAACCACGAGACTGTGTTGGACGCAGCGCATTGGGTGCGTTGGATCCAGAACCACGTCGATTTGCGCCAGACCCTTGCATCGCTCGGTTCTGCGTTTGATGTCACTCAGGTCGTGGAGCTTTCCGCGTCCCCGCTTCTTGCCGGTGCGTTGCGCTCTTCTGTAAAGAGCGCAGAGTATCTTGCGCTATTCAGCCGCGAGAGTGTGCTCAACATGGAATCTCGCGACCGCGTACTTGTTGCAGCAAACTCAGCAGCACTCGAAGCGGAGATTCGCTCTGCTGTTGGCACGCTTGGTGAGGCTCTTGACCTTAACAAGACCTGGACCGACAACGGCCTGGACAGCGTCAGTCTCGTAGCTACGGCAGCGAAGCTTGCAAAGTCTGGGGCGTTCCCGCTCTTGCAGCCACAAGACTTGTACCGCTTTGTCACTCCGCTCAACCTTATCAGCGGATTTGCACGCCAGGCGTCCGATTCTACTCCTGCGCCTGCGCGTAACATTGCTCAGGGAGGAGACCGCAAGTCTGTCGTGGTTCGTGCCATGAGCTGCCTGTTGCCAGGGAATCTCAACACCGCGAGGCAGCTCTTTGCGTTTACGAGCTCTCAAGGTGACGCTGTGCACTGCGAAACAGGATTTGACCAGGGCAAGCAACCTGCTGGATATCTCAGCGAGATTTCGATCGAGTTTGCCAAGTTTGGCCTCTCTAAGAGTCAGGTTCGCACCATGGACCCTCAGCAGGCTCTGGTTCTCAACTGTGTGGACAAGCTCATGGAGGAGCATAACATTATGCAGCTCCCAGCACGTACTGGAGTCTACATCGGGGCATGGAACCAGGAGTTTGAGGGCGACCGCACTTCTGTCTTTTACCCTACCGGGACGAACCCAAGTCTCATTGCTGCTCAGGTGAGTCACGTATACCGTCTTCACGGCCCTTCCAAGGTAGTGAACTCTGCTTGCGCATCTTCGCTGGAGGCAGTGCTCGAGGCCTTTCGCGATGTCCAAAGTGGCAAGGTGGACTGTGCGATTGCTGGCGGAGTCAACCTCCTCTGGGATCCTGAGTTCTCCAGCTGCATGACCCAATCCGGGTTTCTGGGCAAGGGCGGCCGCTGCAGAACCTTCGACTGCCACGCTGATGGGTATGTCCGTGCTGAGGGCTGCGGGCTCGTGCTGCTTATGCGCAAGGAGGATTGCGAAGATGGTGCAGGATTTTACGCTGAAATCCTTGGAGGAGCTTCCAATCACAACGGTGGCCGTTCGGCTAGCATCACTGCACCGAGCCCGATTGCCCAAGAAGAGTGTATTCTGGAAGCGCTTAGGGATGCTCAGCTTCGTCCTGACCAAGTTGACTACCTCGAGTGCCACGGAACTGGCACTAAAATTGGCGATCCTATCGAGTACAGCGCTCTTGCAAAGACCGTCGGCAAGGACCGGAAATCTGACACCCCTTGCTACTTGGCAAGTGTGAAGAGCAATATTGGGCATCTAGAATCTGCTGCTGGAGTTGCCGGGCTAATTCACGCTGCCATGGTGCTCGAAATGGGAACCGTCCCTCTCATGGGCAACTTTACTTCCGCCAACCCGTTGCTACAAGTATGTGACGGACTTGCCCTGGGCACCACTGGCAACATCACGTCAAAGAACCTCAATGTGGCGGGTATCTCTTCGTTTGGCTTCGGCGGAAGCAACGTTCATCTCATCATTAAGCGAGGTGAGAACGTTCCTGTGGTCAAGCCGCTCGCCGCGACTCTTAATCGTGAGGAGTTGCATATCTTCGACCGGTCCAGGCCTGAGGTCGCCCCGGGAGCAGCTCGGAAGCAAAAGTTGGCAGTTCAATACGGCGCAGACTCAAGCACCGAGGAGGTGCGCACCTATGCTGCCCCACAGGCCCAGCGAAAAACTACTGGGTCGCAGTCTGCTTTCTGGAATGTGGTCCGGTCCGTGGCTGGAGAAGTTCAGCCAGGTGATGGAATTCTTCGAAGCGGACTTGACTCGCTTGGCCTCACCGAACTGTTTTTGCAGATTGAGCAGAAGCTTGACGTCCCTGCAAGTGACCTAAGCAAGTTTCTCGGTGGCAGCTTCAAGTGGCAAGACCTTGCAAATCAGTGCATTACAGCAGACGCATTTGAGGCAGAGCCGGAGCCTGTCCTAGTGGAGAGTCCAAAAGCAGTCAAACCTGTCGTCAAAGTACAGCAGGCAAGCGCCCCAGCATCCGAGAGAGAGGACCGCTCCTTGGCTTACTTCACCTGGGCAAAGCCTCGATTTCAAGGAATCCGCACCACGCATGTCGGTTCTCTCCCGCGCCCTCGCGACAAGGAGGAGCAGTACAAGGACTTGAACAAGACGATCCGCAAGCAGTTGGACCTCGGTATCGCAATCATCAACGATGGTGAGATTGGTCGCGCTGACTATGCCGGAGCTGTGTTGGAACGCATGACCGGCTTCGAGGATCAGTCTGAGCACGGCGCACCTCAGCCACGCGACTTGGAGGAACTCCCATGCGTGGCTCGCAGATTCCTCGTGCGAGCCGGACTGATCACTCTCAATGCCAAGGTTAAGACGTGCAATCCACACTGCGTTGGGCCAGTTCGCTACGTTGGCCACGCAGCATTGCAGCGCGAGCTCGAGAATGTGAGGGCAGCGCTCTTGAGCAACAATGCAGGTCTGCCGGAGCAAGCATTCTGGACTGCGCCTTCTCCAGGAACCATCGCCATGTTCTTTGAGTGCCACGACTCTAAAACCTACCCGGAGTACAAGGACTACCTGATGGCTGTTGCGAAAGCGCTTGGGGAGGAGTACCGCGCAGTCGTTGAGGCAGGCTTTACGCTGCAGGTTGACTGCCCAGACTTGGCCATGTCTCGCCACACGCGCTTCAAGCGTATCGGGCTCTCTGCTTGGCGCAACGTAGTGCAGCTTCACGTTGCTGCCATCAACCATGCTCTGGAGGGAATCCCGCGTAGCAAGGCCCGCATCCATCTTTGCTGGGGAAACTACAGCGGCACTCATCATCGCGACGTTTCTTTCGCCGAGTTCCTTCCGCTGGCGCTCAAGATCAATGCGCAAGGCTTTGGCTTTGAGTCAGCAAACAATCGTCACGCTGCTGACTTTCGATACTTCTCCAACGTCAAGCTTCCAGAAGATATCGTCTTGTACCCTGGCGTCGTCGACACCTGCTCGCAGAGCGTGGAGAGCGTAGAGCTTGTGTGTGAGCGTATTTGCAACTTTGTCAAACTTGTTGGTCCTGACCGCGTAGTTGCAAACACTGACTGTGGATTTTCTACCACCGCAGAGGCACAGGGGCTCCCTTCAGAGGTGGCGTGGATGAAACTTCGTGCGCTTGTTGCAGGGGCTCGCTTGGCCACTCACCTTTCAAATCCAAAGGTTGTCCCTGCATTCCTGCCAAGGCCACTGAAGAGGGTCTTTTACTTTTGCAACTCGATGGATGCCGCAGTCAAGAACCCAGTTGAAAACGGTGATATGACCTTGGAGACTCGCGTTGTTCTCACTCAGAAGCTCACCGCTATTGACGCAAGTGTTGTCGCTCGCCACGTGAGACTTTTCATCGATGTTCCTGTCGTCTTCAAGACCGATGGCTCCAAGCACAGCGAAATGTTTGCTGAGGCTGTGAAGGCAAATCTCGCTGACGGTGAGCGCCGCAACTGCCCAGGCTTCCCGCTTGAAGATGTCAAGGCCCTTGATCAACAGCTTGAGCAGAAAGACATGGTTCTGAGCACTAAAGGGGCCAAACTCAACGCCTCATACCAGATTGTGGTCGTTGGCGCTGGCATCGTTGGGCTCTTGGCTGCAAAGCGGCTCGTGGAGGCTGGTTTGGATGTGGCAGTGCTGGAGAAGGAGGAGTTTGTCGGTGGCATTTGGACGACCTTTGCGAATGCAAAGTCGCAAGTCAACAGCTCGGAAGGATCTTACCGTGTGATCGATGAATACCGCATGAGGCCAAACCGTGACCACAGCACAACCCACGAGGTTCGCACTGACATTCTTCAAATTGCCAAAGGCTTGAAGGAAGCTGGGCGCTTGTTCACTGCCACTGAGGTCGCCGGAGTGGAGCCTCAGCCTGGCTCACCAAGGAGGTACACGATCAATCTCAAGGACGGCCAGTCTATTGAAAGCGCTGGGGTGGTGCTTGCGATCAACGACCGCGTTGGAGTTCCTCGCCCTACAGCTTGGAAAAACCAAGAGTGCTTCGAGGGCACGATCTTCGACGGATACGGTGGAGACGCAGACCACAAAAACGTGGAGTGGGCAGGAAAGCGTGTTGTGATCGTGGGTATGGGTGCATTCGCAATTGAGAATGCTCGTACTGCCTTGGAGCACGGTGCGAGAAGTGTAGTTGTATTGGCTCGTCGCCACGGAACTGTGTGCCCAAAATTCATCGACTACATTAACTTTGTCAACCGCCACGGTATCGAGCATAGCGGTGGCGAGATGGATACCGCCAACAATAGCAAGAACATGTTTTTGTGGCGAAAGCTATACGAGACCAGTGGGACCACCATGCCGGAGTGCTGGCTGGATCTCATCAAGCATCCTGGACATACCATCAGTGTGTCCGATGTCTGGTTCGTGGGTCACCATTTGGGTAAACTGGAGACGCGCTTGGGAGAAATTGGACACTTTGTGGAGAACGGTATTGTAGTGAGCGGCTCGGACGATGTCATTGAAGCTGATCTTGTCGTTCGCTGCACAGGGTTCGAGAGGAATGCAAGTCTCGTTCCAAAGCTCACTCCTTACAAGATGATGTCCCCTATTAATTACTTGGATGAGAACTGCATGTACTTGGCGGACGCCTTCATCGATGATGACGCTTTCAACTCATTCTTTGGTTCGAGCGTTGTCGAGATGTCCAAGTTTTACATTATGGTGTTTGAGCACTTTTTCAAGGGCCAGAACACTGATATTTTGAGCTCAAAAGCTTTGCACCCGACCGTGGATGTCCAGGACCGCAAGTGGACTGATTACATCTCCGGTGCTGAGTTTTTAGTTGAAAACGTGCCGGAGCTCAAGGCGAAGGCAAATGCGCTCCTTAGGCAAAGGTACCGCGATTTCACCGACGCACAGACGGTGACCGAGTACGTGGATGCCAACAAGAGGGAGTGGGACGAATTGCACGACCTTTTGACTCAGGGTGCCCTGGAAAGCTCCTGCCGCCTTCCGTACCCTGACTGGAACACCCCAAAAATTTAAGGCACTATTTCCCCCACCTCAATCTGGAACTCTCGAAGGAAACGTCACAGCTGTTGTAGAGAGTGCGACCGACTTGGTCAGAGCTCCTGGCGATTCGTTCTGTTCTGATTGGGGTGTACTTTTTTTATTACTTTCATTCAAATGCAAAAGTTGATTGAAAATTGAACAGAAACTGTAATTACTGACAAAAGAATATGTATTTTCACTTTACTGTTGATCGTTGTCTTCGTCAAGCCATCCGGGAAATGAACGCATGTAGTTGTTCTGTCTTTTGACGGCTTCTTGCTCTTGCCTTTTGGGAAGAAGAAATCGCTTCTTTTTCTCTTTTCTTGCGCGCACTACGACTGTTGCATAAAGAAGTGAAGAAGAGAAAAGTATGGTAGGAAAGAGCGATGACATTTTCATAGATTACGATTTGCGCGAAAGAAAGAGCTATATCAAGCTGCGGCGGTCTTGTGACCAAAGGATGCGTATGCGTTCGCCCCGTTCTTCCTCGATTCAAAGATCGCATCAAGATGGACAATCTGGACTATCGTTTTACCGTCCTGCGATTGTGATGCGGCCGTCTGGCTGTCTCGCGCTGTTAGTGCTGCACCGGAATGACCTTCCGCAAAAACTTCCTCGTCGCCAAGAAACTCCCCTTCATCAGATTGAATCGTGCGCTCTGATCCCGTGCGCAACTGCGCAAAAGACATCGAGTCTCGCTCAAGATTGGACCCAGATAGGTCGATGGAAGAGAGCGAGGAAGTTGGAATGGATCTTCCAGAGGAACGCTCTAAGCCTTTGCTGACGGCTTCCGAGTGCGTCGTCTCTTCACAGAAATCGATGATGCTCTCTTGACTGTTGAATGCATTCTCCTGATCGAGCCCCTGCTCGTCAAAGCCGACCAGCCCGTCGCAGCCCTCCACCGATTTTCCGGGCGAACGAGAATCCGCATCCGCCGAATTCTTGTTCTCGTGCTCAACTTCGTCACCTGATGAAGACGACGACGAAACGTACTTCTTTTCGTCCGGTTCGTCTTCTTCGTCTTCGTCGTTTTCGTACACGGACTTGATAGGCAGGACAAATTCTGATAGAGGGTCCGCCAATTTGGCCTTTCGGTCCAGCCCTGTGAGAGACAGTTGCTTGCCGAGTTCCCTGATGCTGGCTTTATTCCGTGGAGCGTTGCGGACGTAATGCTTGGCGCTCTCGCTTCTTTGGAGCCTGTGCTGGGGAGGTTCGAGATCTCTTTCCGCGGAGCTTGTTGTATCGAGCTTGCCTTTGAACCCTGGTACCGACGTCAAGTCCGCTCCTAATGCAGTCTGCTGGGATGTAGTTGCCTCGTCGTATTCAGCCATCTCGCGAGTTCTTGCGCATCCGTTGACGAGCCAGCGATTCTGCCTCTTGGCTTCTGCGTCAATCAGAACTTTTGCTGTGTGTTGTTCCAAAACCTCACCAAAAGATGCTTGGAAGACAGCAGCCGTTTCCTGGAGGTAGTTGATTTGATAGTGCACTGCCAAAGCAATTTCGTCCACAATAAGCTCGGATCGGGCTTCCTTCATTCTCCGAAATTCGTTCATGAGGTACTCGTTGTTAGACTCGTACCGATCTTGAGTTACAGCAAGTTTGACAAAGTTGCGTTGCGCGATAGAGACTTTGCTTGCGCGTGAATCAGACGGGACCGAGGTTCTCGCGCGCCGCCGGTATATGTCGTAGTCTGTTTTGTCAGCAGCTCTCTCCATGACCACCTTGTTCACTTTGGTGTCGTACTTGAATGATACGTCACGCAATGGCGTGAGAACATGCTTACTCCAAGTGTCAGACATGTGCGACGTCGTCTCAGCGATGCCTGTCTGAGCGTCCATCAGGGAGCCATGCAGCTGCTCCAAAAGCTTTCGTGACTCACACCCAAAGTCTTTGCCATGCTCGACAAAGCTTCCCACTTCTTTCGCCAATGCTTCGCCACACCTTTGCCAGCGCTCAAATGACTCTTGGTAAAGCTGAAGTTTGCTGAGCAGCACCAACACTTCTTTGTGGGTGTCCGCGAACTCGCCTTGTAACGCGTTATAATCTTTGTCGTCGTGAGTACCTTCCGAGTGGCCGAGCTTCTGAAGAATCTTCTCTGCAGTCCTTCGTTTCGTCTTCTTCAAAGCGTCCACCACCCCGCCTTTCGCCATCTTGCTCCTCCCGCGCGCACGCTACCTCGAATGCCTCTTGGACTCTGAAAAGCCTCTCTGCCTTTGCAAGCTTTTCCTTTGGAGACCTGGACTGCCGGTGCCTTGGGTTCTGCTCAAAAAGTGGAAGGAGTGCAAAAGCCTTAGCTCCCCTTGACGACGCAAAGAGTGGTTGAAGAATTGCCGGAATTCGGCTGTATTGAGGAGGAATAGAGTGCGGAGAGAGAGTGTTGATGTGGATTCCTTAGGCGAGCTGCGGCGGTGAATAGCGGCGTAGTGACAGGTAGACCGACACGCAGAAAATTCTTCGCACGGGTCCACATACACTCGAAAACTTGGCTACACAGGAGTGGACGCTGGGCAAACTTGAATATCCCGCTCTAAAGAAATTCATTGGCTCAAACGGCTTACTCGTTGAGCCAAGTACAAAGGGACGGGATTTCGAGCCTTAAGGTCAGGGTTTGGGGCTGTCACTTCCGATTTGACCGATCTTGCTTGCAACGAGGGTTGCAGCTAATGAGTGGTAAGTAGACCGGCTCAGAGGACCAAAATTCCACCGTCTTGCGTTGGGCGTTGTTCGCTTTGCCAATGGTGAACAAAGACCGCCTCTAGCAAATAAATGTGACTCGGCCATTCGATCAACCATCGTTCTCGGTGGTGTTCTGGTGGGGAGTCTTGCATTAGACGGCAAGGTCAGAAATTCACTCGTTGGCGTCTCGCTTCTGATGACCAATAGCTCGTGATGGTCATGATCGAGTGGTGCAGATGCCCAAGTGCTCCTCACTTTCCTGTCGTATAATCAGGATGCAGCACTCAATCGTCCACCACGCACTGAAACTTACTAACCTTTTGCACTTGCAAAGGCCCACGACTCACGAGCCATGCACGCCTTTCTATTCGCAGCGAAAGGCAAGCGAAAGGCAGCCACATTTAACTCGTGACACCACGCATTCACGGTCGTTGATACAGACAAAACAGAGAGCGAGAGAGGCCAGCACCGTGTAAATGTGCCGAGTCTAACAGCACGTCTCGTCCATTTGGAGTCGTTAGCATGTCTTTGGGAGAGTGGCCCATTATGTCTAAACGGAAAGCCTGAGGCAATCAATCAAAGCTACCGGACTTTGACCAAACAGACATCCTTGGGCGGTCAAACGTCGAGCATTTTGCGCCATCATTCCGCCGCCCAACTATCAATAACGGACAACACTACGAAAATTCAAGACTCATCTGCCACAATGGTCTCACCCCCGGCCACTACTACTTGCTACTTAGCTTCTCTTACCGTTCTTAGCCGCAAGAAGGATGCGCGTGCATGTCTCATACATTTTGCGATGCGCAACAAGTCCGCGCGCGCTCATTGGCAAGTCCGGAGTTTCATTTTTGAAGGGAAGAATAATTAGCTGCAAATTATAGGGGTAGTAGCGTGGTTTCCTTGCGAGCTGCTGCTTTGTCTTTGTACAAATTTATTTATTTATGAATACACACCAAGTTGCGGGCTCGTTGCAGTAGGTCTGAGCTGGAGTTTGCCATGCACGAATGCTCACGGTGAAAGGATCGCTATACTTCTCCTTCTGGGAAGTGTTTTCAATCTGAGTTGTGATAATCGCGTTTCGTTTGTCACGGGGAGGCGCGGAAGGCATATATTAGAGAGATAAATGGATATCGTAAGAGCAAGTGAGTCAACGTCCGGCGAAGGCCTGGCGGATTCAACCATTGGAGTGAGCGAGCAGGCGCAGGTGAAGAGTGTAAAGGCTGACGAGGGGTCTGAGACTGTCTCAAACAAAGGAGCAGAGCAAGCTGAGAATGGCAAAGCCTTATTGCGGTCTTTGAACGCAGCCATGGAGCCTCTCCATGCGGATATTGCCCACGCCCATGATGCACAAGCTCGCCACGCCAAGGCGCTGTCGTCAGCCCATGCCCATGTTGTTGTGATGGCAAGTTCTGAGGGAGCGAAGACGGAAGAAGAACTGCAAGCCATGGAGGCTCGCGCAAAGCGAGCCGAAGCTCTTGCAAAACGTATGCAAGCTTTGGACGTCAAAGCTGGCGAGGTCGTGGCTCGAGTGGAGCATCTCGTTCGCGACAAGGAGCAGATTTTGGATATGCGCATGCAGCGACAAGAGAGAGAAAAGGCTCTTGACGAGCAGCTGAGGATCGATCATGCCGAGCAGGAGCAAGGCAAGAGAGAGGAGAGGAGCCTCAATGCTGGTTCTCGCCGAAACCGGCGTCCGCAAGCGCGGCTTGCCGAGCTGGAATGAAGTTGCATGAAGTCGCTGATTGAGAAGGACGGGGCGTTTGTGGTCGTTTGGCACGTTTCTCACAAAACACTGTGACCTATCTAAATACATGTATTCAATCATTCGTCGCTCTGCAAGGCATAAAAGTGTATGTAAAAGCAGACCTACAGAATGTGAACATCTTTTTTCTCTCCTGATTAGATATCAAATAGCCCCTCCGAGTTAATGAATATGGCTCCAAAAAATAGGGTGCATCTCAATATTGCGCTAATAAATGAGCTCTATTGGCTCTTTGGGACGAACTTTTTGATCTGTAGAGGTTGGCCTTCCAAGAGATGCACAGGTTGTTGAAGGACGCTGTTTACAGGATTCTTCTCCTTGAAAGTGACGAACGCGTAACCTTTCGTCTTATTTTCGAATTTCACCACTAGCTTTTCGAGAGGTCCAAAGGTTTCCAAGTATTCGCGCAAGTTTTCCTTCGTTACGGCCTCCTGCAGACCTGTCACGAAGAGGTCATAAGAAGCGCTAGACTTTGGCTTGTCGTTAGTTTTCCTGACTCGCTCAGCCTGGGCAGGTGGTGCTGCGGTCGTGATATGCGAGAATTTGCACTCGTCGCCGCGGGTGCAATTTCCCTTCTGGAAGGCGAAGCAAAGCTTTTTCTTGCTGGTCTGTGACTTTAGAGGCTCTCCAGAGTCGGTGCGGTCGGATTGCTGGCTCGCTTCGTGGAGAAATTTGCACTTGCTCCCGCGCTTGCACTCTCCTCGCTGAAATGCAAAACAAACTTTTTGCCCAGAAGCAGATTGTCCATCGTTTTCGCTTGCCGCTAAATTTCCCGAGTCCGAAACAGGCGTTTGGTCGTTGTTGCTCGGGGCAGATTCATCATGGCCAGGTAATTGATGGGCAAATTTACATGCGTCCCCGCGCTGGCATTGACCTTTGGAGAACGCAAAGCAAACCTTTGGGCGAGCCTGCCGTCGCTCTCTCGGTTTGGCGCTCGCCGACTCGCCACTCGCAGAATTAATCGTGGATTCCTGGCTTTGGTCCACCTCGGGACGGGGCTCCTGGGACATCTCGTGACTGAATGTACAAGCATCTCCTCGTTTACAGGAACCAGTCCGCCGAAACGCGAAGCAAACGGTTGGCTTGCCCGCCTCAGGAGGAGAGGACTTCTTCTTGTTCTTCCTTTTGCTTTTCTTGAGCTCACTCTTCTCCTCGCTCGAATCCTGCGACGCGGTTCCTTCCTCGGACCCCTTACTTTTGCTGTGCTTTCGCGGGCGCACAACTTCTTCCCATCCGTCCGCATCGCCGACAGGGTTCTGATCTTCATTCTCCGCGTCCATGCCGTCCATGAGCGAGTTGAGCTCAGGAGCCGCCTCGATGCTTTCTCTGTAAGCCTCTTCGATAGCTTTCCTCTCGAGTTCTACGGACTCCATATGTGCTTCGTGGTCGAGCTTTGCTTTTTTGAGCGCAGCCTCGTACTTTTCTATCTGCGCATACGGAGGCTCGTCTTCCAAAGGGTTCCAAATGAAATAGGAGGTGTGCGGCTGAGGGCTCTCCATTCCGTTGCCGTCGTTGAGGGAACAAGAAGAGAGAATGGATGCATTGGACTGGGAGCTAAGACGGCTCCGGTTGGTGTGTGAGAAAGCATCCCTTGAGAAGGCCAGGTCAATGAGAATGATGCTGATGTCATCTCTCTGGGACCCAGCCTTCTTGTACGCCGTGGAACCGAGATTCTGCACGGCGTTCTGCGGGTGCTTATGCCGCACTAATGCAAACGCTTGCCGAGCAGTGAGTACATCCCACAGCCCGTCAGAGGCGAGGATGAGCTTGCAAGGCAAAGCAGAGATGTCGTCTTCATCGTACAGGCGCGTCACCAAGTTGCGGATCGCTGCCACAGGGACAGCCTGGATCGCTTCCCTGTCACCTAGAGTACGGGACATCATCAAGCCACCCGGCCACAGGCGGAGAGGATCGGAAGGGTCGTCTTTCTTGGAGCCTGCTCTTTCAACTTCTCCGCCTTCGCTAGTGACGCGCTCTCGCTCGTCCTTGTTGTTGTCGAGGCGATGATCTTCGTTGAGGCGAGCCAAATGCGGGCCGTGACCAAACTCGGCCCACGCATGAGAGTCGCCTACATTTGCCACCGTGATACGCGCCCATCGCGAGGCCACTTCAGACCGCGAAAGGGTGACCACTACCACCGTGGCGGTAGTTCCGGAGCTCGAGAACTTTTCACAACACCGCTCATTCAAGACGCTGAACAACTTTGTAAGCGCCTTTGGTAAGAGCTGGTGCTCCCAATTCACCTCCTTGTTCGCGGTCGCCAGCTCGGCGAATTCGGCGTCCAAGGACTCTTTGAAAACGGTGCTTGCCGACTTTCTGCATTCAGCTGCAGCATTCGCTCCACCGTGTCCGTCAAACACTGCAAAGAACGCAAACTTGGTGGTTCTCCCACTCTTGTCGGGCCAGTCCCAGCTCAAATCCGGCTCAGATACCACAAAGTCCTCTCCTTTTACGCTCTTCTTGAACGAATAGTGCTCCAAACAGGGCCACTTTTCGCCCAGAGCGCTAGGTATCGCTTCTTCCATTCTCACTTTTTTCTGCTCCGCACGTCACAACCCGTGAAACTCCGAGGTACTTTTCACCTAATAGCAGCTACACCCACGCACACGCACTCCACACGAACACCTGTCGCCAACTTTTTCGCACTTGCACATCCAGAACTATCCGTCCACTGCGCCACCTGACGGGGAGTGAGTTCAGCCACACTCAACCTTTTGCCACAACAAACAGTCTACTTTCACGGTACTCGGTACTCTTTCTCGCCAAAATCCCAAGCTGCTCTCGTCAACTGCCCCTGCTTCTTCCCTGCTCCCGACTTGTGCCACCACGTACTTGCCCAGCTACTCCGTCCTCCGGAGTAATAAAGTGCGCTCCAATACTGCACCGCACTTGCAGTGTCCCCGCGTCGGCCAATTGCCAGCCTACCTTCTCCCGGTTTCTCCGACGCCCTCTGCGCCCTCTGCCCCCCTCTTCCACTGCGCCCGTCTCTCTCTCTGTCTCTCTCTCTGTCTCTGTCTCTGTCTCTGTCTCTGTCTCTGTCTCTCTCTGTCTGTCTGTCTCTCTCTCTCTCTCTGTCTGTCTGCTCTGCACAATCAACAATCAACAATCAACAATCAATCCCTTTCGATGCCTCGCAAGATCTCTCTCTCTCTCTCTCTATCCCCTTCAGTCCATTCGTAGCGTTGATTAATCGTTTCGGGTAGGAGAGCCCGGTACGGCTGGTTAGGGATGGCTACGGACACTATGAATAGGCCTGCGTAGAGGTGGTAGTAGAGTTAGGGGCAGAGGGTAGGAGGCGTTGGAGTGGGCTTTTCTTTTTCTGTCTTGTTCTGTGTAAATCTCTCGCAGCTTTGCATAGCCGTGGGCACGTCTCAGTAGTAGGACTCCTCGACCGGTGAGTAAGGCATCTACTTTTTGCGGGAGCTATTCAAGTAGCTCATCGTAGTAGTGAAAATTGAAATGAACATATGAGCATTGAACGTGAACAAAACCAGCTTTCCATCTCTGGTGTAAAGCAATTCTAAATTCTACCATTTAAAATTAGAAAAAAAAAAGACGAAAGCTCGATGCGTCATTGGCGTCGAGTGTTTATTTTGGCTGCAGTTCTAAACATCTCCAATCAAAACAGAGGAAGGAACCGGGTTTCGCCTAGAGTTCCTGACGGTGAACATGATCATAGGAGTCCATTTACTCAATGGCCTACACTTCTCCCCGTAACAATCTCATACGCCGGGCATTAAGAGCCCTTGCACCTCGACATTCTAGAACCGCATCAACGACGACGTCTCCGTGACGCCCTCAGTACGGTCTCGTCTATTGTATTGCATTAGTCTCCTCTGAGATGCCAGCTCAACGTCACCAGCTACCCAGCGTTACGTGCACATTCCGTCGTTTCGAAGCAGCCACCTTCCGAGTTTTCTCGTCACAGAGGCCCCTATGGCGTAACGACAGCTCCTCCCGCACGGTAAAATCGTAGTCTGCAGGGACTGTCTGCAAGGATAGATACGGGCACGCAAAGGAGGAGGAGGAGGAGGAGGACACCACAAACTCTCTCTCTCTCTCTCACAAACACACACACTTGCGTATACGCACGTACGCACCCTGTCAGCAGTGGGCGCTAGCAGTTGACTACCTGTAGTGCTAGAAGCCGCCCGCGGGGACAGGGAGGCGCGCGGTGCGGACCAACTATTCCCGGACTGACTCTGTGTGTCGTTTGTCTGTTTGTCTGTTTGTCTGTTTGTTTGACTTGACTTTGACGAAGCGAAAGTAAAGTAAAGTCAAGTAAAGAGAGAAAGAAAGAAGGAGAGAAAGAAAGAGAGAAAGGTGAGACAAGTGGAGGATCAGATGGGATCAGAGAGAGTGGCGTTCGCGTTGTGCTGCCTCGTGGGCAAGTCGGTGACTGCGCGTCTCAAAGATGGCAGCGAAGTGAGCGGCGTCCTTGCAGGAGCACTGGTGGAAGACGGCGTTTTGAAAGGGTGTTCGTTGAGATTGGCGCGGCGCAGCAGCACGACGGGCGCCGGCGACAAGAGCGACACGAGCGACAAGGTGGAGCGCGAGCTGAATGTGTCGTGGGACGAGACGGTGTTCGTGCGGGCCAAGGACGCAGGCAACATGGTCCAGGAGATGACAGAGGCCGTGTCGGGAGTGAAGCGAAGCAGCAACGGGACGTCGCCGTCGTCGTCGCACGGCCAGCAAGGGTTCACGGACAGCGAGATCAGCGCGTCGCAGGGCAAAGGCGCGGGAAGGAAGCTCAAGGCCGTGGACTCGTCGTGGGTTGCGGTTTCTGACCAGGCCTTGGAGGCCGGAGGAGGCACCGGGAACTGGGACCAGTTTGAGACAAATAGAAAGCTGTTCGGGGTGCAAAGCTCGTTCGATGAGAACATGTACACCACGGCTCTGGACAAATCGCGAGTGAGCGAAGCTGACCGGCGTAGAGCCGAGGAGGTGGCTCGGTCGATTGAGGGCAAATCTTCAAGCAACGCTCACGTTCGGGAGGAGCGGGGCGCCGCCGCAAGCGGAGGCGATGAGGATGAGGAGGCGCTGTATTCTTCTGTGATCAGAAATGAAAGCTCAGGAACTTACCAGCCGCCACATCGCCGAGGCGCACAGAGCAGCAGCGGCAGTGGCAGTGGTAGCGGCACGAAGAAAAAGTCTAGTGCCCCTGAAAAGTCTTTGTCCAAGAAGGAAGAAGAGTCGGCCGTTCCCGCAGGCGCTGCTCCTGAAGCCGAGTCAAAGAAAGCTGCGCCTGGAATGAGCTGGGCTGCTCGTGTGAAGGGGCCCTCGACCACCGGCAAGGAGGACGAAAAGACCGAAGAAGAGCAGGCTGAGGTTGCAAAGCAGGGCGGGAATGCAGAGGCTGGCGCCGGAGATGGGGCCAAAAGTAGTGCAGGCGCCGAAAGCAGTGAGCTTATCGATCCGCCAGTTAGCGATAGTCCAGAAACGAAAGCTTTCACACCGCATACGCCGGAGACGCCTCGTGCCGTGTCGGAGCAGCGTCAGAGGCAGATAGAGGAGATGAAGCAGTTCTCCAAAAACATGCAAAGCAGGGTAACGAAGACACCGGAGAGCAAGCCTATGGCTGCTCCAGAGAGGACTGCGAGCACAGAGGCCAAGGTCGCGGCCAGCCCCGAAAAGGGCGAAAAGAAAGCGACTAAGATGAACGTAAATGCACAGGAATGGAAGCCTCGTGCGTCTGCGGCCGAATTCACACCATCAGGAGCGTCCAACCCTTCACAGTTTCCACAAGGAATGGGCCCGATGCCGCCAATGATGCAACAACCGCCCCCTGGCCATTCACCGCAGATGTACATGCCAGTGTATAACATGTACCCGATGATGCCAATGTATAGTGGTCCTTACCAGGGCGGCCCATACTTTGATCCGAACGCTCAGATGATGTATCCGGGCCATCAGCATCAACCACAACAACATCATCATCACCATCAGCAGGGCCAACAGCAACACCAGCAGAACAATAATCATCACCATCGCCAGCCACCTCCCCAGCAGCAACAGCAGCAGCAGCAACAGCAGCCTCCACAGGCGCCTGGATCTCAATAATTTATCTCTAAAATTTGGTCCAGGCGTGCGTGTATGGGAGGCTCATATTTTCATATAGGCGGATGAGAGAACAATTCCCCCTAATGTAACGTGTGCTCACAGCGACTGGCGTTTCTGTTTTTTTTAATTAAGACCAAAAAAATAAAAGAAGGCCGTTGAATCTCGAGTTGTGCACGCAATGCAATGGACATGCAAGCTTTTCCGTACAGGCCGTATTACAACCGATTCATTGTAGACGCACAGCAGCCAGTTCCTTCACGTCAACCCAAAAGTCCTTTTTTGACCATGAGGTCGTTTTCAACCTTGTCGAAACCTGCTGACCGAGAAACAAAGAGGAAAATTTGAAAGAACGTCTTTTAAAATCTCCTAAATATAAGATTATTTACATGAAGGCTTCGTCGGAATTATTATAACCGGCGAGGGCCTCAAGCAGACGAATGTCGGCAATTTTACTACATAGGCTTTTTACAATCCGCGACTCCCTACCATGAGCAATGGCGGCGTGATTGATTGCGAGGCGAATCCACTTGCGCATGCCCTGAAAGTCCTCTAGCTCCTGGCATATGCAGAGCGCATCGTACTCAATCCGTAGCAGACGAAGAGGAGTGGCCAAGCAAGGCTCCTCTCCCAACACCAAGAGGTGCTGCTGTACATACGCCAAAGCCGTTTCGTGCTGGTGCATGCCAATGGCCTCGAAGATCTGCTTGTCCAGTTTCATGACCATCTCCCGGCGGCTTTCGCTCTCCTCTAAGTTGGTGCCGTCCAAGTTACACACTGGGCAAGAACACAGAAACCCGTAGCGCTTTTCAAGGAGCGCCTGTCTCGAGCTGCGTTCTTGAACGTGGTCTATATAGGAAATGAACAGCTCCTCCCCGGCAACAAGGTCCCGGAAAGCATAAAATTCCACAGTTTGGCCGTCGTACCTGTAGCCCACATTCGGAGCGCACGAGTGGTTGATTCGAGACCCAACGCGCAAAATCGCTTGCATTCCGCCCTCCAAGGCGATAGCATTTGTAACGCAGACCCCGAGAGAAGACTTGCGCACAAATTGGCCAGACAGTGAGCACGCGTTGGCTGTGTTTGCGGTTTGCCGAGTGGATTCTGGACACGAAATTGTGCTATCATAGAGAGAATAGAAGTCGCGCCTGTCGTCACTGGTCAGCCTATCGTGAACAGCTTGCTCGATGTCCTCCCCAGTTGAGAACGTTAGCAGCGGGGTCTCCGAGAAAATCATCTTGTGTTTCTCGACAGCTCTTGTTACTTTGACGCCCAAGCCGAGGCCGCTGCAGGTCGTCACCCGGACGATATGGACATCATCCTTGTCATCGAGGCTGGAGGTGTCACTGCTTTCGGGTGCGTTGCACGGGCTCAAAACGTAGTCCGAGCTAAGCGAAGGTGACGAGTCCGGGGAGTTGGGCCAGTCCAGGTTCTCCACAATCTCAACTGGGTCACTGCTACTATGGGATGACTCTCTCTTCATTATTTTGTTGCTGCTGACTCGGCCCTGGAGCGCCCCAACTTGGTTACTTAGACTTAGGTGTCGCGCAGACATGATGTTGCTAGAGATGCCCCCTCCTGGCGAGCAACGAGTCTGCGCTTTAGTTTTGTTATGCGAGCTGCCCGAGACGACCCTCTTAGATTCTCCGCCCCGAGCCGGTGCCTTTGCGTGGGCTCCGTTCCGGGTCGCGTTAGTTGTGTGAGTGTTGTGTCGCTTTAAGCCAGACGCGCAGTCATCTTGCGCAAGTCCGGAAGAAATGAAAAAGACAATCGTGGAAACTTTGCAATGATCTCTCGGCAAGCAGGCAGCAGCAGATAGATCTCTCTATCAGCTCGAGCCAGCAAACCTGTCAGAGAAGGCGTTCCGAAAGTGTCTATGCGATGAGTGAACAGCACCCAAAGCCACAACCCGTCGCTGCGTGAACCGAACAAGACGCTCAAACCCGCCCGCCTGCCAATCGCCTCCGTGAAAAGAGCTTTGTCTGTCTGTCTGTCTGTCTTCCTTCTTCGGTGCCTCCTGTGGCTCCGATCGTCCGTCTGTCTGTGTTTTGGCAGTGTGTATGTATGTCTGCTGTGAAGTTGCTCAACCAGCTGGTCTTTTTGCTCATTCACTGTCTATCTATCTATCAATCAATCAATCAATCAATCAAAATCCACAGCAGAGGAAGGGAGAAAAAGAAATGTCCTAACCCACTACTCTTGCTTGCTTCGTTTCTTTCCTTCTTCCTTCCTTCCCCACCCAGTGGTAATTTTGTGCCTTGCTAACCACACTACTGAGTACGACAGTTTCTCGCTTCACTGCCGATCCTGCTTCTTTTCTTTTTTTGTTCTTGTCTTCGTCGACGTCCACCAAAAAGTTGGTTGGTTGGTTGATTGTCGGCGGTGTTGGCTCAGAGAGGCCGAAAGGTCGTCCCAGATCGAAGATCTAAGAGATCTGAGCGATTTTAGCCAAATTTCCAAGCGCGCGTTTCCGCAGCCCGAGCGGCAATTTGGTGACTGACTGCCCAAGATTGCGATCGATCGATTTCAGAATTCCGAATATCAGACCTTGCCTCGACTACCATGCTGTCGACGACTGTGCCCACTAAGCGCCTACTATACGACCCTCTTTAAAGCCGCACTCCTCCCTCTGTCACCTGGTTGCTGCGCAGCAAAGCACTAGCTAGTTCCACTCCAGTAGCGAGCCACGCACGACCAAATCTAGCCCCGGTCTGGTGTTTCTGGTCTGACCTCCACGGCCTAGCGCTGCTCTAAAGCACTGGTCTAACTCGTCTAACTCATCTCCATCTTCTCCATCCCCGTCTCCCCCCCTTTGCTTTTCCCCTTTTCACCTTTTCACCTTTTCTCCTTTTTAATCTCCACCTGCTTGCCTGTGTCAAGTCTATGAGTGAGTCGTCGGCCTTGGTCAGCGCTGCTTTTGTACATTCCTCTCGCTCTCACTCTCACTCGCCAGCTCAAGAGCTCAAGGTAACTAACTCAAGCTTACTCACTGTCGATGTGCTTGCTTTCGTAGGTCTTTTATGCCTCCCGTGGGAAAGGGAAAGGCGAGGAAGGCGTGGAAGGCCAGGAAGGAAGGAAAAGGCGAGGCGCTTGGTAGACCTGGAAGGAGGTGTGGATGTGGATGGTGCGTTTGCAATGTTTGCAGATTTAGAATTTAGTAAAATTGTAAAAGTGCGTGCGCTCAGCAGGTGCAGTAGCGAGGCTATTTTTCCTTCCTTCTTAGGCGCTCTTTGTTTTTCATTCTTGGTCTTTCTCTCTCTTTCTCTCTTTCTGGTCATTCTTCCTGCCATCAGTGACAGTCAAAAACAATGTCAAATCAAAAACTGACCAAAACTAAACGAAATAGAATAAAAAACAAAATTCAAAACAAAACTAAAACGGGAGGAGATTGTTTGCAGAACGGAACAGAACACAACACAAGTCCAACAAGCGGTGGGCAGCTGTTAGCGAGACTTAGTGAGCACTGACCAGCGAGTACGGAGTACCGACTCGCTGCTATTTGCCGACGACGATACGACGATCACTTGACAGAGTTGGGTAAGTTAGTTAAGCTGAGGGAGGAAGGAGTGTATCGATAGATTGGGGTCTTCAATGTTCAGAAGTTGAATTATCATTCTGAAACTCACTACCGGTATCAGAACAGACAGTTCACGACCCCTCCTCCTTCCTTGAGCTTCGCCCGTTGGTCGCGTCCTTGCCGCTTGCTCTTTTCTTGGAATGATTAGCAGAACAAAATAAGTGCGAATGCGAACGAGCAGTCAAGCGTGATAGCGCAGCATGATGATATGATAAAACGCAAATGAAAATGAAAGAAAGACACGAAGAAAAGCCGTGGCGTGGGAGGTGGCTAGCGCGCGGTAGGAGTCGTGGGAGCAGGAGACTTGTCGATCGACCACTTGGCTCAACTTGTCGACCCAACTCCTAGGGGTGCGCTACGGTTCCTCTAAGGTTCTCCGGACGGAGTTACAGTTTAAGAATCGTGTTCGATTAGTCGTTTTAGATTACTGTTAGTTTGCTCTACTATTGCTTCACCGTAAGCTTTAGGTATTTGGATAAATAGCACCTGCTAGTTTCGTCTCTTCTTCTTCTTCTGTCGCCTCCTGTGTCTCCTCTGTGGCGAGATGTCACGAGATGTAAGACATTGTAAGACGCCACACACAGCACGCACAGTTGGTTTTGAGTTGCTTGCTGCTGTTGTCCGAGGAGAATCTACGCGTTGATTGACTCACTGTCATTCTTGAAATGAATTCAATGGAAGCTTCCAACTTGAAAGTTCGGAAGCGCTGTCCTGGTTGTGCAGACTTTCGACTTTCGCTTCTTTCGCTCGCGCGAATTGTTCTGTGAATGTGAGTGACGCTGACAGCCGTGACGTCGGGTCTCTTTCTCGGGTGCAATTGAGATCGACTGTGTTAAAGTAAAATTAAAACTTATAATTCGAGCGCCTCTCGCCGAGTCTGCTGCGCCCATTTTGGTTTCTATTTTTTCCTCAAAGTTTCTTGCTCGGATGCGCAGAAACTCAGTTCTCACAGTCAATATCCGTACCAGGGTACTGTGTTTCGCTCGCGAACACACTGTAGCTTTTCACAGACAATTTAGAATGAAATTTTAGAATTCAGAATGCGTTGCTGGCACATCGCTGGCGCTCTTGAGCTTGCGCCTGGGATTCCTGAGATAATTTCCTTCTCTCGTCCTTTTTTGCGAAGAAATATTGGGAAGCCGTCAAAAGATTTCAATTGAAAGAGTGAAAGATCGCTCGCAGTGGGAGTAGTGGGAGGGCAATTTGAAAATATCAGCTAGATTATTACGTTCTCTCCTCCACAACCTTCACCATCATCTCAAACAGTTCAAGTTCAAGTTTGAGAGTGGTCCAACGCGCCTCTCACTGATACTAATACACTCGGCTCTCTTTCATGAAGGACTGAATGACCCCTAACTAAGGCTAGGCAATTTGGAAAGCACTTGTCCTTGCGAAGGTCATGCAGAGATCGATCCTGACTCCTGGACTCAATCGCTGAGTAATTTTCTTGCCGCTCAGCTCGTCGTACGAGGGACAGTCAAAGCTCGCTTACAAAACGGAAATGAATAAAATTGTTCTCTTGTGAAAAGAATTCAAAATTCGAAACGATGTCTATCAACAATAAAAAGGCGAAAGTTTAGTGTCGGCAGGTACGATACCCCCTAGTCATGCCATCATTCCTACTATATTATGTAGTCGTGATGATCGTCACGGGCAGTGCGTACGATACTTAAATGCCTGAGTAGGACCCAAAGGCGGCTCAATTTGGTCTCACTAACAAGAGCGCATCAGCAGTGCGGTTACTGGTACTAATAGCATTACTAATTTTATTCCAGTTCATTTAGGTCTAGGTTCTGTTAGAGTGAAACGTTGAACCGGCACAAGAACTACCTGGTATAAAGTAGGCTCTAGCGCCGTGCACTACGCCTCGAGGAGGAGTTGATAGGAGTTGAAACAGGGTGAAACAAACCCCAAATGCGTTTCTTCATAAACAAAAGCTGTAGATGGAGACTATTGTAAATGATAGAAATGGCCCTTCGTGTCTCGTAAAGCCGAGTTTGTTCCGAGCAAGAGGCTGCTGGGGCATTACCATAAGACACAGTAGCGGCTTTTTCGACACTCTAATCATGTGAAAGTATTCCGTTAACAAACGTACAAAGAGCGATGCACTCAAAAGCATCAGTCGCCTTGTGACGGCAATAGTACAAGCACGAGACGTGACGGTGCGCCGCGTCGGGTGAGTCAGCGCGTGCACACCCCGTCCCGTAAAGTGTGGGTTGGCCGTGGTGATGCGCTTCGACAACCTCTGTGCAGGTATTACCAAACACGCAACCTCACCGTCTGCAGACTTTCGAATCGTAAGCTTGGCCGCCTCCCCACGAAATTTCCTCCCCTCATCCTACTCCTTTGCTTATTCACAACTACGTTTTTAAATATGGAAAGTCAAGCGTATATTATGTCAAAGCATAGCCAAAGTGAGTAGTTGTGAATCGCAAACCATGACACGAGGTCTGGTTCTGATGGCGTGCCATCGCTTGAAGGCTGGAAACAGGACTCGGAGGTAAAGCCAAGTGCTTTGGCTGTGCGAGTTCTGCATATACAGGGAACTTGCGAAAGACACCCAACTGGCCAACTCGTTTATACAACTTGCATCGTCAAAAAAGTTAAAATTTAGTAATTCAAGACTGAGATGCACGCAGCTCACCGTGATGGTCCGTGATCAATCCTCTCATCATGGGGTATGGTATAGTCCAAATAAAATATAGAATGGAAAAGAAAAATCTAAACCCTCTGTTCCGACACTCGCGCTGGTGGTGCCAGGCCCTCTGCTGCGTGGGGAATTAATTATTGACATAGACAACACATGACAACACTTTCCGCTGTAGGAACAAGCAATTGACAGCTCTATTTTCTGCTTCCGCGCTGTACGGACAGAGGAGCCAAAGGAGGACAGAAACAAATGAATGAAAGGAATGAAAGAGGGAAAGAGGAATGAGAAGAAATTTCTTGGCCTCCTCCCGTGCTTTCTTTCTCCCCTTTCCCCTCGAGTTTTGCAAGAAACGAAAGAAATGAAAGGAGTGAAAGAAATGAAACACCCAAAAAACAACAATAAAAAAAACTCGTTGCACCGCAGCCGAGCCGGTACTCGAGTACAGTACCGGTACTGACAGTGAATACTGAGTATTGGTGTGCTGTGGTCTGGAGGTGCAGATTCCTACGGATGCGGAGTGCTGCTGGGAGCGTCGAAACACCTCCGCACTCAGAGGTGAGGAAAGAGGCGGAGTCGAGAAATCGGGAAACCAAGAAACCGTCGTATTTTCCTGAGTCGAGAGCGCAGGTGCGCACCCGCTAGATTATTGAACTTTTGAATTTTGACTGACTGTGGACACGAAGTTTGGGAGATTTCTGAGTGCGAGTGGGATTTCTCTGATTTGGAACAAGGTATCGTTTATGGTTGGAATGCTGTTCCTCTGAAAGAACGTTCAAAGCTTATCATCCCGGAGTCCTGAGAAGGCCAAGAGTCACTGTGTATTCCAATTTAACAGTAAATTTCTTTTTATTCAACTTTGAATCGGTTTCTGTCACATATCACATATAAACACCAGGTCAGTTAGAATAGACACAAAGCTTGACTTTCGAAAGCCGAAGCGCCTTGTGGCCAACAATAGAAAGCGAGATTTTACAAGTCCAACACGGCAAGCGGGAATGGGTTGCTGGAATATGGCTCAATGCAATACCTCGAAATCCGGCCAACTCGACGGCCGCCAGACGTGGCAACAGCAACATAGTCTTCGTAGGGGCTCGGTAGACCCGTAAGAGGACTTCCTTCAAGCAGCGTCACTGTGTCTCCACGACGCAGGGATAGGATGTGGTGCTCTTCAACCTCGGGAGCCACCTCGTCCACGACATGGTCGCAGGTCAGCTCAAAAACGATACCGTTTGAAAGCCTTTCTCGCAACCACTCTCTATTTTGGCCGCACACGGACTTCAAATTCCCAGACGCGTCCATGATTTCCGATTCGCTGACCTCTTGCGGAGCTTTCTCTTCGGGGGAGCTCGGCGATTTGGACACTTTCCGTCGCCTCACCCGGCCTGAGCGGGTCCTTTGCCTTAGTTCATCGACAAACTCATCCCTTTTGGCAAAGTAAAGAGCCGCACTCTCTACCTCGGCGTCAAAATCTTTATCCACGAGAGGAAGTACTCTGTTAGACCGGTCACAGGATCGCCCGTTGGCGAAATCAAAAAGGAAGAGCTGCAGCTCCTCCACGACATTGATCGCTTCGCCGCGAAGAATGACACGTCCGTTCAAAATTTCGGACACAGAGTGCCTGTCGCGATAAAAGCTTTTATTTGCAAAATGATTCTGGCAAAAGAACGAACCCTCCAGCGACACACCTAAGAACGCGCCTTTCGACAATGAGTAGCTCCAAAAGCTTGTCATCCCTCGAGTGCCGATGGAGGCGCTGCCCTGTCCATCGCGACCGGTGGGCCCAGCCGCGATGCTGAATTCCCCACCAATGCGGAGCTGCAGCGAGCCCTCCAAGGCTTTCATGGCCGCCTCACTATTTACAATGATGATATGATCGATCCGCTCGCCGCCCCATTGAGCGCCTGCCCCCATGCCAAAGCACACTACGGAGCTCGGGAACCCAAACTTGCCCGGGCTAGTCCTCTTCAGCAGGATTCCGCGCCCGACTTGCGCGCTTACAAAGAGTGCTCCTTTAAGCTCACTGACAATGCAAATCCCGTGCGCATCATGCAGAACGCTCGCTGGCAAAACTTTTTCGCACCTTTCCAAAACTGCGATCGACCTGGCCACCTGGGACGTGAGCCCCATTGTATCCTCGTCGCAGACCCCTGTCCAATGTGTCGCGCCGCCAGAATAACAAAGTGAGACCAACAATCTTTCTCAGTCGACCGAAGGACCAAAGAGGAACGGATCTCCGACACTCCGCTTGCACGCAAGTCTTTTGCCTTTGCGACCTTGGCAAACCCGGTGTACTCGAGACTTTTGTTTTTGATATTGTCTGGCTGCCTGGTTAGCTGGCTTTGCCCAAGTCGCTTCGTGGGCGGCTGTACTTCTGTACTTGTTCGCTATTCCACGTCCAAAGCATTCATTCACAGACGATGAGTTTCATATCCCCGTGTATGCCTTCAAGCTTCTCTTGTCTCTCGTTTCTCTTGCAAGTGGAGCTGAAAGCGCCCTCAAACTGTTGCTACTCCGGGACGTATGTGCAGGGTACTGTCAACACTTCAGCTAGCTACATATTAAAGTGAGCTGGGTGGTAGAACATGCTCAAGCCAGAGTATTTGTCTCTACTCTTTACGCATGAGCGCAGTAGAGGTGCTTATTGAATAGCATAGGCTCTCTACTGAATTCTATGTGGGCTAATAGTGAAAGGTGTAGAACCACAGTAGTACTGGATTTTTCTGAACTCCTAATTCGATTTAGCGAAGGACGGGAAGAGGGACTTGGAGGCGGGGTAAGATTCAAATAGCACTCTAGTCTAGTAGGAAAGAGACTGAAATTTGGCGAGCCGAATCGTCAGAATTCAGAACCCGACAGGGTATGCCATCAGTCAATTTTGATTCTTTTTTTCAAATAATCCAAAAAATAATTTTTAAAGGAACCGCAAGCCACTCCGGATGCACCGCCAGTTCAACAAATGTTTTCAGAAGCCAAGGAATACAGTGGACTGTGGCTTTTCGTTTTGCAGAGTCTGGATCCTGGCCAAAAAAAACATTTCGACTCGACTCGCTGTTCCGAACCGAAAGCTGGAAACGGATCCTGCGCTGGGTTCTCTGTGTGCTCTCGCAGAGTGAGAGTCCGGCAGCTCCACTTTCTTATCTACAGCCTGAGCTTACACCGCCAAATTTTATCACGGATGCAAAAGTCGGAACCTAAACCGCAGAACACAAACAAGATGACTAGAAACGAACAATGGAGCACTTCGCTGTCCCACTACTACCATCTATCACCGCACCTAATTAGCTCTTATATGCGTTGCTGCATCATACTCTAACCAATTTCAAACATCCGTCCCATCACGACTCCTCTTCTGTTGCGCCACAAGTTTCTTTCCTCCGATGTGTTCGACAGCAACCACGCACTACGTTACGCACAAGGTCTCATCGTGACGCGACTTCCGTTCTGGAAGATAGTGAAAACAAACCGTCGGCGGGTTGGATTCCTAGCCGACTCTATCCCTATCAACTAACCGTTTCTCCACCTACGTCCATCTACACATCTTCACTAGCCCCGGCATCTCGAAGCGCTAGCCCCAGCTACACAATAAACTAAGCCCTCGGTGAGTACGAGTGGCCAGCGCTCGCAATAGGCGCATATCTAGCAAAGATGCTTAGCCAACAGTAGGCGCCCCCGCTGTGGTAGGGAGTCGGGTAACCGATGCGTAGGAGGTAGATCGAAAAGGAGTGGATCCTACGCCACGGGTAGGGCTAACTAACCCGTCGCTCGTGAGCGAGACAGAGAGACAGAGAGAGAGAGAGAGAGATGCGAGGAGAGACAGGTCCAGTTGCGAAACGTCACTCAGCACTTTCTCTCTCTCATTGAAAGAGTGCGCAAGAGACAAGAGACAAGTAGAGAGGAGACAAGTAGAGAGGAGACAGGAGACAGGATAGGTGTTGCGGGGAAGCGAAGGAAGGAAGAGAGGAGAGTGAAAGAGAAGAAAGTGAAGAACAAGGTTTGTGATTTGGCAAGATGAGTTTGGTGTTCGACGAATATGGGCGGCCGTTCATTATTATGCGCGAGCAGGAGCGCAGGCAGCGGCTGAAAGGACACGAGGCGCAGAAGGCGAACATCCTGGCCGCGAGAACGGTGGCGGGAATGCTGCGCACGAGCTTGGGGCCGAAAGGAATGGATAAGATTCTGGTGTCTCCGGACGGGGAGGTGACCATCACGAATGATGGAGCAACCATCTTGAACCGCATGGATGTTCAGCACCAGGTTGCCAAGCTCATGGTGGAGCTGTCTCAGTCGCAGGACAATGAGATTGGAGATGGAACCACCGGAGTGGTGGTGCTTGCCGGAGCGCTCCTTGAGCAGGCAGAAAAGCTGCTCTCCCAGGGCATCCATGCCACCCGCATCAGTGAGGGATTTGATCGCGCTTGCGCCATCTCCGTCAAAAAGCTCGAGGAGATCTCCGACACTGTCGAGTTCTCCAAGGACAACATCGAACCTCTCATTCGCACCGCCGAAACCACCTTGAGCTCCAAGATTGTGCACAGGTACAAGCAGAAGATGGCCAAGATCGCAGTGGACGCCGTTCTCTCCGTGGCAGATCTGGACCGCAAGGATGTCAACTTTGACCTGATCAAGCTCGAAGGCAAGGTGGGAGGCACCTTGGAAGACACCGAGCTCGTCCAAGGGGTGGTGATCGATAAGGATTTCGCTCACCCACAGATGCCAAAAGAAGTCAAGGACGCCAAACTCTGTATTCTTACTTGCCCATTCGAGGCGCCAAAGCCAAAGACCAAGCACAAGCTTGAAATTAAGAGCGCAGAGGCTTACAGGCAGCTCGCTGAGCAGGAGCAAAAGTATTACGTTGACATGATTCAAAAAGTCAAGGACTCTGGAGCCAATTTGGTGATCGTAAGTTTTGGAGCTTGTTTGCACTGGGACTGATGTTTTTAGCCTGTTCTGACACACCTTTGCTTTGTTCGCTCCACAATTACCATTCTTCGACTTGGCGCGTGTGTGACTCTTTTCTCAAACGCAGTGTGTAAGTCTACTCTAGCATTTTTATTTTGAAGGCGCAAGTATGGAATTGGATGTGAGCTAACATACACCTACCGTGAACGTGACGCAGCAATGGGGATTCGAAGATGAGGCAACCGGCTTGCTCCTCCAGAACCAGCTCCCAGCAGTCCGCTGGGTCGGTGGTGTTGAGATCGAGCTCATTGCGATTGCCACTGGCGCACGTATTGTTCCTCGATTCGAGGAGCTCACCCCTGAGAAGTTGGGTCATGCTGGAGTCGTCAGGGAAGTCGCATTCGGCACCACTTCTGACCGCATGATCTACATCGAGGGCTGCACAAACTCAAAGGCTGTGACAGTCTTTGTCCGCGGAGGAAATAAGATGTCCGTCGAGGAGGGCAAGAGATCCCTTCACGACGCCATGTGTGTAGCTCGCAACCTTATTCGCGACAACCGTGTTGTGTACGGCGGTGGCTCTGCAGAAGTGGCTTGCTCTATCGCTGTGTCTGACTACGCAGACTCGGTTTCTGGTATTGAGCAGTATGCCATTCGCGCTTTCGCGGACGCCTTGGACGACATCCCTATGGCTTTGGCCGAGAATGCTGGCCTTCAACCTATTACTCTTTTGTCTAGCGTCAAGGCTCGTCAGCTGAGCGAGCAGAACCCTCGTCTTGGAGTGGACTGCAACCTCGGCGAGGCCACTGACATGAAGGGATCGCATGTGTTTGAAACTTTGATTGGAAAGCAGCAGCAGCTTCAGCTTGCAACTCAGCTTGTCAAACTGGTACTCAAGGTAGACGATGTAATCGCTAGCTCGGACTTTTCTGGGTAAGTAGCGAGCGTAGTTTCATCTAGCTAGATGACCTGAACAGCCGAGGCCCTGTTCACCTTTATTTCTTTACTCTCTTACGGTTAGCAACAAGAACACAAACGCGAGATTTCTTTTTCGCTCCACGCACAACTTCTTTTTCGGGTTATCTTCATTTTAAGTTTTCATATGTCAGGGTCAGGGTTCAAGCAAAATGCGATTGACTACTCGGGGTCACACTTTCCTTCTACGCAAGTCCCATCAACCTTGCGGCTCGCCGCTTCTATTTGTTTGAAGCTCCTCGTGTCTGTTTTGACGACATAGATACTGGAGCCGCGTACCTTGAGTTTACACCAAATAGGTGCGCCGTTAGGGATGCGGTGGTACGTGTTCAACAGCTTCATGAACTTTGCAGCGAAGCGATGGGTACAGTTTAGTATCGCAGCCCTCAAAAATCCTTCAAAGGGAAACACAAAGGCGACTTACATTACAACAATGGCCAACAAGCGCGATTCGCTGATACGGGAGTGCAAGAAGCATTTTCTTGAGCCTCAAGATTTGGGCCTTAGATTTCTCGGGTTCATACCTGCATTGACAGAGTGAATTTTGACCTTCCTGTTAGTAAGTTGCAACAATGCCGAGAAAGGCTGCCCTGGTTGACTTACTTTTTAGACCACCAGTCATCGCCGTAAAAGGCAGCATAATCTTTCACGAGTGAAAAGTCAATATCCACAAATTTTGAGTACGACTGAAGTTCTGGATCCGTCATGATCTTGCCGCACGACCGGCCCGTGTTTTCATATCCCGTCATATTCTTTGTGATCGCGAATTCTGCAAGCTCCGGCACCAGAAGGATTTTCGCCGGACAGCTTTCGAACGAGAGGCACGCTGTCTGTATTGCCCGAGAAAGCGGCGAGCACAAGATGATGTCCACGCTGTTCAATTTCTCGCTTGAAGCAACCCTTTCTCCTAAATGGCGCATCTGGACCAACCCATCCTTGTGAAGCTTGGCGTCCACCAAGGTGAGAGACTTGCGCCGCTCAAACTTTTTCACATCTTGGGCCGCCGACTTTGCATGTCGCACCAGAACAAGTTCCTTGTCCGGGGGCACCGAAAACCCCATGCTTAGAAGCTTCATCTCTGCAGCCCCAAGCCCCAAGCTCTGGCGCCTGCCAGAAGAGCCGACTTTGCTGCTCGTGCCCCCTCTTCGCCCGCGACCCTGGCTCTCCTCGAGACCGATCTGTTTCTTCGGCAGGCTCCCCCGCGCTGCAAGGCCTTCCACGAGCGATCTTAGCGCCACCTGATCGTCGCAGACATCAATGAATGAATGAATCAATCAATCATCAGCTATTCGACGAAGTGAACACATGTGTTGTTCACTTTTCTCGGAACAATCCTCAGCACTGGCCATCATCTCTTGTTGTATTTCTTTTATTTTGCACACATGTATAGATAGAAAGAACAGCTGTCAACACAATCCGATGCTCGCATGCAATTGGGATGCTTAGCGCGAGCGCCCATCATCGTCGCGCCGGATGATCGCACTTTTCACAATAGATCCGGTAGCGCAGTTTTAGCACTGCGGCACTTTGCCCTTATTGGCGCGGAAGGCACATGAAGGCACACCAAGCTGCGCCGGTGAACAAAGAGAACAAATTGGAACCGCATGTCTTCCACTGAAAATTTTCAGTTCTAGGGCTAGGGCACTCCTTCCAGTTCTTCACTAGGTTACTCCAAGAACCATCTCGCGTCACTTTGGCACCCATAGTGATGTGATTTGAGTGGTGCAAGACTGTTTTGCAGTCTCATAGACGTCTACGTGACATATAGTAGGTTTGGTCACTCTTCAGTTAGGGTATTTCCACGCTGCGTAGGTCGCTGCCAGCACAACTCACTCCGTATTGCTTGTCTACCCATAATACTAGTCCCCCCCCACTCAAGACGGATGCCGAATCACTAATGCTCTGTCCTAACCTTCCCCATGTTCCCTACGCTTTCGTCTAACCAATCACCTACCAGATCCTTACCATCCTCCCCCTACCCTGCCTCTTAACCTCTCTCTATCCCTCCTACGTCCCTCCCAGCCACCCCCTACGACTACCCCGCCTCTATCTCCTCATTCAACATCCCGCTTAACTAAACCCCTACCCACCCCTACCTCTAACACTCAGCTACCCACCTGCATAATCACCCCGGTGGCTGCCCTCCTAGCAAGCGGCCTAGGCCTGCAGCAATAGGGCCGGCTATGCACACGGGTAGGAGCCGCAGCTTGGAGTGAGCGGAGTAGAGAAAGAATGAAAGAGAGAGAGAGAAGGAGAGAGAGAGCGGAGGTACGCGCGCGAGAGAGAGACAGAGAGAGAGGGATAGAGGGATAGAGAGATAGAAAGAGAGAGAGAGAGAGAAAGAGAGGAAGATGTTTGGCATGAGGGCAATGAGAGTGGCAGTGCGCAGCGTGGGGCAGAGGGGCCTTCACAGCAGCGGAGTGCGCAGGATGGCGGCAGAAGAGGTGGTGGCACAGTCGCAGGTGACGCTGAACTTCTCCGCACCGACCGCATCGGTGTTCAACAAGGTCAAGGTGGACCTGGTCAACATCCCGGGAATGACCGGAGAGTACGGAGTGGCAGCAGACCACGCACCTGTAATTTCAGAACTCAAGCCTGGCGCTGTGCAGGTGTTCAAGACTGAGGGAGGCGACGCGCAGTCGTTCTTCATTCCTGGGGGACTCGCGCTCACCCACCCTGACTCTTCCACCGACATTGCTGCTTCGGATATCGCCACTGCTGATGAGATGGACTCTGCTGCTGCTCAGAGACTTTACGCTGAGACCAAGAGGAAACTGGAGAGCCTTCCAGAGGGAAGCCGGGAGCATGCCGTTGCACAGATCGAGCTTGAAGTTTACGAGGCAGCTTGCACATTCCTAGGTGTTTCTTTGTAAGCAACTCTGCAACTTTTTATCTTCGACCTATCTTTACCGCTCTTCTCGTTGCCTTTTGATGCGTGCACACGCACACCCATGATTCGTGTGTGCTCTGGATCTTTTTTTTTCTCAGCCTGAGAATTGCACGAGAATCTTGCTCGCTTTGTTTGTAACCGGTGAATCTCGGCAGCGCGCACTTATGATCCAGCTGCAAACAATCTCTTTTAAAATAAAGAAAATTGATCAATCCTCTTCACCACAAGATGCTATCTTTTCTGCTTCTGCCTCCACTGCGATTAAATTCCTGATCGGGACCATGCCGGGAGTCAGATCAACAGACCAGCTCGTCAAAGGCGGGAGACCGTTATTTTTCACGCTCCACGATGTACACGTTTTCCCGGCGGCAGGATATTGCATTCTGAATTAACGAAATGAGATGGACAAATACATTTCACGGTTTTTACATTCTCCTTACATTACTAAACAGTCACTTTTCTTCTCGGCTCTAGTTTGACCGGAGCTCCCACCAGTCGCAGAGGCCGGAGCTGCACCGCGCCGGTTTTGGGCTTGGGCATTCTCCTCCCTCTGCATTTGCATGGCTAATAAGTGATCAGAGTCCTCGCCGAGCTTCGCAGCTCCTTGCAACTGGACGCCAAGATCGCTGGGGTGCACGTACGAATTAGGGCTGTCAAATGACGGCGACACCATGTCTGTATTTCCGTCGATTTCATTCAGCAGCTCCCAGGCAATGGCACCGTTGTTCTTGAATCCTTGGTCAGTCACGAGCAAGTAAAGCTGGCCATCCAGCTTGAACATTGTGCAAAAGTGGTTATTCCGGAAAAAAGCGCAAAGTTGACGCTCTCGTATCGCTTCGTGCAGCTGCAGTAAGCCAGTGTAAGTGAGCTGTGAAGCCGTCTCATCAAGAAAGAGCTGGATCTCCTCCGCCTTTTGCAGCTCTTTGGCCAAGTCCTCACTGTTCGAGCTTTGCGAGCCTTCTCTTGCGGCGACCAACTTGTCCATCAACTGGTTGTAGGAACTGTGGCCGATGAGATTTGAGGTTTTCTCGTCGTCTGGATTGACCACCCAGCCATGAAACAACTGCACGTCCAGCATGTCAAATATCGATTGCCGAAGGTCAAACTCAAAGTCCTCCACGCCACTGAATCTGACGTTCACATCAAGTCCAAATTGCAACGAAGGCAACAAACCAATGACATCCTCAATCGTTTTGGAGAGAATAGCTTGTTGATCTTCGCTTCCAACCAAAGGGTTCTTCTCCAGCAGCACTCCACCCACCAGCTCCACCAACTGCTGGCTTGTCACCTGTGCGACGTTGCCATCAAGCGTGAGCGTTCCGCGCAGCAGCAGAACGTTAACCAGGGCCAACAACGGGCATGGGCCGTTCTCGTTCTGCAAACAAATCGCCACCTCCCGGTTTAAAAACGGCATTCGCTTCACATCGTGCACGAACTCATTCCCAGCGCCGCTTTCCGTGGCTGCAGAGCCGCCTCCGTCCCTTTTCGC
Organism: Parietichytrium sp. I65-24A; assembly: GCA_012862575.1. Lineage (NCBI taxonomy): Eukaryota > Bigyra > Thraustochytrida > Thraustochytriidae > Parietichytrium > Parietichytrium sp. I65-24A. The sequence goes on from BLSF01000068.1 coordinate 48,761, forward strand.
GCTTGCAGCGTCTTGTTTGGAAGTCTCCTCTGCCATCACGGACGCGGGCGCTCGACCTCCTCCTGTACCGCGACCTATCCAAAAGCCAAGTGCGCGCCGTATGCTCTCAAGAACAGAGCTTCCTGCGCTTCCAGAGCTGCTTCGCGCCCACACCACCACCGTCCTCGGAGACCTTTCTGACTCGGAATTCTGTGTCTCAACGTACTATGTATGTTTGCACCGGTTGCTATGCTGACAAGACGAAAAGCTCTCTTTTATTGTTTGTGACATTTCGTGCTTGCTGTATCTTGCTGTTACTGATACTCAATGTCTTCTGACTACGTTCATGCTCCTACAAGTTGCGCTGAATGATTTTGTTTCGTTGTCAAAATAGATTGAACTTTCCTCATTTCCTTTTCCATTGAACAATGAACTTTGATCATTGATCGAAGCAATCAAGTTGACATTCTGATTTCAATTTACAGAAGAAAGAAAGGGAAAGAAATGAAATGAAATGAAAATGAAATGAAGGCCTCGCTCAGAACACAGTTGGGAAGTGATGCAGAGGAGACACTCATCGACAGCGCCAGAGGGTTCTCGAGAAGAGGTTCGGTCGAGAAGGGCGAGGAGTGTCAAGAGAAAGAGGAAATGCCTATCTCGCATCCGTAGTGCTACGAGCTCAACCGTTTGCGCAGCTCCGCGATCTGATACGATACAAGTCGAGTGTGTGTGTGTGTTTTTTTCATTCACAGTCAGCACAATGGTCTATAGAGCGCCCACATCCGTCCGGAGACAACCCAACCACCAGCGCAGATCTCGTTCCCTTTTGCCAGCAGAGACCAAAACTGACGACTCGCAAAGACTGCCATCCATGCAGGCTCGCTGGCAGCCCCCGCACGCGTTCGGTTCCCGCTTCCATCCTGTCGAATAAGTCGAATGCTGTCGAAGGCATTCGAAGGTGTTAGATCAATGTCTTATTTCAGGAGTAACGGTGTTGGCTTGGTGACGTGCCTTTCGTGCCAGTGGCAGTTCATATCAGATCATCTTGAGATTGACATTGATTGATTGAGAGGTGAAGGTGTGCGCATACCCAACCGACCTGGCTTGCGGTGGCGGCCCACCAATAGGCGGTTGCAGGTGCGATGGAAGTGCTTGTCCTCTCTGGCGGATGCGCCGAAGCGCTGTTCCTCGCGCTGTCCTTGCAGCTCGCTGCCCAAGATGGGTCAGGGCCCAAAGCCAGGACCACAGGTGCACCGCTCGTGCAGAGAGTGCACGTGGCAAGCCCGACCTGGGCTGGCGACACGCTCCGGCCGAGAGTGGTGGGGTGCCCAGGAATTGGCAAATGTAAACTAGTTGTTGAGGACTCTCGAGCCGAAGCGCGTACAGGCGTGCAATGGTGCTCCGGCGGGGACGGGTGGAAGGAGAGTTTGAAGAGTTCGACCCTGGTTGTGCTGTTCGCAGGGAGCGCGACTGACACAGAAGCCGATGTCCGCGAAATTGGCAAAGTGTTGGCGGAGAGCAAGCCTGGCAACGGCTCCGCCGTGCTGCTGGTGGTGGTGAATGCACATATGGGAAGCGTGCCTGTGATTCAAGAGGCCATGAAGGCAGCTGTGCAAAAGGGCGCTGCAGTGCTCCTATTTGCAGCGACAACGTTCTCATGCGCTGTATCTGAGGACGCTGTGGTGATGACGAGTCTCGGATCCATGCTCTTGGAGAGGGTGTCTCGTGGCGCTGCAAACGTCAGCTTGCAAATGATGGCGTTGGAGGGCTCGCAAGTGCCCATTACGTATCGATCTGCCAATTTCAGAGACAATTGGCTATTTGGTGCAATTTGCTGGCACCTCATTGACCCTGCGCTAGCACTCCGAGAGACGAACGACCAGCCGCGAGGGTCGTTGTACCAGGAGCTTCAGGCCAAGCCTCAATTCCGCAAGTTGTATGCGCAACTCATCGAGGAGGCTTTGACCAGTATTTCCACCGAGGAAATCTTCCGCATTGATTCGGCAGGCTCCCCTTTGGGCTGCAATTTGTTCCTTGCGAGATACCTCTTGCGACTCCCCACGCCCCTCTTTATTTTGGTTGTAAACCTCTGTTGCGTCTGCACATTAACCGGTTTCCCGTCGTCAGTGAGATGGGGTGCGCATGGTGACGCAATCTACTTGAAATCGAAGGTGGGTCAAACGAACGAATTTATCGTTAGACGCGCCGCTTTGGCCGACATTCATGCACACGCCAATCAGCTTGTAGCTGACAAGATCCTGGCTGAAAAGAGATCCGCGCTCTCAAGCGCAGATCTGGAGAGAGTCACCGCCAAACAAAAGATACTCAACTTTCCTCTCTCGCTACTAGCCGTGTTGGCCACTTTGAGTATCATCGTCTACTTTTTCCCCAGGTTTCTGATTCGAATGTTCTCGTTCCTCATCGAGTGAGATGAGTCACAGATTACGGCGCTTGGATTTTTGTCATACCATGGGCCACAGGTCCACTTTTCGTTTCTCTTTTCAAGCAGGCACTTGCGATCTACAGGTTCAAATTGAACAGCGAGCTTCGTTCATCCTCCGCTGAAGTTTCTCTCTCTATCCATGGTACTGGTAGTCACACCATGAGCTGAAGAAACTGGCCCAAGGGACCCAGGGGAAGGCTTTAGTTCACAACTGCGAGTATGTCTTCCCTCGACGCAATGTTGACGGCGGTGGTCGATCTTGCAGGCCCGGACTCATCAGACCAACGCCTCGGGCTTCTGAGAAGTTTTTTAGCTTTTTCTTCCCCCATCTCGAAGCGTTCCTGCCTCCGGAAGAAACTCAACAGTGTGCAAATCTTAGCTAAAAAAGAAAAGATATCTGGATCTATTGATTGATCAAGATCGATTGACAGTGCGTAAAATTTCTCGTCCTGTTGTCGCGCATCACTTCGCAAACGGACTGGGAAGGTAGCGCTAGCTAACGGAGGGGATAAGAGTGCCCCGAAAATGTGCGTCATCAGCAATAGACTATATCGTTTTAGCACATCACCACCCGGCGTCGCACAAAGGTCGTCCTGCTCGTTGATTTCGTCAGAGCCAAAAGTGCGAAACCTGAAATTCCTGACATGACATGTGAATTTGCAACATGGCTTGGCACTCGGCGACTTCTGGACCGCAAGGGGCTCTTTTCCGTCGTCGCACACTGCAGCGCTAGACTCTTGAAGCAATCAGTACTTCTCCCCATTGAGCTCCACCAGTGACTCGGAGCTCTCTGCAAGAGCAGACATTGAAATGCCATTGCAGCTTTTGCAGACACCGCACGTGTCTCGCTAGCCTAGCTAGCATCGAGCCGCTCTAGCCTAGTAATAGTCCGTCGTGCTGCATGTCGTCGAAGTACGTTTTAGAGCATGGGAACAACTCTCCTTTACCTCCTCTGCCTCCTCGTCTAGCCATTCGGCCGTCCGACTTTCTCTTCTCTGGACCACTCACAGCCAGCGCCTTTTGCTTGCCACTTCGCATGCCTTCGCATTCACCACCATTCACCCCATGCATCCGCATATCCTCATGCTCGCTTTTGCCATTTTTTGATTGATCAAGATCAATGTCCAAAGTCCTTCGTACAACAAACGTTCAACATGAAGATAGTCGGCCTGTACTAAGTAATAGTACCGTAATGACACCAGAGAAGGTACCGTAGTGTAGTCCTGGTGCGGCCTGCTAGCGAGAACACGTGGGAGCCTAGACGATGTATTAGTCAAAGGACTGAGAGAGAGGAGAGAAAGAAGGTGTGCACCTACCTACCTACCTACCGATGCGCCGATGACAGTGAGTAGAGTAATTGTGTCGGGAATGGTTGGACTAACTTTGCGAGAAGCGTTCGAGTTGGTCCGTACTTGCGCACTCGTTTATGGGCGTAATTTGCATTTCATTTGAGAGTTTTGATTTTTTAATTTGGAATTATTTATTATTATTACTGAAAGTTCTTCTGAAATGGCACAAGAAAAAGGGTTTCATCTGAAGCAAGCGACCAAAGCAGGATGCACGGGATCGTAGCTCCGCTCATCTCCGCTCACTCGGTCCTGAATGCGACTGTGAGAACTCTATTCTAGTAGTAGCTCAAGCTAGACTCGACAGTTCAGAAAACTTCAAACAAGTCTCAAGCAAGAGTGACCGCACCGATGTCTGACCCGGGGCAGGCCCTCGTAAACAGATGGGGAGAAAACAACACACAAGAAAGCATCGAAAATTACCAACAGCTAGCGCGTCAGCACTTTACTTTCGATTTGAACAGAGACAGCTGAGACAGCTTTCGTTTCATAGAGCTGCTATGTTGTGTTACACTTCTACCTCTTTTGCCTAGCACCAGGTAACGCCCGATTTTAAACCAGTACACACCTCTCGGAGTCTAGCGGTAGTGCAGTTCTATCCAGGCTAGGTAACAGTAAATTGGAATTTGGAATACATAAGTTACTAAGCTACACGACTCACGTGAGTGCAGTACTGATACTGACTGTGAGCATTGCTGGTCCATAGGTTTTATGTTAGAGTCGAAGTTAGTCCATAATCCACGCCTCTACGTTTGAACTTTTGATTGATTAATTGATTGAACGAGAGAATGGAAAAAATATTTGCATGAAACAAAAGATGTCGTTGCTGTACTCGTGCTACTCTCAAGTTGAGAATGGCACATCGCGAGAATGTAAGTGAGTGAGTGAGTGGGTGAGTCTGCCGAGAAGATGGAAAAGGGAGAAAGAAAGAAGAAAGGAAAAAGAAAAGAAAAAGCGATGGCGAGGAAGCAAAGTCGAGAGTGTCGAGCATACACTGGCAAGTCGAGCTTCGAACAGTCAGTAGAAAGAGAATGTTTGGAAGGAGAAAGAGGAGAGGAGAAAGAGAAAGAGAAAGAGAAGCAGGCTCAGAGACGGCTGCGTGCTGAGAGCTCTGAGAGGGGTGAAAGAGAGAGTGCAAAGTTCCGGCGTGAGAGCGCATTTTCTTTTGACTGATTGTAGACGATTGATGCGTGAAAAGGAGGTAGGCAGTACATCATGGTTAGTGACGCTCACTGCTTCCCTTGCACAAAGTAACTTCCAGGTGAATGAATGCGCGGCTCCCCACGTTTGAAGTTTTTTGTGAGATGGCTTAGTCGAGACTGGCGTGGTTTATCGTAGACTCGCCAAGCGCTTAATTCATACTCTTCAAACCCACAATCGCAGCAGCTGCGTCGGTCAACTTCAAAGATGAAGACAGCGTTGCTTCTAAGCGGCCTCGTGGCCTCGGCGTCTGGCGCAAGAAATGTGTTGAACGAGTATCTCCAGGGCAAGGTTTTTGGTGCGATCCCCGGGCCTTGCCCCGACGAAAACGACAAATGCTATGCAGACTATGACAACCTCCCGATGGGAATCCAGGATGTCACTGTCTGTGTCTTCAAGAACTCGAACGTATGCGCCCGGCTGGGCGACCTCATGAAGGCAGGTAGTCTGGAGATGTGGAACCTTCAGTGCAAAAACATTGCCGTCGAGAGCGCTTCATTGGAGCAAACACTGGAAGATGAAGATGACATTGACACTTTGATGAACCTCGACAATCTGCACCTCGCTTGCAGTTTGCGTGCGAATATCTACAAGCTCACACTCGCTCTTGGGGACACTGACGGGACTGCGGAGGACACCGAGAGCTTTCGCATTATCGCATCCATGAAGAACACTGACATTTCATTTCCAAACTCTGGTGCGTACGGAACCATGAGTACCAAGGTTGCTTTGGACCTTGACACTGACAAGGCAAATGGCGAAACGTTCGCGGAGTCTCTCCCATTTGAAGTTACCTTACCTTACGAAAAGTGTAGCGTGGACGTTGGGCTCGGGATCGCCCTTAAAATCGAGCAGTTCACTGAACTCCAGTTCTGCGCTTATGTTGGTGCATTCCTCGGCGACTCGACTGGTTGGAGATGTATTGACATTGCGGGTGGCGTGCTCGACTTTGTCAACGACATTTTTGACATTGGCGGTGTTCTCGGATTCATCGCAAGAATTCTTGAAGCATTTTTGGGTGGAGTTGTGTGCCAGTTCTTCGAGGAGATGGCGATTCTTAGTGGACCACCAGAGAGAGACGGTGTGCTAAACGTCGCATTGAAAGAAGTCAAAAAGGAAATCGACGAATATGCAGCGTCCCCAGAGCTGGATCCTTCCAATTTTGACAGCGATGAATATCTTCTCTCCAGCGGCATCAGCAACTCGACCCTGCAGAAATCTGCAGACTTTTCCCAAAACACTGCAATCGAGCTCACTTCTGTCGCTCTGAACAGGTGGCTTGGCGCAAAGAGCACCACCCCGGGGTATGAGGGAAGACTTGTCGTCGACGAGCTCATTAGTCAACTCACCGAGCCAGACGGCACGATTGTTGTGGACCTCGCGGAACTGGACATGGTGCAGACCCAAACGTTGGAGCTCAATGTGACAGACATGACCCTGACGATTAGCAAGATCATCATAAGGGATGCCAACACCTTTGACACCTTCGAGGTACTGCAAAACTTTTACGATCAAGATGGCTCGCAAGTGAACCGCTTCAAGCGAACTCTTACGAACGCCATCAAAATGAAGCGTTTTGCCATTGAAGTTGAAACAGATGTACTCCTTGCCCCTGGCAACTGGGTCACACAAGGGTCCCAGACAGAAGCTTTCTCATTCAGCTTCTCTATCGACATCGAGGACATCTACACGAATGTTGCTACGCTGGCCTTGTTCCAGTTCGAAAAACTGGAACTTCTTCAGGTTGGCCAACTCACGCAACTAGTGGACCATCTCACCAGTGGCGCAGAAGATGCTCCCAACGATTTGCTGAGCGGCATGCTCAAATGCGTCGCTCCGGGATTTTACCTCTTCAACATGACCGACTTGGAGCTTTCGGTGGGCACCATCGGCAAGCCAACCATTTTGACCGATGGGCTGGAGACCGTGTTCTTGCAGAACTCTATCGACCTCGCCGCTAAAGCGCTCAAAGGGGCTTTGAAAGAGAAACTCCCAGGAATCGCGCGCAGCGTCTTGCGCACCTCCTTGAACGATGCAATCTACACCGACGTCATTCTCCCAGCTCGCAAAGGAACCTACCATTGCCCAGCCTGGGCTGGTCCAGTCGAGAACGGAACTATCACCATCGACTTTGCCAGCGGAATTTTCGCATCGGTCTACGAACTGATCAATGGCTCCGTCGGGGGAAGTCCGATAACTGACTCCAGCACTGACATCAATGAACTAATTGACGTCGTCATCAGCTATTACGCAGACAACGTCGAAACCTTTCCGCTCGTTCATCTAGGCAGCGAAAAGGGCGACTGGGCCCTTGCACAAGAGTATGCTTCCACCCTGAAGATCCCGGCATTTCAGCGTCCTGATGACTTCATCGCGATGACCGGTCTGGAGGTGAAAAATCTTGACTCCATTTACAGACTGAAGGCGTCGCAGGTGAGCCCTGAGACCGGAGGTATTCTGCTCGACTTTGGCATCGGCGGCGACATGGCCCCATATGACACAGTCGCAGGAGTGCAGTTCCCCCTTACTGTGACTCTGCCATTTCATATCAAAACTTCAGACCGGCCAGCAATCACTGCAGTAGACGAAGCGTTTTCGTTCGTTCTTGGCCTTGAAGAAGTTGCTATCGAATTTGGCGTGACTGAAACAGTATTGGACCTCAACTTCTTCAACTCTCTGCTCGTCACACAGCTGGGTCATCTCCCTTGCAGCCTTGCTGGAGTTAAAAGTTTGACGCTTCTCAAGAATCTGCGCGACCTAAGCATCGGAAACATTCGCCTTCAGCTAAATCGGCCTCAAATTAGCGAGACGCCAGGCAAGCTCACGACTGCGCTTGATGCTGTCGAAGAAATGCTCGGCGCAAGTCCTGCTCCCGAATTTCCACGTCTCGAGAACTTGCTCAACACAATCATGAAGAACGGTCTCTCTCTGGCACTTGACCAAGCGGAGCTGCTGCCAGAACACTTTGAGTACATCACCGCAGACAACTGCACAGACTTTGACCCGCTCAATTTTCAGATTCCAGAGTCTCCGGACTGGGACTACTGCCTTTCCGATGTGGACTTTCCAAACTACCCTACTGTTGCAGAGCTCGAAAAGTACGTGAAGTTCGATGAGGAGCACGGAGACGTTGCCATCGATTTGCAGGAAAGCGCGGTACTGGAGCTGATCAGCGGCATGTTCGAAGACATGCTTGAGGGAGGCGGTTTGAGCAACGCTCTCCTTAGACTTGCAAACTCATCTGGAGCATTCATTGCCGATATGTTTGAGCTGCACGAGGACGATGATACCTTGGTGAACCTGGTTCTCCCACTCGGAAAGCTTAACGCAACCTTCGAGAACGACCTTCTTATTCCTGGACTTGTGGCTGATGCCGGCGTGCTTCGCATTGAAGGTATCAACCGCTTCCTGAGCCAGTTTTCATTCATGAAGCCAGTCGGCACTTTCACAACTCGCCAAGCACTCAAGATTAAGCCTGGCAATATCCTCAACATGACGCTCGAGAGCAGTATTACTGTGGACAGCAGCGCCGTGGATGGCCCTAATGCTACCGGAACAGTGACCGAGGTGATCAAGACAACATTCACAGTCTCAGACCTCGACGTGGAGATCGACCTTCTCACTGCAATCAACCCGCTCAAGCTCGCCGAGAGGACTCTGGCCCATTTTGTGACAACTGACGAAAACCAAACGGTGCATCTTGCCCCTTTCGCCCTGGACTGCATGTTTGATGCGTTCTATGAGGATGGATTCAGCATCAGTAAATTCAAAGTTGTCCTTGGCTCCGTCGACAACGTGGCGATCCAAGCCAAGACAAACGAGTTACTCAATAAGGAGATGGAGGACCTGTTTATTGCCGTAGCGGAGATCATTACCGACTTTTTTAAAGACGGGGCTACAAACATCTGCCAGAACTGCGTGCGAGGCTACATCAATGACGAAATTGCAAGGAGGTGGAAAGCCGCACAGTGCCCTGCGCTCGATGAGATTCCTCTCCCTCCACTTGAGGGTGACAATGCCATTTTGCGATTCAGCACTTCTGAGGACATCCTCGCATTTCAAGACCTCTGGAACACCGTCTTCGTCGAGGATGATTTCAAGAACCTGAACATCGTCACCAAGACAGTCATCGGGGGTGCGACCTTCTTGGACGAGACTCTGGGTGACAACATCTACTACGAGGGTATCCCTCTGACGTATTATGGGACGAGCTACGGTAGCGTTGATGTCGGTGTCTCCAATGTCCGGCTGATGGACTTCGGCTTCTCCTCCCTGTTTCTGGCAAAGCCTGACGCAAGCAAATCTCCCTACGATACCAGCACTGAGCTTGCAATCCCAGGTCCGAGCAAGTTCCAGATGGACATTGTGTTCAATGCCGATGGACTTTTCGCAAACCAGGAGACGTCCAAAAACAATGTTCGTGTTGGTGTGCAAGTGGAGGACCTCAGGTTTGCGCTTGACGCATTTCTCAAAATCAACATCACCAAGGCTCTGAGACTGGAGGTCGGCTCTTTTATGACAGCAGAAAAGGCAATATGCATGTTGATTCCTATTGAAGAGCTCAGGCTCAACAACACACACTTTGAGCTTGGAGGTGTGACAGTTGAGATCACCTGCTTGGATACATGTGACTTTCCAGCGCTAAGCGGTCTGCAAGGATACACCTACACCTCCGAAGATGGCGAGATGCTTGGCAACCTCTTGACGTCGGGCGTCGAGTATGGTATCCAGGTCATCGATGAAATCGGAATCGAGCAGGTCCTCAACTCAAACGTGTTTTCCGCCGACGAACAATGTGAAACGTTGAACGGTTATCTGCTGGAATATTTTGATACCAAGGAAGCAGAAGAAAGTGACGCCGCAAGACTCATGGCCCTCGGTCTCGTGGGCCTCTCCTCTCTTATCGTGATTGGAGCAGCCCTTTTTGCATTCCCAATGCATCGCAAGAAGCGCGAAGCGGCTCTTGAGAAGGCGCTCGGCGGTTCTGACGAGAGCACCGAGCCAAACATGATCGCAAAGTTGGATCTCGCAATTAGTCCTCTCTTTCGACAGCGCATGACCCCTCTTTGGGCTCGGTTTTTGGTACCGTTCGTGTGTCTCGCGAACCTTGCTCTCCTTGTGCTTGTTTGCGGCTACAGTGGTCTGATGTATGTCACCATCCAGCTAACCTTGGCTGGAACTCGGACCGAAGTGTTCAACGTTGTGCCCACAGACATGTCTTTGCTATTGAACAAGTTGTGGCACCGGGTCAGCCCATTCCTTGCCATCTTGCTTGCAGTGGCATCTGTACTCCTGCCGGCCATGTCAAACGTCGTCTTGCTGGTTATGTGGTTCATTCCCCCAACCGTTCTTTCGGCAAACAAGCGCGGCAAGATTGTACTTGGGCTCGAGCGCATCAACAAGCTAGCGCTCGCCCTTGTCCCTGTCATGTCAGGCTTGCTTGGCGCCCTCTACGTTGAGGTGCATGCCTCCGACTCTGCACAACTCGCCTTCCTTTCTCCCGACGCCATGAGCATGGTCATTTCCGTTGCAGCTCAGCGTGGCCTGGCCTTGCTTGTGCTTATTGCAATGCTCACCTTTGCAATGTCCCATTTGATCCTCCATCTACAACGCGTGGCGCAAGAAGAGCTCTGGAGCTCCGCCAGCTCCATGGCCAGAAACTCTGGCGGATACGAGGAGCGCTCAAAGCCTGCAAACATCACTGTGGAGCATTGGGCTCGCACTACCAGGTTGCAGATGTCTTCGCACGTCTTCACTTCTAGATCGAGCGAAGACAAGCTCATCAAGGTGTCTCGCGTTGGTGCTGTGACCATGCTTGGAATGGTCCTCACCTCCTTCATTCTCATTGTGGTCAGTGTCGCGCTCCCTGTCATCAACTTTGAAACGTTTGGAGTTGCCGGAATCCTCTTTCGCGACGTGAGCGAAAATTCACCGACAATCCCTGCTGACGATCCTCTGAACGAGAACACCTACTCGTGGTTCCAGCTTGGTCAACTCTTTTCCACTGCGCCAAGAGTTTCAGCAATGGACTCCTTCCGCGTGTTTCTGATGCAGGTGATTTTCTACTTTCTCACCCTCTTTGCGCCTCTGCTTCAACTCTTGATGATCGCTATTATCTGGGTCCTCCCGCTAAGCTACCACGGGGCCCGCCGCCTTCACTTTACTTACAACCGACTGAGGAGCTGGGCAGGATACGACCTTGCAGTTTTGGGACTGGTGATTATGTACCTGACCACCTCCGATATCGTCAAGGTCTTCTTGAACTGGGCAAGCTCAACAGTGTCCCCAGACTTTTGTGATCAGCTCGAAAATGTCTTGCTTCTGGCTGTGGACGACTCCTCAGATGCATACTGTCTCGACGTCCAGCCAACCTTGCTTAGTAGCTACGCGGTCTTTGTCATCGCCTTCCTCGTTTACATGTCCACAGCTGCGGTGTTTGGCATCTTGGCAGATGCCGTCCTCGACGATCGATCGGCCACAATCTACAGGATGACAAAGCGTCCTTCCAAACTCACCCAATTTGTACTCCGAATCTTCACACAACGCGTCAACCTTGGTGAAGAGTCTGACCTGGAGAACGTTCTCGTCTGCTCTTCCTGCATCGGCCCATGCCTTTCAAGGGTTAGAAATGACAGCCCAAACCTTGAGCAGCGCATGCAGCAGTGGCAACAGCAAGTCTCCAGAGTTTGGGATGACGAACCAGCACAGGCTAGCCCGAGGAATCCTCGCGTAGAGAGTACCCCGCCTCCTCCTTATGAGTCGAGGCGCTTCCGGGCCCGCTCTTCTGATTCTGATGTCAGCGTCTAGACGCAGCATCGCGACGACCGGCTCCCCATCCACCTTTTTAGTTTCTTTTTCAAATCAATTCTGTTATGTGTGTGTTTTGAACTAACAAAACAATCATCTGTGATCTGTTTATCTGTTTTTCCCTTTCTAAATTTGCATCTCATCCCTATCGGTCTCCCCGCCCCTGCTCGTTCACTGTCAATTCCTGCACTCACTGCATATTCCACTGCATGCACTGCACTGCTTGAAGAGTGCGCTCCATTTTTTTACGTTGTCGACATCGTCCTGTTTTCCACGCAAGCTTCCATCTTGGCGATGAATTCATTCATTCATTTCATTCATTTTCATTCTTCATGTTCATGACAACAACGAGATGTATTTGATGTGAGGAAGTTTCTCCAATCCTCAATCAATGTTACCACCGTACTCTATACTATCCATCGCAGCTAATAGGGTATAGCACTCAGATAATCCGGCACTAACAGCTCGTCAACACGCTGTAGTACTGGTTGGCTAGCGTTCGGTAGCGTTGGAGGTTGCGCAAAATGTTGCGTTGATTAGCGGGCGTTAGTCGGGACAGGAAGAATAGGTCCAAGATTGGTGCGCAAAAGTTGTCGTTCGAGATCCCATTCAGGTACCGGTACTGATACGGATACGGACACAGATACAACGATCGAACAAAAAGTGCCTGTTGCGCACTTTGGGATTGCGAGCCAACTTGTTTGAGCGATCTTGCGCGAGAGGGCTTGGGAAGGGTCGCAAAAGTAGTCGCAAAGAAAAGCGCGTTTTGGTGTGTTTTGACTAACAGATGTCGTCTGTCTACGCTGTCATTTAGCAGCCCTCGCTGTCTCCTGCATCGGTTTACCACCTCTAATTTTGAGAGCGAGGAAGAGACATGGCCGACTTGCAGGAATGCAAGCGGCAGACACCAAACTCGAAGTTGCGAATTTCAGTCTTTCGTTTTGGCGCAGCAGCAAAGTAGAAAAGCCAAAAATGCAGACCGTCAAGAATGCCTGGCAGGTGCTCCTCCGTTTTGTCGCAGAGCGGAGATGGCTGCGCGTCCTCGTGAAGAGCTACGCTGTTTTTGCAGCGATACACACAATGTGGAAACTTCAGAAGCAACTAAAGCTTTTCCTTCGCGCCAAAGCCATGTGGAAACATCTTCCAAATAAGGGGCTTGCCTGGTCCACATTCGGGCCTGCTGGCCGAGAAACCTTGCAGAACATGCACAGATATTTCGACTGGAGAACTGGACCCCAGCTCAAACATCCGGACGCACCAATGGTTGTTGGACCAGGTCCGTTTGTCGAAATAATGTGCAACGAGAGGGAGTCAGTTAAACATGTAAGTTTAGGTTGGTGAACGGCGAGGTTAGATGGAGACAGTGCGCTGACTTTGCTTTCCGTTGCTCATATTTTTGCACTTCTCTCTCTCTCTCTGTTCTGTCTTCAAAGCTTCTGAAGGATGACTTCAACTCATTTACAAAACCTGCGCCAGGTCAGGACTATCTTCTTGAACTCATGAAGGATTTTCTGGGGCGGGATGGGATCTTTGTGATCCGCCATGGCAAGGGAATCAGCAGTGATCTCGACGCTGCTCACAAAATCTGGTTCGACCAACGCAAAACTGCGTCCAAAATCTTTACAAAGAACACGTTTGCCTCGTTGATGCTCGATACGTTCAACCAAAAGGGCGCGATCCTCAAGGAGACGCTTTTGAAAAGTCGTGGTGTGCCGGTGGACATGCAACAGTCGTTCTTTCGCTTTACCTTTGACAGCGTTCAGCAAATCTTCTTTGGCCGTGATATCGACACAGTGAGTGGTCGGGACAGCGACACGTATGCCCAGGCTTACGATCAGGCACACCGAGCAATGGTGGACATCTACTTGTCGTACTCTCCGTTCCACATTGCAAGTCAGATGTACTTGCCGTTCCCGCTCGGAACGCTTGGGACGGAATCCTCTGGCTGGAGTTTGCTCATGGAAGTTGTACGCCGTTTCTCGTCATCGGGCCGGCAATTCGCACACTATTGCAAAGTCTTGAACAAGGGCACTTTCGAGCTCATTCGCGCCTCGCGCGCCGATCCCAACCTCTCAAAGCGCCGAGACCTGCTCGCCAATTTCCTCAATTCTGGCGCTGACTATTCGGATGACTTCATCCGTGATATTGTGCTGAATTTTATAATTGCCGGCAGAGACACCACGGCATGCACTCTCTCCTGGTTGTTTTACAACCTCGCTTGTCACCAAAGTATTCAGGACAAAGTGGCGGAGGAAGCCGACAGGGTTCTCTCGGGCTGCGCTCCAGGCTACGAGAACGTAAATGAGATGATCTACCTGACTGCTTGCATCTATGAGACCATGCGCTTGAACCCCCCAGTGCCAGAAGACTTCAAATTTGCCACTCGTGACTCCGTGTTTCCAGATGGTACTAGAGTACCGAAAGGGGCGAAGGTGACATTTCACAACTACTCTTTGGGCAGGAACCCGGCTTTGTACCCAGACCCAATGGCTTTCAAGCCAGAGAGGTGGATCGACAGCGATGGGAGCCTAAAGGAGCTGGACCCATACTACTCACCCATCTTTCAAGCTGGGCAGCGCGAGTGTTTGGGAAAGAATATGGCACTTCTCGAGATCAAGTCTCTTGCATCTCAGCTTCTCGCTCGTTCTGGAAACCTTCCCGGACTTCGCTTCCGCATCTCGGACCAGGAGCGCGAAAATGTGACCTGGGCTCTCATGATCACCCAGTCTATCTCTAATTCCAAGGCCAGAGACTCGCACAACCTCTGGCTAACTGTGGAACCGCGCACTGTCCCATAAACCTTCATTCTACGGTCATTTTAAAATTAGCAAATCTATTTTCCGCCGTTTCCGCGTGCATCTTGCGACTTGCGTTCGCCGAACGGACATTCTAGCTAGGCACGAGCAAAGCAGTTGCACTGTCATCCGTCCAAGAGCTCCAAACGAGACCCTCCAAAGGCCGTTTCCAGAACTCCTCGCCGTCCCGAAGAGACACTTGTAATGACAGTGAGTACTCATACTTGCTTCTTCGTCAATGATCATCCTCCAAATTCCACAAACCATGGTGATGAAACGCGACACAACGGGAACGAACCAACGCGCCTCGATCTTCAACCTCAACATTCTGTGCCAAGTTTAATGGACGTTTCGGGAGGCCATGAAATGTGACAGCACTAACTTCCAACACTCTCCAGAGACATCAACAGGGTCCCGGGTAATACTGTTATCAGTAACCGCGAGCTGCTAGAGAGAAACTTTTTCTCTCTCATTCTCTCTCTCTCCAACTACTGCAACTCGTTCAACTCATTCACAATGTCAATCAATGAACTAACTTGTTCATCAATGAATGAAGGAAACTACGAGCTACAACCGCCAACCGCGGTGGATGGACGAAACACAAACAACAATTTTGCTTTCAGGTCGCCACAGTCGCCACCCAGCGCTTCATCGGCGTAGCAAACAGGCAAACAGGCAAACAGGATAACAGGCAAACAGGCAAACAGGCGGCCCATCGGTTGAGAGAAGTAGTAACACTCGCGCCATCGTCTGACTCGCGGACGCTGGCGCAGTTTTTGGAAGTTCAAGTACGTGTCGTGGGCTTCGGAAAGACTGCAGCTGCGCGGCGACGGGTTATGCGAAAAGTGTTGGGCAGGGTTGGGGGTGAGAGGTTGACTGTTTGTGTAGAACGCAGCGCGCCGGAGCGGACGGTGGTTGGGGGCTGAGCGCCAAAACTGAAAAGCGGCGAGTGTTACGAAGGAGGAGGTATGAGTCGGAGGTGGAAGTATCGCTTCTATGACGACCTCGATGGGGCGGCAGTGGATGATGACCTGGACGAAGAGGACCTCTCCGAGCTCGATGAGAAGATGAAAAATCTGAAAACATCACTTTCGGGAAATTACGCTGCAGACGCCAGAGAGCTGCGACGCGGGAGAAGGCTGTATTGGGATCTGTATGAAGCTGATGGTCGCCGAAAGCTGCATGCTGATCCAGGTGACATTCGGGATCCGGACGCTAGCCTAGCAAGGGCGCTAGGCGCCCGCGGCGAGGAAGCGTCTCACAAGAAAGCCGAGCAGCGTAGAATCCAGTTGAGCCGTGTTGCGCAGCGATTGCAGTTAGAACGTCAAGATCTAGAGTCCAAAGTGGGCGAAACTCGCAGAGAATTCGGAAAGTTGGCGCGGCGCAAAATCGTACTGGAGGAGGAGTGGAAGAAGCTGCGTGCATCACGTAGCGAGTTGGAGGAGGATAAGAAGAGATTCAAGTGCGCACGCCGTTCGCCATGGTTTCAGAGCAATGTTTTGCCCACAAGCGATATGCGAAGGGTTCGGATTAATGTTGGAGGGCAACTATTTGAAACTAGCGAGCGAGTCTTAAAGCGCGATCCGGGCTCGCTCCTTGCGGCCCTGGTGCAGGCGGATAGCCCTCTGAAACCTGACGAAAAAGGTTGCTACATACTAGACCGCGACTGGTATTTATTTCGCCTGATTCTCACCTTCCTTCGGGACGGAGTGCTTCCCGATATGACCAGCGCCTCCGGCGAGCAGCTGCTTGGAAACTTGTACAAAGAAGCAGAGTTCTACAATCTCGAGACCCTGCGCTGTGCAATACGAGAGTATCTTGACCCGTACCAAATCGTTGAGAAATCTGCCGCGGTCCCGTTATCTCGGCTACATAAACTAGAGGCCAAGATGCTGCAGAGCTTAAAGCTCGGCCTCGACGACCTGCACGGAGACGTTTTGGACGATGACGGCTTCAAGTACAGCCCGCCGGCAAAAGCCAAAACAGAATCAAAGAAGGAGGATCGCATGGAGTGGTGGACTAAGGCTAGATACAACGGCAAGGACTATTCTTTAAAACCTGAGACCGTCAACGATTTGCCAAAAAAATGGAAGAAGAAAGGCTCCGCCTCGACCTACTCAAAACCTGTCGACGAACCGAAACTCTCCTCTACGTGGAAGCGTATCTATGATCTCGATAGCCCTTAAAAAGAGAATCCATCTTTGTGATTACAGCCGCGCTTTTCTCTTCTTTGCCATGCTTGGTCCACGGACCAAACGAAATCGCCACCTCGCCTCCTTCCAAATTCCACATTACATGGCATCTCAATGAACATATCTCGCAATCTACTCAATCTACATCTCAAACAAGCTCTGGCAACTAACCAGCCTCATTGCCCATTCTTACAGCACACCCACCCCCCGTCTTTCCAGCTCTTACTTCCCTGGTACTCAGTACTCCATGCCCGGCACTCCCATCCTTACCCACTACAATCCATACCAAAAACCAAACAGACCATACAGCGTAAGTCATCCCCTCAAGAACTTAGGCGTCCCCCACACCTGACGCGGACGCCGACGGCCCACTACAGCGCAAGGCTGCGGTCCGATCATCTGTAACTGGTTGCGCGGCACTTTGGCGGGGGAGAGAATTGGTGCACAGAGTCTCGTGGCATCTGTGTGCGTCGCAAGGTTGGATCCTTGCGAGTAGTTACTCTCCATACTTACCAGCACATAAACCCGTGCAAACATACATACGTACGTACGTACGCACGCGCATAAGGCAGTTGTATGAAATTAGCGCCGAAGGGTGCTTGAGCACTGACTATCGCACGATCGATCGGACGCGGTGTCATACATGTGGGACACGCGTGCACGCGCAGCGCTCGACAGACCCACTCAGCAACGCACACAAGTCAGTCATTCAGTCAGTCAGTCAGTCAGTCAGTGACTGATCGGCTCTCGCAACCGCAATTCGCGACAGTTTGAGTCTTTAACCGTCTGTTCCTTCTATTCCAGTATCTTTGGTCTCTCCGAGTCCGAAAGGGTCCAGGTGAGGTCTTCAGCTAGCTATAGACCACCGCCCTCTCTGCGTTGAACAGAAAGTAGGAAGAGCGTGAGAGCGGGCTCTCCGTGCAGCGGCAGGGCCCGCGAGAGGATAGCTTCGCCACTGTTGCTGTCTTCTTGTGTTTGTTTCCCTCTCTTCTCAGAGTCCAAGTGGCCCACGAGAGGAGGAGAAGTAGAATCGCAAAAGACGGGCACAGAAGTAAGGTTTTTGGGTTATTCTAGTCAACAGATGGGCGAAGAGAAATTAAGGCCGTACTCCGAGCTAGTGGCGCCAGTCGTGGCCATGGGGGAGTCTCGAAAAGAGGAGGACGAAGGCGACGGCGAAGAGTTGCTGGACCCGGAGCTGATCGTTTTCGAGCAGGAAAGCCTTTCATCTCAGTCATCCACGCCGAATTCGTCGCCGCCGTCTACACCAGTCTCTTCTCCGCGCAACATGTTTAGTGGTGCTCATGGGATGAGCGAATTTCCGGCGCACCATGGCTTTCATCACCAGCAGCAGCAGCAGCAGCAGCATCAACAACATGTCCCATTCGGGCAGCAGGTGGAGCAGCGGCGACCTGTTGGCGAAAAAGTGGCCGAGGTGGTGGATGATATCTGGGAGCGTCATACGGATCCGCTCGAAATGGACGGAGGTGTCGATGGGAATGCACTGAAGCCGCAGATCGGGCTTGGGAAGCGACGAACAAAGCCGCTTCGCATCAGAGAGAAGGACGACCGAGAGCGGAAAAAAGGGCCTCGCAAGCACAGATCCGCCCCTCCCTCCCCGGAGGGTTCTGAAGACTCAAAATTGAAACTTCTCGAGATGCTAGGCTTTCATCCCGCTCCGGACGCGGTAGGGGAAGTAGGTGTCTTTGATGTCGTTTGGGGCAATTTCTGGACCAAGTTGGAGTGGAATATGCTAAAAGAAGAGGCGAAAACGGAAATCATGCAGCTCAACGAAGAGCAGCTTCTCCGCATCTTGCAAGCGCTTCCTCTCTCTAGCCGAGCGGAGATGGAGCAAGGGCTTCCCAGCGAGGAAACCGTCAACAAGGTTCAGGCACAATTTCTGATGGTGTTGCAGGACGACTTGATGAAAGAATTCCGGGTCCCCTCGGTTGGGTCAGCAGAGACGATGACTGGCGCTTATAAGCACGCCTTTATATTTTTCAAACAACCCACACTGGCTGAGCTCGTTGTAGCCTATGCCCTGCGCTGGAACCTGGCGATTGCCTCTCAGTATATTAGCGCAACGAAGATGACGCGAGACCTTGTCTTATTTTATGCATGGAGCAACTTGGACACTGGGTCTTTCTGGATTTCCACTTTGGCCTGCCTCGTGTTCACGATCCTAGTCAGCCTTTTTATTTCCGTCTTGGTGTACCGCGGAAGGCTTTCGCACACTCTGTTCCATCGCCTCTTGCCAACCTGGTTTGGGAAAGATCCGAGATTTCTGGGAACGTGGAGAAGACGGTTTTTGACCACTGCGTTGCTTGTAATGTGGACGCAAGAGTCGCCGTTATTTCCAGAGATCTTTGGCGTTCTCGTTCTCTTTTCTGTGTGCAGCTTCCTGGATCACCCTCCTCCCCAATTTGTGGCGCGAAAAGCCCCGAGCTCATTGGCTTCAGGAAGCAAGGTGCTGGATGTAGCTTGTACGTGTTGCCTGCTGTTTTACTCGCTGTCTTCTGTATGGCGCGTTCTCTTCCTTGCCTACGCTGTTTATCCGGAGATGTCACTGCTACTCATACAGCTTGCAATTTCAATCGCAGCACGGGTTCTCCGCCCCGACCGCCCAGGTCAAAATAACAGAGAAAATGGCAACGAGGATCCTGCGCCACAAGAGAATGAGAAGTCCCCTCTCGTGAAAGAACAGACACCTGTTTCATGAACTTCTTTCGTGTTTTGCTGTCTAACTTGTCGCCGTCCTTGACACCGACCCTGCTCATGCGCATTTGTTTTGTCGCGCTCGCCCTCCTGCACAGCTTGATTCCAAGTGCCGTTTTCCATATGTCTGCTTCATACTTTATATTCATTTAGCTAGCTCTCTAGATTTGTCAACCTACGTAGACTTGAACTGCAATGCCGGTCATTCCCTTTCGCCTATTTGTTCTGAAGAAATTTCCAAACACAAGGGAAAAAATTTATATTTCGTTTGAAAAAAATTTCATGGTTGCTTGAAAATCTGTAGAATTTCAGGCAAAAACGAAAACTGTGCAAGCAATGTGTATACACGACCAAAAGTTGAGGCAGCGAGAAGGGCTGGTACCAGTTTCTCAAGACGCCTCCAGTTTGGACAACCATGTCAGATGAGAGTAAAGCAATTCAAAAGTAGTGAAGGTCACTGCGCACGCCGGAGTGACGCGCAAGAGCTGCGTTCCAAGGCCTTGGTACAAACCCAAAAAGCCTTCTCGCTCAAAAATAAGAGCAATCATACGAAAGACATCAATCCGGAGTATTGGATAACTCGCCGCCTTTGGATGTGGCTGGACTGGCTGTTTTTCTATGTGTAATCGCGCCCGCGCGATGTCATGAGGATAAGTAAGAATTGTCGCCACAATTTTGGATACCGCTGAAGAGAAGATCAAGACTCTGATGCGATGCCAGTCCGTACTATCCCGGGATCTAATCTCGAGATGAACGTTTGCATCTTCGTCGTCAAATACGTCTTCAATATCGGGCTCGTTTCCCTTCAAAGCAAAGTAACCCTTGAGGTGCTCGTAGAGCGGAAATTGTATAGCCACGTGGGAAAGGCCCAACAAGCTTGCTACTCAGTTGATTGAAAAAAATAAAAAATTGGAGACGCGCTTCAGTATCCTCGCACACACGTGCATGCATTCGCAGTCCGTAGAAATGAAAATGCGCAAAAACTCACCTCCAAGGCCCTTATAAAAAGCTCGCGGCCCTTCGTTTCGATATATCTTCGCAAAGGCGTCCCATGTGTTCTTATACTCGGGTGCGCGAGACACGTGTTCTTGCACTTGCAGTCGAGTGCGCACAACCCAAAAAGGATTGGTGATAATATTCGTACCTGTTCCAGCAACAAGGGCGCTGAACACTGTGCATGGGATGGCATTTGCGGTCCCATATCTCTGCAGCGTTTCCTCCTTCAAATACCCATAAAACGTGAAATAAGAGCTCCACGAGGGCACATAGCCAAGGAGTGTCGGCGGCAACCCGCGGAAGAAACCACGCATACCTTCCCTAGCGTAAATAAACCGAAGGGACTCCAGCGTGCCACGGTATTCTCCCCGGCCCCCTGTGGCGGCACCTTGTACTTGAATTCTGGCTTTAACAACATCCAGCGGAGCCACTAGCAGGGCGCATGCGATACCGCTCAATGCACCAGCAATGGCAGAGTTGATACGTTCTCCACCGCGCCAAGAACTATCATGCCTCGACCTCCGCCTTTTCAGCATGAACGGCGCAGCTTGCATTACATCATGAGGCCTCTCGCTGTCCCCGCGCACCGGAGGCTTCACCTCAGAACTCAAACTCATGGGCGCCAGTCTCAATCAGAATCACAGCGTGTGCAGATCCCTGCCTCCAACAAATCTCGACAGAAGTTTAACCTGCTCTCACCGACCCGGCCAAACCCTGAACGCAGGCCGGTTATGAGCTCGCAGACGTTGAGCTCTTCCTGAAACGCGAAATTTCCAAGTCGTTAGCACCTTCCACTCCTTGCATAACTCAGATTCCGGGGCTAGATCCACTGCTCCTCGCGGCACCTGTAATGTGCAGTACGTCTGCGAGGTCGGCCGGCCAAACTCTACCAACAGAACTTTCGTATTCTCCCCCCAAGCCGCACGACAGATTTCCCCTAACCTTGAGAGCCCGAGGTACTTTCGAACAACCCTGTCCCACTGTCCCACTGCCCCACAGCACGATATGGGCTAGACGATGCACACCCTTTCGCCCGCGGTACTCACAGTCAAGTCCGTACGTACAGCTAATTCCCCACTGGCTCGCACCGATCGCCCTTTTCCCTCCGTCAACGTCGAAAGAAACTTGACATCTTCGTTCAACTCTGTCTCTCATCAACACTGCGCACATGTGCAACTAAAAATAACTAAGACCAGCTAATATCCGACGGCAAAGCACTCTGGTTCTCATAACGCAGTCCTTTATGTGACGTAGGTTGATCGCTTGGACCAGGGAATTTTCCGTCATTTCCCGTCTCGCTGGCCCCAACCAGGGACGCACACTCGGAGCCAGTAACGAAAGGGCTTCAGTGACGCGTGTGAGTTGTCCGGTGAAGGCACTCTTGACACTCTTAAAACTAGCTAATAATAGGCAGTTCGCGTAAGATTCGAGCCCCCAAGTCACAAAGTTGTAAATTTTACGAAAGTGACTGTTAGAAAGGTTCAAGTTTTTGCACGTGAGTTTTCGTGAACATTTCTTTCATTGAACAAATCAATCAATTGAACAATGAAAGTGAACATGAACATGAACATGAACAGCTTCAATTGTCCAATGAAAGAGCAATTGAAACCAATCAATAGATAGATTGGTTGATTGAAAGGAGGAACGAACGAAAGTATTACAATTCATTGGAGTTTGGAGAGAGTCTTTCGTCAAAGCAACTCAGTTCTGGCAGATCTGGCAAATCTGGCAGCGCATATCGCGGGCAAGTCGAGGTCATTCGCTTTCTTCTCCCCTTCTGTCGCGTTTGCATTGCGCTGTGTAGTTTCGTGTAGTTTCGTGTCGTGCCGTGCCCTGAAGAGGCGACAGGGTGACCTCGTACTCCGTGAGGTAGGTCAAGCCAGGTCAGGTCAGTTCAAGCCATCCGATGCACGACAAAGTGCCAATATAGGCAAACAGATTTGACCCAGCAGCCAAGCTCGCAGCGCCAAGAGCGTCTCCACGGGTCCCCGAACGGCGGAGCGAGAGGCTGATTGCTGAGGTGGCGAAGTTTGTCACGTGTCGGCCACCAGAGCCCGCGCAGTCGGTGCCGGCGCCAGCAAGCCGAGGCAGGACTCCTCGAGAGAGTTGGCTGCACGGCCGGCGCGAAAGAGCGGTAGCAAGTTGTTTCTATGCGAAAGGCCTGATTCCTCGACGCGGGCCAAGAGGTTGCAGCTCTTCCCTGGAAAGAAGGTAAGCGTGTCAGAAACTCCGAGTCCATGCAGGTGAAAGAGGATGACGGTAAATAGTCCGAGGGCGCGAGCCCGACGGAAGGAGCTTGAAAGGGTTGCACAAGGTGCTGCGGAGAGAAATTTTATTGCAGAGTCCCAGAAGGGGTCAATGGTCGGGGAAGCTCGAGGTTTAGGTTCGATGGAAAAGAAGAGACAGGATGGTGTGCTCCGGAATATTGAGGCCAGTGGGAGGCGGTGCAGCTTCAAGGTGTTGGCAAAGTCGCGGGTGCCGGAAAAAGCGGCTCGAGAGTCGAGGCGAGTGGACGAAGAGTGCCATCGAATGCTTGCCCACGGATTTGAGGAGTCGTGGAAATACAGCAAACCCCAAATCGAAGGCTCGACCGCCATGGCGTTTGATCAGGTGGCAACAATTCCGATGAGCAAACGATATGTCCAGTCTGGTAGATTCAGATCGGAGCTTGGCGTCATGTCCGAGAAGCTGAACGTTCGAGGCACGGTCGGCTTGAATCAAGTTGACCTTGGAGCTGCAGAGTTACCAACAAACGTTCCGAGTAAGAGCGGCCAAAATACAAATGTATCTTCGGAAGGGCGAGTTTTCCCTGGCGTGATGCCAAGTGAAAGGTCCACTGCAGCATTGGATCGGGTGATGCAGACCGTTAGCAAGGACGCGATGGCAGAGGAAATCCGTCGACTAGACAACGATCATGTATACGAGGCCCTTGCCGAATTCGCGCAGCTAAAGTTCCGAATGAGGAACCTTTTAGGCGCTTTGGCGCAGGTCAGCCCCAACAAGGCCCTTGGGAGCAATTTAGGAGTCTTGTTGGAAGCGTTTGGGCGATGCTTCTCAGGGGTGCAGCAAGCAATGGTTCTTGGGGAAGGTTTCATGGAAAATCGCGATTGTGATTCTCAGCAGCTTTGTGCATGTGATGACAAGCCGTGGATGCAAGTCGCAGAGAGACGAGAGTTCGCTTCACGAGGGCACACGAATGCTCACAAAGTTCCACAGGTCCTGGATGCATTGATTCGGCTCGCGCGCCCAGCGCCTGAAACCGAAGCACCGAAGCAAAATGGTAATGAGTTGGTTTGGGAAAATGCCAATGCAGACTTTTCGGTTCTTGCGGCTCGCATTTCAAATTGCAACGGGCACCACGTCGGAACATTTGTGACTATATTCGTGCGCCAAGCCATGAGAGCGTCAGAGTCGCGTTTTATGTTACTTTGTGCCCGCAAGGTTGTCGCGAAATTTAGCCTTGTATTGCAACGGAGCGAGAAGACTATCTCTGCCCAGACTGATTTTAACGCAACTCAGTTCCGGCGATTAAGAGCCAATTGCCTTTCTCTGGAGATGCTACAAGGGTGTTCGCCTACATCTGATCTGGCCACTGTCATTGAGACCATCTCCACAAACATAAAGTGTCATCTGCCCCAAGCAGAGCTCAGTACTGTTCTGTTGATTGACCAACGCACAAATGAGTTTGTAGTGGAATTTCCACAGTCAAGCGAGGAAGAGAGGATAGCCCAAGTTTCGGGACAGTACAAAGTAGATCTCGCTGAAGGGATGAGGGTGTTGTTTCATGAGCGATTCATTGCGACCCCAAATGACTTTGGAGGCCTTTGTGCGGAAAAACATGCCTATGTTTTCATGGACGAGGCCCCGGACGAAGCGTTTGTGCACGCGCCGTACGAGAGAAAAATCGTAAATTGCCTCCAACTGAGATGGGGTATTCATGTAAGCGAGGCAGACTCTAGGCTGCGGCGCTGTGTTGAATCCTCCATCACCACAGAATTTGAGCTGAACCTGAATGAGCCCGCCAAGGACAAGCAGCTGGCGGCTGCTCTGCGAGTCCTGCTCCCAGGCGCACGAGAGTGGAGCGGATGTTGGGTCGGCGTGGCCCCGGTCAAAGATACGCATGGGAGGCCATTTGCAGTCGTGCTGGTAGCACAGCGTACGGCGTTTGAGCGGGATAATGCTGACATTCTCGAAGCCATCGGAGATCGGTTGCAAGGGTGCCTAGACAGCGCGATATATGCTGACCGCGTATTTAGGCATTCACTACGGAAACAAGTGGAGCAAGAAAATCGCTTGAGTTCGTTGCTCTCGGAGAAGGAGTATTTTCGCAGCATCTCAACGCAAGTCGATCAGTTCCATCTTCACCAAATCGATGAAAATTTTTTGCTGCAAGCGTGCCAATTCGTGAAAATGGCACTACAGTCTCCCGACTCCTGCATTTGGTTGCGTGGGGATATTGCGCAGTTTTTGTTCCCGAGCGCTCAATTGCCCCAGGGATCCGCCTTAGAGGAAACGTTGGTGCCGTGCACTGCGGAAGGAAAGGTTCTCGATGCGCGATTTCATCCAATGTCGGGCACAACACCGTCAGAGATGATTAGTCTCCACAACTGCACCGAGATTCTTGTGCCTCTTGCCTCGCGCTCAGGAAAGCCCTTAGGGATTCTTCAAACCTTTCATCCACAAACCAGACTACGAAGAAACAGTCTCGACGATGCTGGCAAGGAGACCCTAGTTTTGTGGCTTGTGCGATCACGAAGTGTAGCGGAACTTTGTTCTCAAGCGATCGAGAGGGCGGTGATTTGCAATCAGTATTCCAGCATCATAAACGCTGCGCAGTCGTACCCCCAGACGGTTAATGAGCACCTGGCTGTCGTATTCCGCCGTACCGAACGGGAGAGAGCGCAGCGACCTTTCTTTGCATGTCTTCCCGGTACCAGTCATTCTGTGAGCGAAGCTGCACACGGTGAAAAAGATGGCGAGGCTGTCCAAAGTCTGTATGCTTGTGAGGTGGCTCCTCTTTTTGACATGCTGAGATACGTGCTCCGCTTGAATAGTGTTTCGATTTTGCTAATAGATGATACCTGGGACACGACACGGTTCTTGAGACTGAGCGAGGAGCATCACCCAAACGTCCTTGAGCCGGTGGAGTTTGACCTGGCGAATTACGTCTTACGAGGCGGTTATTCGACAGTGTTTCAGCACGCACCAAGGGCTACTCTCGAAGATCTGGTGTTGAAAGCTGATATTGAGGAGGATGGTGAGTCAACGGATAGCGAGAGCGATACTGATACCTCCGGATCGCTTAGTGAGGGCGATGGTGGCGACGGTGCAGGTGAAGCGTTCGTGAGCGCGGGATTTCGCCGACAGCAAACCTTAAACAGTGCATGTGAGCTGGACGAAGAAAGTGGCGAAGTATCGAGCCATGCAACGTTGACCGATGACGAAGATTTTTCGCGACCGTCGCGGAGCACCTGCAGAATCCATGTCCTGAGACCAAGTCAAGGTGCTGCAGACGGAAGTGGGGTTAGCTTCATGTTGGCTTCGCCCAAGCCGTCAAGGACCAGCTTAAAGTCAAGTGCATTAGAGTTTGGTGCCTGCAGTTCTTCTTTTATTCATTGTAGCAACGATAGCGACGATGATGGTTCTTTGGGGGAATCGCTTGATGGCGATTCGCTGGACAGCTCTGATGAGGGGAGAAAAGGTGGTTACTTCCTGGAGAACGCTGGATTGGGTGAGCGTGCCTCAAGCCATGTGATGGTTTCCTGTGTGGAGCACAGTCTATCCAAAATCAACGACTCTGTTTCAGTCCATATGCAGCGCGCTGCTTCCGAAGTGGAGACATCTATGCAGCTGCGCAGATTCTGGTCAGCGCCAACAGGGATTGTCGCTCAGTTTGCCAGGTTCGTTAGCCCACTTCCTATCGGCTCTGCCCCTGAAGAGGCTCCCTCTAATGTCGGCCTTGCTGAGGCGTGGGACTTGCTGAGTAGGAATGATCAAGCCTCCACCGGGCTTGTGGCTACCACCAGTCTTTGCAGCCTTCGGCTTGAAGAGGTGAAGTTCGCGGAAGCCATTTGCGGCGTTTCTTCGCTGCTGCTTCGTAACCTTCACCAGTTTTCAATTCTCAGCGAGCGCACGCAGAGGAGCCAGGCGATCCGTGAAATCCTAACTATGGGAGCAGATGAAACACACGCAGCTTTCGAGAGACTCCATTATATTGGTTGGCGGGTTCGCGACTTGCTCCAGTGCGACCGCGTTACGATACATCGGATGTCTTCTGCGCACCGTCTTCTAGTTCCTATCTTTCAAACAGACAACTTGTTGCACACCTCAGCCTCCGCGAAGAATAGCTTTGACGTGTCCTCATCAACACATAGCGAGAGACTTTTGGTGAAAGTTGGAGAAGCCAGCAATGTTGCACGTTGTGTCGAAATGAACCTGCCTGTCACGCATAGCACTGTGATGGATAGTGATTCAAGGCCGCTGGTGGAACTCTCGAAAGGAGGCGAGAAGGCATACACAATATATTCAGAGCTCTGCTTACCACTCTTCGATTGCTCTCGGAGAAAAGTCATCGGTGCAATCCAAGCCTGCAACAAAATATCTGTGGAGCGGCAGCCGGTGTATGAGCGAGCAAATGTGAAGCCAAATTTTGTCGCCGGAAGTCCTCAAGACCCCTCGATAGAGGCGTTTTCTAAAGAGGACATTCCGATTGTGGTGGAGTCTGGGGTTGTTGCGGTATTGGAGGATCTGATGAAAAGATGCGACCTGAAAAGTAGCAATCCCGAGGCTTTTGCGCTTCTACGAAGCGAGATTAGCGCAATGGCCTTAGAGACGCTGTCACGCAGCATCTGTTTAAGTAAAGCGAAAGAAGCGTTTTTGCAGGGCAGAAAGCGTGCCCATGATCAAATTACCGCAAAAATACGGCAAAGAAAAAGTCGCGAGGACCTTCAGAGTCAATTTAGCACATCGGACGTCCTCAAAAAACTGGAACGTGATCCAAGCTTTGGGGCATCCAAGGATTTACTTGAGCTTCCCCCCAGCCGAAACTCACGTCAAGACATGTCGGGTGACGCCGATGCCTTGGTTGCGAAGGCAAGTGTTTCGTCACCGAAGAGCAACGAGGCAAACGAGTTCCTGAATTGGAGTTCTGAGGTCGCACAGGGTGTGGTCGACTCGTTTTCGATGAGCCGGCAGTCGAGTCGAGCCTATGCTTCGAGCAAGTCGAGCGAATCTAACCACAGCGCAACCCTGACGCACAGTAAGAGCATGCTGGAAACAGCTAAAGGCGAACCAAAGGAAAGTGTTCGTCGTTTGCTGCGACGTGCAACGAAGAAGCTTCAACAAGACGAGGAAATACGACAGGAACGAGAAAAATACCTCACAATGAGTCGCCAGCGCGAAGATAAGAGTTGGGCCGACTTTTTCCCGAACGCCAGCGGAGGAGTAACGGGAGTCCATGAGGAGAATGAATACGTGACTGGATTTGCAGAGATGCTTGAAACGAGTCAAATCGAAACATCCCATTCATACCGAAGGAAGCAACCGAGCGAAGAGGGAGGGAATGCCGAACTCGAGACGGAGGAAAAAAAGCAAGGTGGCGTCAAAGTGGCGCTTCCAACGAAAAAGTAGAGGTAATGTCTGAATCAAACGTTCCTTATAGTCACGAGCCAGATGCCACGTACCGCATGCAGAAGGTTACGCGGGGAATGGAGTGAGGAGTCTTTGCACGCTGCGTATTTGGGCCGCCCCAACAATCGATCTTTAAAATTGACTGTGCGATAACGCAAAATGATGGTTACAATTCAAATCGATTGGAGAGATAATGTTACTAGATCATGTTGTGATTATATGTCTGTTGTGTAATCTGGGACTCACGCTGCCTCTGACCTTTCTTGTAGGCAACGAAAGCAATGACGGAGAGTCCAGCAAATGCGCCCCCGGCAATGATGTATGGCGAAGTATCAGTGGAGGAGCTAGTCGAGTCATCGCTCACGGTATCGGCTGCTTCTCCAGATGCACCAAAAGTAGGCGCTTGCGCGACAAAGGTGCCGTAGGTGTTTCCTCCAGGTGTTCCGTCGCTCGTTGTCACGCTGACCGCAGTCTTGTCGGTTCGAAGAAGGTAAAAGTTGCCAGAATATTCAGGATGAACCGATGGGAGTCCAACGAGAAGGTGGTACAGAGGCATGTCCGCTTCAAGTTCTCCCTGGACGGTGCCCGGAACAGCGGCACACTCTGCGTAAGTGTTTGACCCCCCCGTTCCGGTGCAGCGGCTTACATCTGCAACGGGTCCAGTGCACTCTGGAGTTTTTCTGTTTATGGTAATGCAGCCCATATGGCTGTTTGTTGCTGCAAACACACACTGGCCATATGATTGCATCTGGGTATTCATTCTTGTGTTGATATGAGCGATGGCATCATCTTGGAAGTCATATGTGACGTGAAGACCACCCGCGGGCTTGACCGTGAGCACTGAACCGCCAGAAATTCTGAAATTGTGGCAGTTAGAGTAACTCTGGTGCGGCATGAATCGTACCCCGAAGCTGTCTTGGTTGCCGTATATGAGCATTTTCATGGTGTAGTCCCCATCTGGCAACCAGGTCGGAATCTGCATCTTGGAATTGCACCTCAAGATCTGAAATTCTTCATCTCCAGCATGGCTATCGCTCCCCAGCCCCCAGTCGTCAGCACGAGCAGAGAGGCACTGGCGATTGTAGCACGTCATGTAGACGATGTTGTCCACACTGTCGAACTTGTTCCTGGTCGTTTCATCGTAAGTGTTTCCCGCTGCCTCGGAG
Source organism: Parietichytrium sp. I65-24A (assembly GCA_012862575.1). Taxonomy (NCBI): domain Eukaryota; class Bigyra; order Thraustochytrida; family Thraustochytriidae; genus Parietichytrium; species Parietichytrium sp. I65-24A. The sequence goes on from BLSF01000068.1 coordinate 78,026, forward strand.
AGCGGGAGGATGCTGATTTGAACAAAACCACCCATGTGGTTGTTGCGGCCCCATACGAGAGGAATCTCTTGTCCACGAGCATATATTGCTGCCAAAGCAGTGGATGCCCCGCACTCATACTGCCCGCCGTTGGTGTGAACTTGATAATCCCTTGGCCTTGGTGATGCAAAGATAGTGTGTCCCTGCGCGGACACAGCCAGCAGAGCTGCGAGAATAACCGACTTGATCATTTTGTTGCTTGCAACAGGATAACTTTGCGCCCTTGAGTTTGGTGTTTGTTGGTCTTGCTACACCATCAATCTGTCTCCGAGGTTCCTTCCAGCAATGTAAAGCTCTTACGAGTTTTGAGAGTGTGAGCACAGCGCTTGATCAAAAGGTCACAACTACTACTACCCTGGAAAAGGAACATGCCAAGAGAGACGCTTCGAAAGCAAGTGTAAAGCGCAGCGGAAACACTACCTCGCGCGTTAGGTCCATCTTGCAGACACTTTCCCTCTTTTGATCAGTCCATCCTGCGCACGAGGTGCCTTCTATCGAGACTATTTGCGACTCATGAGGACACCCTCGCCCGTGGCAACAAAGTCTAAAATCGTGCAAAGAGTCTTACCGTAGCTATCTCCAAATCACACATCATAATAAACTCACTCTCCTTCGCCGAAGGGATCAAACTTTCAGAGGCGCACTCTCAGATTCCGCTCTCCCGGGCAGAGCCAGTGTGGAAAACCAAGGAGTTTCACAGAGACTTTCCCTCTTCCATCTGGGATCATCTGGGACCCGAAACATTCACCAAACACCAGTCAACTATCTACTAGCTACTAGATAAGGAGGGTGTGTACTAAAACTGTCTATTGGCACTTAGCCCGAGTTAGTGAGTCCTTTTTGTAAAGAAATGTGGACATCTGCCAAGCGTTACTCAGTACCGCTGCTCACTAACTACACACTGTTCGCTTTGGCTGCTTCGAGTTGAAGTTTGGGACGTCTGGGACCGCAGACTGCAGTCGCTGCAGTCGCAGTGGCTTTTATCAGTACTGACAGTGTGTACTTACTACTCACAGCTAGCTAGTACACAACAGGGTTTTTTTCGAACATCGATCGATTGAACGACTGTGGTGCAGTGTTGACAATTTGTAAATGTGCGCACGCCAAAGCCCAGGCTTGTCTGCGAATTCAAAAGGCTTTCGGGTATTTCAGTATTATCGCATCACTCTTTACAGCTCTGCGGGTCGGTCATTTCTGTTTTCTGCAGCTCGCAACTCGTTGCGCAAGCAATCCATGCGACGTTCCAAACACCCCCAGCCCTTGAGGCGTAGCGAGGCTTTGACATTCTCCAGATCGTCCTGTAAGCGACGAAACAGCTTCCACAATTTTCTTTTGGAGGGAGAGTGACTTCGCTGGCGGTCACACAGACCAACCTCGTAACTGTCTCTTCGGGAAAAAGTGGCGCTGGAATCTCTTGATTTGAAGTTCACAAAGCTCACAATCTCATCGAAAAAGTTGCGTAGCTTACTCACTGTTGTCCGTCCACCCCACCTTCCGATAGGGTTTGTTTACGCTGCACTTCGTGGCTTCACTTGTTGTCCGTCCTCAACGAACATTGACTGTGCAAAACTTGACTGTGAGACCTCGCCAGTGCTCTTCTGTGGCGTGCACCTCGATCTGAGATTGATTCGTCGTAAATGGCATGCGGCGTAGCAGCTTGGGCACTGAGAAAGCGCCGCTTCAAGTCGCCGGTGCAGCCGCCTTTCGTCCTGGCTTGGCGCGCCGCTGTGATGCCACGTGAATATGAAATGTGAAGTGTGAAAGAGATACGTAAACAAAAC